>JAJEKV010000323.1:0-332182 GCA_021234155.1 Isoetes taiwanensis | reverse complement strand
ATTTTGCTAAAGCCTATGACAGTATAGATTGGAATGTCCTACAAAAAATGCCTTCTGACATTGGGATTTGGAGAGTTGTTTACTAGAGATGTTATGAAGCTCCATCTTTCTGCTCGGTCTACTGTGCTTTTTCAGGGAGAACTGTCGGTTGTGTTTCCTGTTGGTAGAGGAGTTCGACAAGGATGTCCCCGTGCCCCATTATTGTTCACTATTGTGGCAGAGGTATTGTCCCAGCTATTCTCTTCGGCTATTCAAGATGGCATAATTCAGGGATTGACTATGGAGGATAATTCTCAAGAAGTGTGTAATCAGTATGCCGATAATACATTTCTCTTTCTAATGGCTGAGGATGATGCTAAGCTTTTGTTGGACTCTTTCTCCCTGGCATCAGGGGTTCTTATTGGGTGGCTAAAGTGCTCTGCTTTATGGACTTTGGATGTGGATGTTCCTCCCTGTGTTTACGAGTATCCGTGGAAAGTGCTTCCTCAATGGAAGGACACTATTTCATGTAGGTATACATATCTTTACTTCAGATGCATGGGATGTTATAATGGAAGGCCTGCGTAAGCATCTTTTTTGGTGGAATACAGCTAAGCTTTCTCTGGCAGGGCGGATAGTAGTTGCTAAGCAAGTTCTCAGCAACACTCATGTATATATGGCATCTGCAGTGCTTGCCTCACAAACAAAGTTTCAAGAGGTTGTTGCAATTGTCCGTAACTTCATTTGGGCAGGTACTGAGACAGGTGTAGTTGTGAAGGTCGCTTGGTCCACATGTATCAAACCAAAATTTGCTGGAGGTCTAGGTATGATTGACTTTCATTTATAGAGTAAAATTATGATATCTAAGTTCATTTGTCGCTATTTGGTGGGTATGATACATTCACCTGGAATGAGATTGGTTGCGCAAGCACTTGGGCAGTGTATTCCTTTTGGGAAACCTAGGGCACTTCTTCCTTGGTGTCTCTTTTATCAGCTTCGTCCATATCCGAATGCTTCCCCCTTCTTGAAGGGACCGCTTGATTCTTGGGAGACAGTTCGTGTGCTATTTAAGATTAATCTAGGTGTATGTCCACAGGCAGGTTCTCTGTGTTGGTCAGGGAATAAATTACTAATCGCATATTTCTTATTAGCTAAAATGACTTTAGCTAAACTTGCTCGCTTTTAATCCCAAAACTTTCTGTGGTTTAGCTAAACTCTACACATTTTTCCTCTCATACTTTCTAGCGTTTAGCTAAACTAACCTAAACATCATCCCAAAAATCTCTATGGTGTGGTCAAAGAAAATATTAAGCCAAATCACTATACTTCATTTCAATTGTTTTCACTTATCTTTGTCATTTTCTTTGTGAAAACATCCTAAAATAATGCTAATTAGCAAAGTCTAAGACCCAAATTAATTCATAATGTTAGAAATTAAACTATTAATCATATATTTCTTATAGGCTAGAATGATGTTAGCTAAACTAGCCTGAAGTTCATTCTAAAAGTTTCTATGGTTTAGCTAAACAATACCAAATTTCACTCTCTTACTTTTTAGCGTTTGGCTAAAGAGCTCCAGGGTTGGCACAGTCCCGAAAAAAGTTAAGCTAAAATTATTATTTTTTTCCCAATTTTTTCCATTTACTTTAGCCAATTTTTTTCGAAAATGTGCTAAAAAATCGCCAAATAGCTAAGCATTAGGGATTTTTTGAGATCATAAAAGGGTCTTCTAAGAACAGCTGATTAAGCTATATGAACTACCAATCAGAAAACAGAACTGGTAATCCAGTCAACAAAACAGTTATAACTAACTCACTGGATCACATTTTCTAGCATAAGTGTTGATAGCAAAGTCCAAATGAGCTCTTGTTTGGTGCAATAGATAGATCTCATTGAGATCTTTCCAATCTTGGGTGGTTTGCATATCTTTTAGCCTCGTAGGATAGTAAAAAAATGGTAAAAACCATATTTTTTGAAGTTTTGACAATCATACATGGTTAAAATTTGTGCAAAGCACCTAAGGTTGGAAAGATCTCAACGAGATCTATCTATTGCACTAAACGAGAGCTCATTTGGACTTTTCTATCAATAGTTATACTAGAAAATGTGATTCAGTGAGTTAGTTATAACAGTTTTGCTGACTGGACCCGTCAGGCTCTGATTTCTGATTGGTAGTTCATTTATCTTCATTTGGCTTAGTTGGCATGTTTTGAAGGCCCTTTTTTAATCTAAAAAAAACCCTAATGTTTAGCCCTTAAATTATTCCATGGTGTTGGTGGGTTCCTCTGGATAATCACATGCCTCTGTGTGCTACTGTACATCCATTGACTCAGCGGCGTTGGAGGCGTGCAATGCCGCCAACTTCCAACTCAATCTGAACACGCACAAATCCCATAAGCCAAGGCGGGTCCGAAGAACGGGCCCGACAAGATTAGCCAAAACGACCAAGGGCAAGCAACCCATTCCAGCTCCAGCCCGTCTTACATGCTTGGGAAGGAAAGCCACCAACTGGCTAGACCAACCCAACAAGCAACCGTCCCGAGTAGCCGTCGAGTCGAGCAAGAGTGTTGGCCATGTTCACGGCTAAAAGTCTTGGTCAGACGCCAAGGCCCCGTCGAGCCAAAACGAATGCCAAGGACCAACACCACCCGACAAGGACCACCCACCTTGCCCAAAACCGTTTAAGTAGTTCACCATGTCTCCTCCTCGACTCGAACGACTCCGCGGCCAAGACAAGGGGAAGTCGAGCAACCCGGTTGGGAAGCAAAACCACCAATTAGTGCAAATCGTGATCACCGAGCCCCCCCATCGGTAACCAGCCGGACCAGCCCTTAGCTAAGATCATCTGCCGGGCGATGGCGCATCCCAGCTCAAAAAGCCTTGAACCAACCGAGCAAAGCTACCAGCCATTTAGTTCAAACCAACAACCAGTCCAACTAGCCAAGGCTAAGCCACGCCCGATGCCGCCGCACCAGCCTATTCGCCTGGGTTAAGCGGGACAAGCCACCAGCCAAACGTTCCCTCACACGGCGTGCACATCACCAACCAACCAACAATGCGAGCCAACGGACCGAGCCAACCAACCGCGGCCGGGAAGGAGCCAACTAGTCGGGCACAACCCAAGGAGGAACTTGAGTCACCAACGGATGACCAAGCCAAGAAACCGGAGGTGACCAAACCGGTGGAGCCAGCCAAAACGACCAACGGAACCAACCAAATGGGTGGGGAGCCGACTAACCGAAGGGACCGAGGGAAGGGGAACCGACCGGTCCATGACCAACCCAAGTTGGGATCTTAAGTGGGTTTTCTACTAAGTGCCCAAAACGAAACCAACCGGAGTTGACCAAAACCGGGTGCCTTCACAGAAACCAACCGAACTAGCCGACCAACCCGGACCGACCAACGGAACCAACCGGCCGGGTGGGGAGCCGACTAACCGGACCGACCGAGGAAAGGAACCCGACCGGTCATGACCAACCCAAGTTGGGATCTTAAGTGGGTTTTCTACTAAGTGCCCAGCCGAAACCAACCGGAGGTGACCAAAACCGAGGTGCCTTCACAAGGAACAAACCGACTAGCCGACCAACCAGACCGACCAACGGAACCAACCGGCCGGCCGGGAGCCGACTAACCGAGGGACCGAGGGAAGGAACCGACTACCATGACCAACCCAAGTTGGGATCTTAAGTGGGTTTTCTACTAAGTGCCCAAAAAAACCAACCGGAGGTGACCAAAACCGAGGTGCCTTCATTGGGGAACCAACCGACTAGCCGACCAACCGCACCGACCAACGGAACCAACCTGGGCCGGTTAGGGAGCCGACTAACCGGACCGACCGAGGAAAGGAACCGACCAGTCATGACCAACCCAAAACAAACCGACTAGCCGACCAACCAAACCGACCAATGGAACCAACCAGTCGGGCAACAAGGATCCAAGAGCTGAAAGGGGGCGCATTGGCTTGTGCGTTTTGGAGTAGCCAAACGATCCAGAGTACTAAGGTGCACAAAGGCTAGAGCAACCCCGTAAATTAGCCAAAACCGAAAGAGCAAACCGCTTCCAAGTCGACCGCTGTACTAAGTCGCCCAAGACCAAGTGCAACCGCCCCTTCCACTATCCCCCGGGTTTGTGAATGCCCCCACACTTTTATGTCAAAAATAGGCCCCCCATAAAGGAGGCTCGAGCAGCGAGCGACGCATGGATAGGAAGGGGGCGCTAAGGAAGCTTATAGGTGGCAGCCTCCCCGCCAATCGGAAATTCCACGCGGCGCCAAATACGCACCTATTGTCAAGCCCCGTTATCACCAGTATGCGCCGCCAAGGCGCATGACCCTCCCCGACGCACGCCGTCCAGTTTGCACCGCGGCGGGCGCCAAGTCATCGCGGCGACGTGGCAGGCCGTCCCGACACGCCACGCGCAGTCCTTCTGCTGACGCGTCCAGTCCCCCGCCATAGCCCCGCAATCATCAGCCATGGCGGGCTGACGGGCCTAGAGTGCCGCCGGGCCGCCCCGCTACGAGGCAAACGCTGGACCGGCGAGGGCAAGGGCGCATTGCTGACGTGGAAACCATCTCGGCATGCCATCCAAGACCCGCGGATGACGGTCGCCCCCGCTATCAGCCAAAACCCCGCATCACCGAGGCATGCGCTGACGGGCCTAGAGCCGCCCCAGCGGTCCGGGCGCTGGCAAGTGCGAACCCGGCGGCAGGGCGCATTGCTGACGTGGAAACCATCTCGCACGCCGCCCAAGGCTTATCACCCCCGTTAACCCCCCCGCTATCACCGAGGCGGCACGACGGGCCTAGAGCCGCCGGGCGGTCCGCACGGCAAGGGCGCATTGCTGACGTGGAAACCATCTCGCACGCTGTCCAAGACCCGCGGCTGACGTGTCAGTCCCCCGCTATCAGCCAACTACCCCCGCTATCAGCCAAGTACCCCATTATCAGCCGCGTCGGCGCGACGGGTTTAGAGTCGCCCGGCGGTTCTGTCGGTGGGCAAGGGCGCATTGCTGACGTGGAAACCAGCTCGCACGCTGTCCAAGACCCGCACTGATGTGTCAGTCCCCGTTATCAGCCAAGTACCCCGTTATCGCCAAAGCGTGGCGCTGACGGGCCTAGAGCCGCCTGCCGGTCCGGGCGCTGGGCAAGGCGCATTGCTGACGTGGAAACCATCTCGGCACGCTGTCCAAGACCCGTGCTGATGTGTCAGTCCCCGTTATCAGCCAAGTACCCCCGTTATCAGCCGAAGCGTGCGCGACGGGCCTAGAGCCTCCCCGGGCTGTCCGGCGCGGGCAAAGGCGCGTATTGCGACGTGGAAACCATCTCGCACGCACGCTGTCCAAGACCCGATGCTGATGTGTCGGCACCCATTATCAGCCGTGGCACAGGAGGAGGCCGCCAACTTAGGCTTTAGGCGGCAATGTTGGCTCCCGGCGGTCATATGCCGCAAAAGCGGAGCCGGGGCGGAAAAATGCGGGGAGCCTAGATAAAACCAGGACGAGCAATGTCCTCCAAGGCCGTGAGTCATCCGGAAGGCCGCCTGTTATCAGCCTCAAAGACGAAGAGGCAAGAAAGACCGCCGCATCCACCATGTGCCGCCCGCGCGGCCTTGCTTGGTCGGGCGCGGGTCCGTCGCTGTGGAATTGCGTGTTGCCGACACGCCAACCATCTCCCCTTGTCATAAAAGGTCACTGCTGATGTGGCAGGCTGCCTGTTATCGGCCGTGGCACGAGATGAGACCGCCAAGTCGGGCTTGAGGCGGCAACGATGGCTCTCGGGCGGTCATGAGCCACAAACACGGATTCGGCGCGGGCATATGCGGGGATATGACATGGAAACCATATCGGAATGCCGTCCAGAACCCGTAGTGACGTGGAAGGCCGCCCGTTATCAGCCAGTGCGCAAGAAGAGGCAGTAAAGGCCGCCGCATCCACCAAGTGCCGCTCCATGCGGCCCTGCGTCGTTCTTGTAAATCTTCTTCCAGCAATCGACTAACGCCATGTCTAGCCACCAGTATCCAGCCTTACACTCCAGTCAGATCATCACAATATTATGTAGAGGCGAATAATTCTCTATCTAGCAGTCCTAATGCTTCTATTCTCAATTCAATCTAAGACCAAGTGTAACGTCTGGCTAAGGTCAACTAGGGGAAGCAATCTCTACAGTAGCAAGGATGTGCGGGTTACATTTCGGTGGGAATGTAACAAATTTGAAATTGGTTTTCCGCTTTGACTAAAATGATTGGAAGTACATGCAAGAAAAGTTCGATAATGCATGCACAGCCATGGTAACTGAAGGAACAGAGTTCAGATCTATTGGTCATCTAGAACGATTCCAAATAACACCTTGCTAGTTCAAAGGCTCTTGACTTCTAGTGGCAAAAGCGAGAGGAGGACAGATCTAGACTCCATTTTGTCAATTCCCATTCCTTCACGTTCCCAACTATAGTTTCTCGCTCACGTCCATGTGCAGAAGATCAAAACTCGGCCCCCAAAATGTAAACCCTTCAAGAACCTAGCAACTTATAGGGTTTATATTTCGGAGGCGACATCCTAGTCAAATATGATGGGGACCTTGCACCGTGTCATGACATAGAGGGAAGATGTTGACGCCAAAATATGGTCCCTTAAAACCGCCCGGAAGCAGCTTGCCCCAAAAGTCCTCTCCCGAAAGCTCTGGCGACATTTGGGCTACTCCTTCTCTTTGAAACCGTGGTTTTGCTCTGCCAATGGACTCAAAGACCATAGCTTCTTCAAGATTCGCTTAACTAGCTCATGTGTAATACACACTCGTAGTCAATTGGCCTAGGAGGTGGCTGCCATGTAGTGCATTAGTGCTTAATAAATAAGGTAATGTCCCTATTCCAGACGACATGGTGAAGTCAAATTGCTATTCCGGAGCCTTCATCATGCCCGAACAACAAATCAATTGGATTTCTACATCAGGACACTTCGAGATTTGATTAGTTTCCCTGGACCGATCTTGTTTTTTTTGGGACATGCTCGAAGCAGGGTCCTCGAACGCAAAATTCAACGGCTAGATAGGAGAATCGAGCTTCGAAAAGGTGGGCATTGGCGTATGCCCCCTCCCCTCCCCTCCCCTCCCCTCCCCTCCCCTCGGAGGAGCACTGAACCTCAAACGAAAACTTCTTACTTTGCATATGTTAATCATCCGATTGTTTGAACAAACCCTCACTGTCCGGATTAGGGCATGATGGACAACAAGCACCCTATCACATTATAATACTAGTTAAGGTGCCCAGCGTTGTTGGGCATAGCTAGAAACTGTGAATGATATACTGGAGCAATTGTTAAATGGATTCATGTTTTTAAAATTGGATAATCAAGAGCATTCGACCACATTTCGCACATCCCCTTACCTTTTTCCTTTTCCCTTTTCCCTTTTCCCTTTTCCCCTTTTCCCTCTTCCCTTTTTCCTCGTGCCCTTCTTTCTAAGTTTTCCTTTCTGCTTTCCCCTTTCCTTTCCCTTTTCCCTTTTCCCTTTCCTTCTCCCCACCTTTTCTTTTTTTCCCCTTTTTCCCTTCCCTTTTCCACTTTTGCCCAGCCCTTCCGACTTCCCTTTTTTCTAGTGCCCTTTTCCCTTCATTTTCCCCCTCCTTTTTTTTTTCCTCTTTCCTTTTCCCTTTTTATGTCCATTTTTCCTTATGTTTTCCCCTTTCCTCATCCTTTCCCTCTTCCCTTTTTTGCCATGTCCCTTTTCTCTTCTATTTTTTCATGCTCTTTTTCGCTCCTTTTTTTCCCTTTCTTCACCTTTTCCCTCCTCTCCCTCCTTTTCCCTTTTTTTCCTTCTCTTTTTCTTTTTCTATTTTGCTCTTCCTTTTTATTCACCTCCCCTTTCTATTTTCCCATTTTACCCCCCATTTTTTCCCTTTTGCCTTTTTCCATTTGCTTCCACTTTTTTCACGTTTGCCTTTTCCATTTCCCCCCTCCTTGCTTTTCCTTTTTACCCCTTTCCCTTTTTCCCCTCCCCTTTTCACATTCCCTTTTTCCTTTAGCCTTATTTTATTTTCCTTTTCTCCCATTCCATCCCCTTCGCTTCCCTTTCCCCCTTCCCCTTTACCAATAGCCTTTTTCCGTTCCCATTTTCCTCCTCTCCCGACCCTTTCTCTCTTCCGTTTTTTTTCGTGCCCTTTTCCCTTCCATTTTTCTCTCTTCTGCCTCCCTTTCTTTTTCTCATGTCTTTTTTCCCTTCCCGTTATTTCTCTTCCCCTTTTTACAGTGCCATTTCTTCCTTCCCTTTTCCCACCCTTTCCCTCTTCCCTTTTTCTCGTAGTCTTTTTCTTTTCCTTTCCTCCCTCCTTTGTTCTTTTCTTTTTTCCTTTCCCCTTTTCCTCCCTCCTTTCTCTCTTCCTTTTTTCCGCTTCTCTCCTTCTTTTCTCTTCCTATTTTCCCCATGCCCTTTTTCCCTTTTGCAACTCCCCTCGCTTTTTCCTTTTTCCCTTTCCATCACTTCTCCCCTCCCTTTTTCTCTTTCCTTTTTCCGTGTCCTTTTTTTCTCCTTTCCCCACCTTTCCCCACCTTTTTTCTCTTTCCCTTTCCCACTGTCCCTTTTCGCTCCCTCCTCCTCTCCCTTTTTTCCCTTTCCTTTTCCCTTCTCCTATCCTTTTCCCTTTTCCTTCTCCCTTCCCTTCTCTCTACCCTTTTCCTCATCCCCTTTTTCCCTTTACTCCTGTCCTCACCATTTTTCTCTTCTCCTTTTCATAGTGTCCTTTTTTCCTTTATTTTCTCTCTTTCTTTTCCTTTCTCTTTTTTGTGCTCTTTTCCATTTCCTTTTCCCTTTTACCCGTGCCTTTTTTCCTTTCACTTTGCCCTTATCTCCTCCCTTTTCCTCCTTTCCCCACCTTTTTCCTTTTCCCCTTTCCCAGTGTTCCTTTTCACTCCCTCCTCCTTCCCCTTTCTTTTACCTTTCCCTTTCCCTTTTCTTCCCTTTTCCCTTCCCTCCTCTCTACCCTTTTCCTCATCCCCTTTTCAACTTCCCTTTTACTCCTATCGTCGTTCTTTCCATCTTCTCCTTTTCGTAGTATCCTTTTTTTTCTTTATTTTCCTTTCCCTTTTCCGTGCTCTTTTCGCTTTTCTTTTTCCCTTTCTTTCTTTCCCTTTTACCCGTGCCTTTTTTCCTTTCACTTTGCCCTTTTCTCCTCCCTTTTCCTTTTCCCTTTCCTCTTCAGACATTTGAGCACGACCAATCATGGTGGTGGGAAGTCGTGTGATAAATCTCGGCCTTCGGATGCAATTGGATGATCTCAACCATCCAAATTAGGGTTTCATTCATGACATACTTACACTATAACATTACTAGTAATGGTGCCCAGCGTTGCTGGGCAAATGTTGGGAACATTTGTGGATGGAAACCTATTCAGCTCAGACTCATTAACCAAGTCCATCATATCTAGGCTATAAGAGGTTTTTGTGCATTTGATAACCTTCCCTTTGCTCTATCCTGCATATCCTTTTTTTCTCATTTTCTTACACACTTTCTTTTTTCCCTTTTCTTATTTTCCCTGCACATTTACTTTTCTCCTTATCTCTTTTTTTTTTCTTTTCTTTTTTACCCTCTTCTCCCTCTTCTTTTCTTTCCTTTTCTTTTTCTCATTTTTCCCTTTCCCTTTTCCTTTTTTTGACGGCTTTTTTCCTTCCCTTTTCACCTTTCTCCACCCTTCCCATTTTTCTCATGCTCTTTTTTCCCTTTCCTTTTTCCATTCCTTTTGCTTTTCTCTTTTCCCTTCCCTTTTCTCATGCCCTTTTTGCATTCCCTTTTCCCCACCTTTTTTTTTATGTTTTTCTTCCTCTCCTCACCCTCTTCTTCTTTATCTCATGTCTCTTTTTTCCCATTTTCTTCTTCCTTTTTTCTCATGCCTTTTTTCCTTTCCTTCCCCCCTTTCCGCCTCCCTTTTTCTTTTTTCCCTTTCTTCTTTTTTCATCATTTCCCCACCCTTTCCCTTTTTCCCGTGCCCTTTTCCTCTTTCCTTCCCCCCTTTCTTTTCTCTTTCCCTTTCCCTTTCCCTTTCCCTTTCCCTTTTCCTTTTCCTTTTTTCCCATGTATTTTTCCATTCCCTTTTTTCCACTTCTTTTTACTTGCCTTTTCTTCCGCCTTTCCCTACCCTCTTCCCCGTCCCTATTCCCCTTTTTTCTTTTTTCTTTTCCCTTTCCCCATGCTCTTTTTCCCTTTATTTTTACCCTTTCCTCACCCTTTCCATTTTCCAGTTTTTTCCGTGCCCTTTTTCCCTTCCTCTTTTCCATTTTCCCTCCTTATTCCTCGTGTTCTTTTTTCTTTCCCCTTTCCCTTTTCGCCTCCCATTTCCTTTTTCCTTTTCCTTCTTTTTTTCATCCTTTTCTCTTTTTCCATGCCCTTTTCCTCTTTCCTTTCCACTCTTTTTTTTCCTTCTCTCTTTTCCTTTCCATTTTCTCACCCTTTTTCCATTCCATTTTTCCCACCTTTTTCACATGCTCTTTTTCCTCCTTTTCCCACCCTCTTCCCCTTTTCCCTTTTCCTCTTTTCCTATTCCATGTTTTATGTTCTCTTTTTGCTTTTCGCTTTTCCCTTTTTCCATCTCTTTTTCCCTTTCTTTTTTTCCTTTCCTCACCCTTTTCCTCTTCCCATGCCACTTTCTCCTTCCTCTCTCATTTCCCTCTCCCTTTTCCCTTTTTCGCCTCCTTTTTCCTTTTTCCTTCCCTTTCTATTTTTCCATGCCCTTTTTTCCTTCTCTCCATCATTCTTATCTTCCCCTTTTTCCCTTCCTTCACCCTTTCCGTCTTCACCTTTTTTCCCGTTGCCCTATTTTTATTCCTTTTCCTCCCTTCCTTTTTTCTTTTCCCTTATTATGTCCTCACCCTTTCCCCCTTCTCCTTTTCATAGTGTCCTTTTTTCCTTTCTTTTTCTCCCTTTCTTTTTCTTTCCCTTTTTCGTGCTCTTTTCCCTTTCCTTTTCCCTTCTCCGTCTTTCCCTTTTACCCGTGCCTTTTTGCCTCTCACTTTGCCTTTTTCTCTGCCATTTTCCCTTTCCTCTTAAGAGATCAGAGCATGGCCAATCACGGTGGTGGGAAGTTGTGCGATAAATCTCGGCCTTTGAATGCAATCAGACGATCTCAACTATCTAAATTAGGGTTTGATTCAAGACATACGCTAAAACTTTATAATATAAGATAATATAAGAAGATATGATGGAGTGTCCAATTGTCGTTACTTTAAATTTGGTTTGGAGATGGCCAGTTTAGTGGCTAGTCCATTGAATTAGCAATTAAAAGATCTTGTGTTTAAGGCTTTGGGGATCCTTCATGTATCCTTATCGACGCTATTGACATGTAAAAATTACCATCACACTGACCCCAATTTTTTGTTGTTTTTAAGTTGTATGAAAGTGTTGTTTTATGCCAAAAACAACAAAATGATATCAAAGGTACAGGTGGTCATATCCGAATTTGCTAGAAGATACAGTTAATTTTTGGCTGAAATTTTCTACTATGATTTTTTGGCACCTTTTCTTTTTTTTTTCTTCCCTTTTTTTTTTAGCGCAACCCTGGATGTCATGTTATCTTGAAGCCTAGCCTATCCACGTGTAAGAAAAATGACCTGGCCTTTTCTTGCAACATCTTATATTATAATGTCATTGTGTAAGTGTTGGACCCAGCCCTAATTTTAACGGCCCAGATTCGACCAAACCAATGGCGATGATGATGCCACGTCACAAAGTTTTGAGTTTTTTAGGGTTCGCGAGGGCCTTATGGCGCTTTCCGATGATTCCTCCAAAGATTCCACATGCACGCCACGGTGGAACGACACCGCTAGGTTAGTTTTAGCCGTCCTCGTGCACGTGTAGAAATCCCGATCTTGGTGAACAAGCCGCAGAGGAGAGTCAAGATTTAATTAAGGAGGTCGTGGCTGATTCAGATCCGTGTTTATAACAAATGGGTATGGGAGGAGATATCACGGCTCGTGCAGCGCCAATTGTGGCATGCCTATCTAAGGAGATAGGCCAGCCGATAGTTGAGTTGTTACTTATCCCTTCACCTTCAAGGTCGGTATGGAGAGCTCACAGTGAATTATATTTCTCACTTTGGAGCTTTTACACAAAAAGTGACATCACCAAGAATTGCATTTGCAGGCTCTTGAGGCAATTGAACAATTATGTAAAAAGTGTTGATACCCTCATTGTTATTCCAAATGATAGGTCTGTTGGATGTTGTGCAAGAATAGACTCCTTTACAACAGCCTTCCTTCTTGCGATGATGGCGCATGGTGGAATTTCTGATATCATTACCGTATGTAGCCTTCCACTATCTTATATCCTAGATTTTGCATTGCTATCGATCGATTGGGCAATCGTTTAGATGGTCGGCTAACATCAGTTTCCTAGGTCATATTTCTATAATACAATCGTAGTAAGAAATTTCTATTTGCGCATTCCGTGTTTGGTAAATGTAGACTTTGCGGATGTCGGGGCAATAATGACAAACTCAGGCACAACAATGTTAGGTGTAGGCTCTGCATCGAGAAGAACCGGGCGAAGAAGCGTTTCCAAAGAAAGGCTACATCCGCACCTCTTATCGAAAAGATCAATTGAACGAGCAACCGGTGTGGTTTATAATATTACCGGTGGGAGAGATCTTACTCTGCGCAGAGGTTAACAGGGGTTTCTCGGTGCTTTTCCCATTAAAATTATACTTAGAACTAGGATTTACAAATGGTTTCACGAAGTTTCACCGCTTTTTCTTTTTCTTATGTCATTTGCTTTTTTCCACTTTACTAGGTTGTAACTGGATCAAGGCAGATCCCTCAAAGAAATATTATATTTGGTGCCGTTGTTGATGAAAGATAATGATGGTGAAGTTCACGCTTACAATTATTGCTATTGGATTTTCACAAACTTTCCGTAAGACACTAATCAATCCCAAGGCTTCTAAGGAGATGCAAGAAACAAGAGGTCCGAGTTACCCCGATTGAAGAGCCGGTCCCGAACAAATAAAATCAATCGTTGAATCTGCTGCCGACTTTCGCTTTCTTGACCCCGAATTAAATTGAAAGGAAAGAAACCAAGGAAGTTTTTTGACTCAAGCATTTGAAGAAGAGGCAAATGGATCTAATGCAAAGAAAAACTTGATAAGGTGCTCTATTATCTCTTATATTTTTGGTACTTAAAAGTAGCATTAAGAGTTGATTGAGAACCAAGTTTTGTTGCACTAAATTTGCAAATTATCTCAGTATGGATGGAGATAAATAAGAACTTTATTGGTATGAGTTAGATCCGTTGGTATTACTTGACCCTCAGAGAAGAGACAGTTGATTAAAAAGCGTAAAATTATGGTTCATGTAGACAAAATTCTAACGTGGACACACCCCCTATGTGATTGGTGGAGCGGCATAGAGATTTGTCAAGATTTGTCCGGAACATGCAATGTTTCGTGTACTTGAGAATAGATCTCTGTTTCTTTAAGGTTTATGGTGCGTTGTTAGCTTCTTAGATTCTCGTGACCGCTTTTTGCAGATTGGAAAGAGGAGGCGCATGGCCACTCATTGGAGTTACATTGGAGTACTTGGTCATTGCGGTCGTGCAGGTTTGGTTTTTTAGATGCATTAAAAGAATGATTACAACATTAGAAGCAAGCACCACAGATTTAAAGATATGACAGGCTGAAATCTCCCACCATTATTATTGGTCGCATGGCATGGCTTTGTCAAGCTTCTTCTTGAAGAAACCAGTTAGCAATTAGCAACTGTTCAGATGGTCATGTGCATGCTCCATCCATCTTCAAAATCTGAACATGCCAAATTACAGTAGTCATTGCATGGCAAGGTGAAGGCCCCGAGAATTGCTTCAGTTTTATATGAATGTGCATTGCATGTCTGTTTCACTGCGTCAATACATTCACATGAGCAGGGCTTGCAAGGAATAATTGAAAGGAGGCATAGAAAGACACTTATTAGGAGCAGTTCAACATATAAGTTGCAGTTTGCAAGCTTTGTAAAAAATGCAATATATAAGTTGCAGTTTGAAAGCTTCTAAAAAATGTTAAAGCAATCATCTTTCTCTGTATTTATAAAAGCATTTTTCTGAGATCCAATAAGGTTGATTTGAATCTCGCACAGTCATTCTATTGTCATGTGCATGATGGCTGTCTCAATTTCTTTATAGTTGAGCTTCTAATATTTCAAGTGAATTTTGAAACTTGACATGCCTATGCGTAAAACTCAACACATCTGTTTGCTACTGGAGTTCGTTTCTTCTATTTATGTTTACATTTTTTCTTAGTACAGGTCCAGTGTAAAAGTTCCGACATGAAGGTGAAGGACGAATTGTGGTTGATGCTTTATACCTCAAATCAAATAGAAGAAGATTAAGGGCAGATAGTGTGTCAACTTTGCCAACTTTGTCTAAATAGTTTTTATTCTTATCATTCTTATGTTGGGCTATTATGTTGGGTTAACCGAATGGAAACCAAACCACAAAAATCCTGCCTATTATGATAAAAGATTGCAAGGGGACATATGTTCCAATGCAGTTCTCAAGTGTACGGTAGAACTTGCGATTATGTTAGTATACCAGTGGTTATTATATACAACGGGCTTTTTATTTTAAAGTTTGATTTTGTTAGAATTATGCAATGCACAGTGCAGTTGTTATGGACTACCAAGAGATCGTTTCAACAAGAATTGTATATTTTTTAATGTTGATGTTATTCTCTACATAAATGCATTAGAATGGACAACCACCTTTAACCCCTTGCATGCACTTCTTCAAGGAACTACAAAAACAAGGAATGGCAAATCTCTAGGATTAATAATTCATTTGAAAGGTAACAAATAGGAAGGAAGGAAGGAAGGAAGATATTTTTATCGTCCACGGAGACCAATCGGTCTATGGGACCCAATACAAAAACGCAGCAAGCGGATTACTACTTGGATTAAAAAACCCCCGCCCCGAAGGGTTTTCGAGGGAAAAACCGTGGCAGCAATCAGCCTGCTGACAAACTGTCCTAGTATATAAAATGCAAAAACACACAAATATATACACTCATGCACCGCACCCGTAGTGCCTAATCACGCAACCAAAGGGGCAAAGGTGAGCTCCTTGGTCCAAAGACCTCCCTCAATGTACAACCCCTGTGGCACGCGACTTGACGGTGTGTTCATCAGCAGATGTAGGGGCAAGTCCGCCCAGTTTAAGGGAGCCGTGAATCGCCCGGATCTCGACCAACGCCGGGCAACTCGAAAGTGTGAGACTCATCCTCAATGGCACCCGCTTGACAAAGACCGACAGAGCTCGCCCGGTGGGGCTCCCCAATCCACCGCCTGCCTCGGATCGCGGCGATGGTGGGCACCTCGCGGCGAATGGAGGCAATGAGTCTCAAGCGCTTTTCAGGGGCGATGGGAATGCGTGTAGAGCCGTGGGCCCCGCTAACACGGGGTTGATGTGCTCCTTGTAATGGGCCGCTTTTGACCTGCTTAGAGTGCGGGTCCCAGAGCTTGCCAAGGAAGCAAGCGCCCGTGCACTCCCCGCAGCCGATCCACGACAAATTCTCGTGTTCACCAAGACGCACTGCGGCTCCCCGCGACGCTCCATATGGCGAACCACCGATCTCTCTTACCCTCCAACAGTTCCCCGAGCCAGCCGCAGCCCATTGCCATAGCATAAGCCAAAAGGGAGCCGAGCATCACCCATAGTAACCACTTTTTGAAAATAGACGCGATGTGTCTATCAAGGGCTGCCCGCTGAAGTGGCAAGAATCCAGTTTCCTGCAGCAGAATCTGATAGGGGACTGAAGGTTTCACCCCAAGTGCCCGTGCCAAAAATGCCTTGTGCACCTGCTCCAAGTCATTCCAGGTCGCCAAAGAGACGACTGGACCCCAAACCTCGATCCCGATGTAAGGGCAGTTCGACCGGTGCTCAAAATGATGTGACTGATGGCCCCAATCATAGAGCTCGCCTCGGTGACTGTTGTTCTGCATGGCATAAAGCGCTTTCCAGCCTGCTGTCACCCGCAAGCGGATAGACGCCTCCCAACAGAGCGAGGAGGGGAACTCCACTCCTAGGTACTTGTAGGTGGGCGTGACCTCCACAGGCTGTCCCCGATATGTGAGTGCAGGAGGCGTGGGGTGGCATGAAGAGGATATGAGAACCACCCTGGTCTTGGCCAGATTCACGCGCATGTCTCAGAGTCCCCCACGAATGTGTCTAGGGCATCCAGATGAGACTGCATAGCTTCTGGGGTGTGGGCCAGAAGGCCAACATCGTCCGCATAGATGAGCTAGCGGATGACCTGGTCCAAAAGCTGTATGCCATCCCCCCCATGCTCAGTAAGCCAGGGCTCTAACTGATCAATGTAGAGGCCAAAAAGTGTTGGTGAGAGGGGGCAACCCTGCCGGACCCCGATACTACTGGTGAATGCTTGGTCCGTCGGCTGCATCCTGCCAAAACAACTCTCATACAGGGTAAAAGCATGTTAGGGTGTACCACTTTTGGAACCTGCAAAAGTACATACACTAGGTACTTCAGAACTGGGTACTTTCTCATTTTTCTTTTCATTAAAACTAATACAAAAATCCAAAATAAAAGTCAAGGACATAGTAATATTCGAAGTTAAGGTAAAGATAATGCTATCAGAGACCAATATATATATAAAAAGTTCTAAAACATACCTTATATTGAGATATTATACAGGTACCCAACGAGACCCAGTCCCCGCTACCTTTTTAGGTACCTTTTTGGTCACTAAATAATACTTTTTAAGGGACACCCTAACATGCTTTTTACCCTACAAACCAGATATGGCATTCTCGACAGTGCAGCTGCAGCCCCCGCTTGACGCAGCCTAGCCCATAGCTTTTCCTGGGGACCGACAAAAGCCTTCGCTAAGTCCACAAAGCAGCAATACAAGTCCTCGCCGATGGTTCCTACCGTCTTCAATCGCCCGCAGCAAAAGATATGGTCAATCATTGAATGGCGGGTCTAAAGCCCGCTATGCGTGAGGGGCTCGCGACATCTCACCGCCTCCCCCGGGTCAACTGCTGCTCGAGAATGCCAGCCAACAATTTGGCAAATACCGAATCGACCATGGTCGTCCGGTAATTGGTCGGACAGCTGTGGGTTGCCCGCCTTCAATGGGAACAACCCCGCCAGGTCCAATGTCGGGGAAACCTTCCCCGCAATGCTCGCTGAACGGGTAGTGAGGATCGCACCCGCCGCCCCGCCCATTTGAGTAACTCGCCCAGATACCATCGAGGTCACCGCCTTCCCATTAGCCGCCGTTGCAGGCCCTCCACAACATCCTCCTCCGCGAGAACCAATGGGGGCCATCCCTGGGGGGTATGGGCGCATCTGCCCCCGGTGGGTCATAGAGCTGCTGCAAATAATCGCTCCCACCGCCTCGGTGTGATGTCCCTCGTAGGTCCGGGCTGGCCTTCAAGCACTTTGGCGCCAAAAGGTTCGAGGATGAGTGTCCAAAGCAGGCCAACATCTCCCTCCTCGATGCACGGCAAGGTACCGCGCTTTGTCTCCCTTCCGATGGGCACGATGCATCGTGGTGGCCTGCAAGCGGTACCGGATCCGTATCGTGATGGAGCTGCCGCTATGTTCTTTACACTCCGCATCAAACCATCGGTTACGCGGAAATGTTGCTGACCCTGAGCGACGATGCGGGAGGGTCTCGCCAGCACACCTCGGCCCTCACGTGATCCCATAATAGAGAAGTCACCGGTCTCGCTCACCGCTTCTAGTGTGGGGGTCCGCAATTGCCGGGAGGGCGCCCATGAGCATGTCGGCGAGTCCTCTGCCTCGCTAGCCACTCCACCATGACCCCTCTCGTCCTCCGCATATATATTGAAGACCGAGAAATGTTGGTAACCCTACAGATCAGTAGCTCAGGCTCAAAGATGCTCCCATGTCTCCATGAGGAAGATGAGATCCATATCGGCTGCCACGGAGTTTAGACTGTCCCCCTTCTGCCAAGGGAAGCCTCGACAATTCCATGAGACCACCTGGAGGCACAATTCCTATTTGTCAGCAGCCATGGTATGAGCAGCCTGAGTCATGGGAGGACGGGAAGCAGCGGGCCGAGGAGAAGTAGATGGAGCGGAGACAAAGATGTGGCCGAGAGGGCGGGTCGTGGGAGGGAGCAGGAGTAGGAGCAGGAGAAGGGGGGGCCGTGGTAGGAGAAGCGTAAGCAAGGGGCCACGGCATCCCGCCTTAACCAATCCTACGGCACCCCCTTAGTGGCGAATGCCTCTGACCCTGACAAGCTCCCCGTCTCGTGCCTCCCCGCTGCGGGTGTGAGATCCCGTCCACGCACGGGGATGTCCCCTTCAGCATCTTGCCCCCGGGCGCAATATGGCATCACACACCACGCATCCGCAACCACGCAATATGACAATGCGCCACGACCCGCGCCGAGCCCCATGGCGGGCGCTCGAGAAATGTGAACTGCCCCCTGAATGTCATCCGACGAGAATGTGTGTTCGATGTTGTGGGCAGACTCTCCCTCCCCCTGTTCGGGACATGCCTCTGGACTACAGATTGTGGCCTCCGTCTCAAGGCCTTTTGGAGTTCTCCGCTGGCTCGGGTCGTGGGTGGGCGAGGGCCGGGCCTCGTGCTTGGGGGTGGTGGCCGGGATGGCGGGGTGGGCTTGAGGCGGGGCAGCGCGGGTCCTCTCGCTGCCGTGGAGGCCGTGGGTGGGAGTAGCGGCCCATGCGGGGCCCTCGCTCTGGGAATTCTGGGAGCACAGCCTCTTGCGGGCCTCGCCGCTACCGCCATCTCACCCTTTTACCTTTATGCGGATTATGAACCTCGGTAGGAGACCCCCTCCTGGTTTATGGATGGCTTCCGTGAACCCCCGGAGCTCCGTGCTCTGGTAGCGAGAGAGGCGTGCTCGAGCCCCAAAGACACCAAGGCCCGTGAGGAGCTTCTTTACTCGGATCGTACTCAAGATTCCGGAGTATGGTTCCGGGGTCAAGAGCATCCTGCGGCCCCGTACCATGGTGGTGGCTTCCTCCACCTCGGTGAAGCCGAGACACCGCTGGACCATCGTCTCATGCATTGCGCTCCCTCTCCGTGTCATGGTGTCTGGGGTGATGAACACGAGTCTGGGCGGGCCCGCATGTCGGGCCTCTGTCCGGCCTGCCCGCCGGCGTGCCAGGCCAAGGCCATCTTCTACTTTGTGTCGGGTCTCCGCACTGTGATGCGGTTCTTCTCGACCACCAGTTGCCTTTTGAGCACATGGGGTGCCGAGGACTCCATCTCCACTGCCATGCCGGCCCGGGCGGACCTTTAGCCTCAATACAAGCCCTGTTAGCCTCCACTCCCGCTTTGACGTGGCTCCAATTCTCTGCCGAGGTTGGAGTTCCTGTGTGGTCTGAGCAATCAATCCCTTCTGGCTGGGCTGGCCTCGCTGAGGGGGCCTTAGCCTTAGCCCGAGCCTCCTTCTTCATGGAGGATGACTCTCCCCTGTCCATGATGGCTGATCGGGACTGTTTGCGTGGCGGCCCCTCGCCTTGGGTTTCCCAGGCTGGCCCATCTTCTGTGGCCATGACTTCCAAATCTTGAGGGGTCTCTGCTACTTTAAAGGGTGCTTAGAATCCAATTTGGGGACTCAAAAACGCGGGCAGAGCACCTTTTGGGGGTTTGGGGGTTTTGGGGGTTCCAAAGTTTGAGGGGTCTCTGGCTCGCGTAAAAGGTGCTTAGAATCCCATTTGGGGACTCAAGAACGCGGGCAGAGCACCTTTTGGGGGTTTGGGGGTTTTGGGGGTGTCAAAGTTTGAGGGGTCTCTGGCTGCGTAAAGGGGCATATAGGCTCTAAGATAAGCGGCATATAGGCTCTAAGATAAGAGACATGCAGGCTCTTAGGCAAATGAATTATCTATTTTATAACTAACTAAGAAAATTTGCAACTAAACTTAAACTCACATGTAACGAAGCAATATTAAACAAAGCAAGACTGAACCTAAATTTCCTTCCCATTCGCCTTGAGTTTAAGATATTACCATATTTAAGGACCGTCATCGTATGAGAAAAAATATTTTCTAAACATCAGCACTTTCACATGAGAAGAAATATGCCATATCCTTTCTAACACCATCAATGCATGCTCACCTTTTGCAATATCTATAAGTTTCAAACTTACGCCCAATGTTGGGCGTCATAATTTATTCGTAAAGTTCAGGGGGAAGATATTTCGCCATATTTCAGGCCTAGATTATAACAGATAATGGCTTCCTCTCCACCGATGTTGGCTTCATCTCCTCCGATGCTGGCTGATAACGGAGTAATCAACCTTTTGTGGCTACGATGGCGCCACGTGGCAAGAAATATCTTCCCCCTGAACTTTACGTGAGGAAATGTTCGCCTGCTTGAGCCCTTTTCGGAAGTGCGGACCAGGCTCGCCTCTTTGGCTCGCCAGTCCTTACCCCCCGTAAGGGCCTACGCGCTTAACATTACCTCTACCATAATAGTATTGTTTAGATATCCAAAGAAATTCATTGAGAGTTCCAACTTAAAAAAGGGGGGGGGGTAAATGAAATAAAGCTTTATACCTTAAAATGCGACATAATAAGAATCATCCCGAGCTATCACACAATCCATGTGTTAGAAAAATGAAAAGCCCATCCAACATGGCACCTTATCCATATCACACCCTATTATGCACACCCCATTACGCACTATATGTGTAATAGGCTATGCGTAATAGTGTGTATAATAGTGCGTAATTTAGACATTTAAACAATCCCATAACACACATTTTTATGAAGGTAGTATTTTTGAGTGATCATTATCAATTCCTCTCTAATGTTAAAAATCCTTTACATGTTCCCACTACGTTTCCATTGCGTTTGTTTCATTGATAGGGTCCAAGCTTAGCCCAACAATGCGGGGTTTGGTTATAAAAACTACAAAAGTTGGATTATTAGTACACGTTTTTCTCATTTCAGCCAAAACATTTACAAGCTCCTAACTTATGCCCAGCAACGCTGAGCACCATTACTAGTTGGATTTAAATCTATCCTGACTGGGGAAGGACATGTTTTTTTCTCGCGCTTCTGTTTGCCGGATTTGAGATGATCTCCCTAATCTTCTCGGGCTTCTATAATTGCCGCCCTAACTCCTATTGCTAGCCCATTTCGTTCTCTCGCTCTTGCCTCCTTCCCTTGTTTCTCCATTATCCCTTCTTAGGCTACTTGCATGTTTGATCAGTTTGGAACCATGGCTACATCCGCCACAGTTGTGGATTCTTTGCTAAGGCCCCATTTGCCTGTGACGAATGATAGACTGCCTGGCTTCTCATGTAAAAGTAGTAGAATTTCATTTCAAAAAGAACCTTTTTTTTATCCCATTTGAGTTGTGGAAAAGTGGGCTCTAGTTTTGGTTGGAGAAATCTAGTAGTTTCGGCTATGGCAAATGATGATATCAACGATGAATGGGAAGAAAATATTGCAGCTAAGCTCGAACAGGATGTAACTGGAACTAC
Organism: Isoetes taiwanensis; assembly: GCA_021234155.1. Classification (NCBI taxonomy): domain Eukaryota; kingdom Viridiplantae; phylum Streptophyta; class Lycopodiopsida; order Isoetales; family Isoetaceae; genus Isoetes; species Isoetes taiwanensis. Next base: position 310,736 of record JAJEKV010000323.1, on the reverse strand, counting down.
AACTACAACTGTAGAGAAACCTATAGATGATGTTGCCTCCGGGTTGAAGAGGGCACTTATAGATTCTCTTTATGGTCCTGGACGTGGCCTCAAAGCTAGTAGCGAAATTCGTGCAAAGGTGGTAGAGCTCATTAGTCAGCTGGAAAGCAAAAATCCGACTCCTGTTCCTACAGAAGCACTGCAATTGCTTAATGGAAAATGGATTTTAGCATAAGTGTAGGATTAAGTTCGTATTTGTTTTATTTCAATTGTTATTTCATGAAGTGATCAAGATGTCGTTAAAAACATTGTTTCTTCTGTTCAAATTTATTAGACAGATATGAAGACCACTTGCTTAAAGGGATACATGTATGCCTTATGTGCAGGTATACTTCATTTTCAGAGCTTTTCATAATGTGAGTTGCAACAGACCATTAAGGCATGTATAATATAGATGTCATGTGGGAAGCATGTCCGTGAGAGTCATGGATGTTTCTGATGCCAAATGGTAGAAGTAACATAATGCAAGTCTTATAATATTTCTTCTTAATTTTGCCAAGTCAAGTTACTTGGCAGATTGCCAATCGCCAATATGCTGGTTGACAAGCTACAGTTCATGTAGATAGATTCCCATGTAGATATATTTCATGTCCTATTCTTTCTCACTGTTTCAATGGTTGGACATGTGAGCAGTCCAGCCAATGCCAAATTGCATCAGGACATTTGACAAACAACAGTGTTTATATATCAATTAAGTGTAACGGTGCAATATGTAATGTCTTGTTTGGAAAATGAAAGTCTGCTATTGGTGACATGTGAGGCCAAATGTTAAAAAATATCCAGTTGACCTTTAAAATTACAGGGAAAACAACAATTCCAGAGCTTGAGCTTCTGAGCCGTGATTTGAATACTGGGGAGAGCCTTTGCGTACAAAGGTAAAACCAAGTATGCAGTATATATTTTAGTTTGTCTTGGTTGTTTTGAGTTGCCCTCCTTCATCTGTCATAATTATCTGCGGTTTCTTTGTATCTTAAATTCCATGCAGTGGTTTTGAAGGCTTGAGATCTAGGCGTGGAACTAATCATATTTGCAACAAAGAAAATATTAACTGAAAAGATTTTTTTTTAATAAAGGTGAAATGACGTTACATGTGGACATGACGTAGGCGCCAGCTGGCGGCATGTGGCTTCGCGTTGGCATCCGAGTGGCGCTGCCACGTGAGCAATGTCGTTTAAGACATCGATAGCGTGGCACCGTGCTGGCGTCTAGGTGGCATGGTGGGTAACCCGTCGCACTGGCATACCTGATGCCACGTATACATGAAGTCATTAAACGATGACTTTTGGATGTTTAACGACGATGCGGTTGCGACGAGTATATCAACGACTGGACGTCATTTAACGATGTCGTGACGCTGTTATAGACATTGTTTAATGACGTCGTGTCATCATTCATCGACGTGTCAACGACATCTAGACGTCGCTATGGAAGGGTAATTTTGTAGTGTATGAGCTGAGCGCAACAGTTGGAACTTAGAGAAATTCATAGAAGGGATAAAAACTTCCAAGAGATAAAATCGAGGCATCTCTAAGTTAAAGGTAAACAACAGAAAACGTTAACCACTCAACCACAGGAGAATTTGATAGAAGACTTCAAGATTTGAAAATTCCAAAGCCAAAGGGGCAAGAATCAACCAGGAAATTGACAAATCCATAAATTAATATGCATGTAAGAGATCTTAGCTAAATAATGTAAACGTGATTAGATACTAGATAACTTGATACAATACCCTTAAGATTCATGCATGCAAGGGAAGTCCATAGCCAAATAGAGCAAAAATCATCCAAAAAACTTACAAATCCACGAATTAATATGCATGTAAGAGGACTAACATTGTAAACATGAATTAACCATAGCTTCATGCCCAATTAACAAAAATAAGAAGAGCAAGATTGCATCCTCTCAAAGAATGTAAAGTAAAGAACTCAAAATTGCTTCCAAATAAGTGGAGCAAGCCTAAGGTCACAAGAATAAAACTCGTACCTGCCAAAGGACCGTGGTGAAGGTGAGGAAGTACCAGACATACCAAGGGCAAATAAGATCATGAAGACGATTGTCGGGTGGAACCAAAGGACAAGGAAGAAATGCTGGGCCTGGAGTGTGGTGATGGCGAGGTAGAAGCAGGACAAATCGTGAAGGAAGAGGACGACTGCCGAGGGAAGCAATAGGCAAGGAAAGAGATGCTGCTATGAAAAGACGCCGATAACTGACCACAAGAATGAAGAGCACTTATAATATAGATGCTCGTCCCTTTACAGAATGTCAATTCGATGGCTAAGATCGATGCCACTAGTTGCCTTTTGAGCACTTGAGGTGCTAAAGACTGTATTTCTTCTTCCAGACCTGCAATCTGAGTGGTGTGACTCTCAACTCTCGTATAGACCTGTCTCCAGCTCTCCATCAATGCTCGTGTGCTGCCTAATCTGAGCAGCAGCCATCGATCTGTAAGCCTTTGTTTGGACTTCCCTTCTCATGGAAGAGGCTTCTCCTTTGCCTTTGCTCTCTGATCTGGGCCATTTTCGTGATGGGCCGTCCGCGTGTTCCTCCCAGAGGAGCTCGTCATGCGAGGACCGTTGGGTTGTGGGTCTGACTAGGCATTGGGGCTGGGCCTGGAGTTGTGCTGTGGTTCCCGCCTTTAGGCCTTGGGAAGGGGTCCACGAGGGTTGCCATAACTGTTTGGGGATTAGGGCAAAGCATAGATGTGGATGCGAAGGGCATTGTTAGATGCTTAGGACTAATGCAAAACTAGAAAATTTAGTTGCAGAACACTAAGATTATAACTTATCAAATCAATATATTAGGTCTAATTAGAGGCAATTTGGCAAGAATAACATACCCTTCTCTGCCACATCTCATGCTACGCACGAGGATTAATGAAAAAATACAAATTTTAGCTGCAGAAAAACTAAGATTCTAATCTTTCAGATCAATATAATATGTCCAATTGGCCATGTGGCAAGAATTACATACTCTTCTCTTCCACATCTCGCGAGAAGCAAGAGGATTAAGGCAAAAAATACAAAATCTAGTTGTAGAAGAACTAAGATTCTAACCTTTCGAATCAATATACTAGATTCAATTGGATGCCACATGGCACGGATAGTAGACCCTTCTCTGCTACATCTCGCGCTTAGTGTGAAATTCCATTTGAACCCAAAATAAAAATAAAATGGGACTTCCGCTTTCCCTTATTTCTAAGTTTCAAATTTGGAAGCAGACAATCATTGTTTATTATCATTCTAAGAGTACTGTACATAAACTCTTTGCGAAATGAATCCATTCGATAATATCCATTTCTCAATTTCAGTCTAAAAGCACCTATGCTATCCATTACAATTAAGAATTTCTGACTAGATGAAGAAAATAGGTGACTTTTTAACTTTAATTTGCAGTGGAATCACAAAGAGCTGAAAATGGATGTCATCGCCAAAGCTTGATTTCTCTTGCCTGACTGCTTCCCAAGGTAAATCCATCAAACACTTGCAAAACCAGAACCCATCAAACTCATAACAGACAACAAAGAAGCCAGGAGCTCGTAACTCAAGGCACAAGTTGAGGCGCCAAGAGCTTGTAGCGCCAAGTGCTAGGAGCTCGCGTGGGCCGTTAGGCACTACGGGAAAAAAACAAACAATTATATAACAAAACTCACCTAGACGCCATGCGAGACGTTCCCATTTAAAAAAGGAAAACCTGACTTAACCTCCAATTTAACACTGGGTGGGAAGCCCGTAACACTTGACAGAAAACTTTTAGCAGTAGGTGACAAACCCAAAACTAATTTTCGGCTAAAAAGTTCAAATTTTAACAGAAGGCAGGAACCCCGAAATTAGCAACCGGCCGGAGACCAAACAATAACACTAGGTGAGAACCCTGAAACCAACATCCAGCGAGTCCCAAAATTAACATTTGGCTGGAACCTCGAAACTAACAACCTATGGGTACAAAATTATGGAATAATTTCAACTTACTGTAATAGTGGTTGGTATTCGCCATCAAATAAATCAAGATGGTGTTCGATATGGTATATTTAATGAGTCAAATGGCTTAGTTTCTCGAGTTACGTAATTGGATGTGTGTCATATGTCCAATCAATGTGGCATAACGTAAAAATTCCTCCCCCTCCCCCGAAAGAAAGAATGTTCAAATCATAGTTACGAAACACAGCCTCGGGAAACGCAACGGATCCCCGAATTTTAGAAAATGGAAACGGCAACAGAACACGGAAACGAATAACACGGGAATATTCTTTAAAATACTTAGACTTTTTAAAATATATAAAAAAGAAATGGAAATTTCAGCATTATGGCATTATATATTTCTTTATCGAGTATGGCACAGCAGAATCGAGTATGGCATTATATATTTCTTTATCTGTTTGTAGGATTGTGCTTCAATGCGCTGCTGCAGCCTTCAACGACATGACATCTTCAATGCAAAACAGATGCGGGCTCATGACCACCACAGACGACCTGCCATCTCAATCTGGCCTGGCATCTCAATCCGGCCAGACACAAACCAGGGCTCCCGCCAACACAACACCAATACCAGGTCTCCAGTCGACATAAACCAGGGCCCTTAGGCCAGAGCAGTCTAGGCGAAAGCAAAAGGCAGGTCTCCCGGAGTTTCCAGATGTGTAGTTCAGGCAAAAAAAAAGAAGAACAGGGGAATAGAAGGGCAGGAAAGTTGCTGGTTCTGTGGAAAATCTATCACAGAGGCATCAAAATCTGAGAACCACGACTGTTGCTCTGCCACAACACGTCGTTTCAAGCTAAAACCCAGCTCTCTGAAAAAAAAAGTGGGCATACCCAGGGCCGAAAGCCAGCTCTCTGAAAAAAAAAATTGTTACAGTTGCAGAAAGTTATAAAAACCACGACCGTTGTTCTGCCAGAACACGGTGTTTCCAAGATAAACCACGCCGTGGTTCGTAGCAGGCCAAAGGCCACGGTCGTTGCCGTGTTCGCCACGTAGTCTTCCAAAAAACCGTGGTAGCCGTGGGCCACGGCCAAAACGGCCGTGTTTCGTAACTATGGTTCAAATACAAGTATAAGTTCCACTTATCAAAATACTTGCTTTAAATATTAAGGTATTGGATTGCCTAATGAAAGAAGGTGCTGCGCACGGAGGGTTGCCCTCCGTGACCCGAGAGTGAAATGGCTTAAATCACACTTCAAAGTCATATTTTCGAGCATATACTGACATATACTTGGAATATGCCACAAACCCACATGGATGAGGGTTTTCCCCTTAGGGGCAACCCAAAAAATTGGACTCAAACATATCAGTGGAATGCTATTTCCATGCCCAATTCATAATTCATAAGGCAAGGCATTCAAATACGCTAATAACTCACAAATTGAATGTTGCAAATAGGAAAAAGAAACACAATCCATTGGTTCCATTCAAACCTTGAACATATCGAAAGACGAGAAGCAAGAATGATGATTTCGTTGGTGTTTTAGTTTTCTTTATCGGGGCTCAACACATGCACGCACTGTAGCCCGGTTCTCCAAGATTCAAGGAATTCGATTTTTTTATTGCTATTTTTATTTTCTAAATTTGAAATTGCCTCCAAGATTTCCGACCACCTTTATTGATTTTAGTACTAAATTGGGGGACAAAAGGGACATCGAAAATGAGACACCCCAGTGTGCAGACATTTGTTTGGTTCTAAAACTACAAGGTTGAATCTATTATTAATGTTCGACATTTTATGGTAGAGTATATCTCTCAACTTTGAATGGCGTGGAAGACGATCTTGAATATGTGAGATTTGAACCCACATTATGCCCAAAATCTAAGCATACCAAAGTGTAATTATAATGGCTAAGAGATAGCCATGAAGCAACCACCATCCATGAGTATTCATGTTCACAATGAATATATTACATCCAAGAGGCCCTTACAATCTATAGGTACTCTAATTATTAGCCAGATAACTTTATTTATACTTACTCCATATATCATAACCATCATAACTGTATTTAAAGGCACCGATTTAAATAAAGTGTTTAAAATAATCCCAGTTATGTAAAACTGCCTTCTTAATGAATGACCCATAATCATTTTCTTTGCCAAGGCCTTGTATCATGAATCTATGTTTTTGTTTCTAGCATTTTCTTCAAGCCAATGTGGTTGTTTAGAACTTGGCGATATCAAACATATGGCAAAGAAATCGTAACCACGTTGCTTGCCTAGGAGTAACAATTTACTTCTTATATTCTATGATATAACAATAACCTTAGCTACAAGGCTTTTCTAAAATACTACAAACCACGGAAAGAAATGCCATTATATCCTATACGTCTTGTTTAAGGAGCCGCACCACACTTTGGAGCACATGTTCATGCACTGTGATCTGTTTAAAGAAGAGTTAAACAACACACGCAATTCAAAATCATCTACTTGTACGAAACCATTAATTGTTGCAGGTTGGCTAGTTTGAAAGGCTGATTTGCTTCAAAAGCACTCCAACTCTTTATAGTTGCATTCATTATGTTTTATAGCCCTCCCTTTCACTAGCTGGAAATCTATCCATTCATACTGTATATCTTTATCATCTGCTCAACACATGTGAGCCAATGCTCCACACTTCTCGCAAATCACAAATGCTTGCTACCTTCAGGGGATTTATTTATTTTGAATACTTCTACGGTTTTTTTATACAATACCTATACATAACCATAGAAATCTCAAGTTAGAAACATACGTTCTTACAATTGGGCCACTTTATACAGCGCTGATCATATGGCCAATGCAAGAGAGCTCTTCATGCATATGGCTAGTCCAAAGAGAGCTCTTCACAAAGTACCAGACCATCCCAATATTAGAGAAAGAAAAGTGAAGATTGGCAAAGGCCTACTTAAAATTGAAGGAGATGGATATATAGAACTCGACAGCAATTGAATCTATTGTATATATCTGAACTGGAAGTTAATCTCCTTTCTGTGTCCAAATTGCTGGTTGTTTCCTATTTCCGAATGCAAGGCATGCTCAAACTCTTTGATGGCTTTCCTTTTTGGCATAAGTATGAAGTTTAATATGTTATGATAAATGTCTAAGATATTCTTGGAGCTATGATCTTCGTGTAACATGAACTATGAATCTTCTGCATGTCTGGCAGAACTTCAGTGCGAACTCTGCATGAAATCAATCATGTCTCCATTGCAAATTGTGTCATTCAAAAGTAAAAAACCTTTCATCATGACAAAGCTGCATTCTAAAACACAAATGTTGATAACAAGCAAAACTGACAAAGAAATTGATCGACAGATAGACAGTCCGGTTGGCTTTATAAGCATGAACAGAAGAATGGGCTAAAGGACTGTAGGGACTTTTCATTATGCTACAATCAGAGACATGAAAACCAAGTTTTCCTATACAGACTCTACTTCAATTTCTCACCTAAACAGATCTACCTCAAGGTCATATTCCAAAGTCTCACATGCTCATCTCAAGCATTGTATGATGCGGATAAATTTAATTTTGCTCCAAGTCATTGCTGACTTGTGGCAGAATTGTATGCTCGGATGGATTTACTTTTGGGAGCAGAAAACATGCAACCATATCATAATTAAATAAATGAAGGAAACCTGAACATAGAATAAGCAAAAAGTAATTATCTGAAACATGCTGGCTACAATCAAATAAGCGGGCAGTAAAAATTAGTGTGGGCAATTGGCTCTTGAATGCCACAACAAAGGTTTGGTTCTGAATCTTCCAAAACTGTTCAAGACAAAAGATACATACTATTAGCAAAAAGGAACCTAATCTTCTGAGCATTTGGTCCACGTTGTAGAATTATGAGAACCCTTCTGCAATTTGCAAAATAGACAAAGGTGCCAACCACACACACATTTCTTTTGCAATGATAATTATGTTTGAAAGACTGGAAACATTGCACGTGACCACGTGGATTTACTTTCTACTATGATTTGGTATGGGAACAATGAGCATATTTATTTCACTTCCTGGTGCCGGCTGCTTAATATTCTTTCAAAATTGACAGTAGATGAATCCAATCTAGAACTATGAAGAACATACATCTAAAACTCAAGTGCAATTATAACGAAGATCAAGGCATGTATAGGTTGCAGGCAAACTTGCCGTTCTCAAACTACAAAGATATCTTTGTTTCAAGATCTAACTTAGAAGAAAAAAAGTCTGAAAGATGAAGAGATGGTGAGAAGAGCTTACATAGGATTATGAAAAGGCCTGAACATGGTCCCCTCTCCTATATTTATGGCCCAGCTCATTGCTGCGCGCAGATGCCATAACTCTTACTGCTGCTTTATCCACGTTGGAGTACTCAACGTTGTCTGATAGTTTCTGCATCTTTATCCTGCAAAGACACATCCATTAATCCTTTTTTTCATACTAGCAATATTGTTATTTTATAGTTACTCTAATTTTCTCTGATGGAATCACGAAGATCCATTAATGCCCTGCAACTGCCTGTGCTGACAATACTACCCAAGTGCCTGTGCACAGCAGGGGGTACCTTATATCCTGTCGTGATCTCCTTTTATAACCACTATACAACAAAGAATGACTATGAGAAAAGTTAAAAATTACTTGTGGTAGTGCTGGTAGGATATGTTTCCAGTGCCCTTCAAAGTACTGCTTCCATCTAACCATACATCTAATCAGGGCAATTTTAAGTATGGGCAGTTCAGTTAAACCAGAACGGACCTGCTCATCTCCAATTGTATTGGTTGGTTCTGTAACTCAAAACACAAAATCCAAATGTTTAACGATGTCAAGAAAATGAAAGAAGCCAAACAAAACAAATATTTTGAAGCAACAGAAAGAAGACTACTTTCTCTTATCATTTGGAATAAAAAAGTCTGACTTTCACTGCCAGCATTCTACATCAAGTACTACTATTAAGAGACGTGCTAACTGTTAGTCCTGTGCCTCCAGGTATAGGACTATTGCATACGACGGACCAGGTCAAGAACAAGGATCCACAGTCAGCCACGGGTCAGTCGTCAAGGGCCCAGCAGAAGACCCAGCAGAAGACCACGCAGTCAAAGGGCGCGCCCGCCAAAAGGAGGCGCTCAGACAAGTGACGGCCCGTCACCGCCCGCGTCAGCATCAGCGTGATTCTAGGCACTTCAAGAGGCACCGCCAGCATTCCTGCAAATCAGGCCTCCTTCCAGGAGTCGGCACCGAGATCAGTCAGAGTGTCTATATTGGGCCAAAGGCCATTGTACTATATATATGAGTAGAGCTAGCACATGAGTTTTTAGATGAGTTTTGAGTCTTGTCTCATTTCAGTCTTCTCTCGATTGCGAGAGCTCATGTATGTTCATCATTGATATCAAGGAAGCTTATCATTTTCCTCTCATTGTTCTCTTTTGTTCTGTTTTCTTCTTCTTGTTCTCTTCTTGCAAATCCCGCGTGACATAGTCCCCCGGATTCTCCTGTTAGATCCACGGGTCCTCACAGAGGGCTGTCTTGCAGGAGTTCCCGAACCCAGACTCCAAACACTGTCACCGCTGCCGGGTCTGATTCGACTTTTCTCTCGTCTGTCGCCATGTCTGCCCGAAACTTCACGCCAGAAGAACTTCTTTCCCAGACGGCGTCTCGCTTGGAGCGTCATCAGCGACGGGAAGTTGTTCGTGATATGTATGGATCTGCTTATGACATTGAGGGAGGCCACATTCGGTCTAGGGCTCAGTCGGCGCCACCCACCCCTCGTGTCATGTCTCGTCCAAATTCCCCGCCTCAAGCGTGCAAACATTGCTCACAGCCTCAGTCACATCATCACTATCAGGAGCCCTATCAGGCTCAACCTTCTCAACCTTACTTTCATACCCCCGAACATGCCTACATCCATCATTCTTCTGGCCATACGCCTCTGCCTTCACAACCATCATCTCCCCCGGGTGGGCAGGGATATCCACATGTCTCTTTTGCACCTCCCCAGGAATTTCCATTCCCTACATTTCAAACCGCTCTTCCTGTTTACAACCTTACCGACCTCAAAACCAATGCTCAGGCACCTTCAGTCCCTCAACCGCAGTCACCCCTTCATCAGGGTCCTTCAGGCACCCTGCCACCTCCAACTCCACCTCAATATAACCACTATACCGTTCCTGTCCAGCCAAGCACTTTCACCTCTACCTTTCAGACCCTTAAGCTGACTTATCCCACCTTTGGCAACACGAAAGGCAAACCCTTAGACCAAAGTGCTCAGGCCCACATGGAAGAATTTGAGGCTCTGGCTGTCCTGAATGGTCATGCGCAACATCAACTGAAATTCCATATCTTTTCCACCACACTGCGTGGCTCTCCTCATCAATGGCTCATGTCCAACAAAAGCCACTGGAAACAAGATTGGTCAGAAATGAGAACTGCTTTTCTTTCTCACTATGGGACCACGGATGATGATCAACTTCATCTCAAGCAACTCAATGACCTTCAACAAGAGCCCACGGAGTCCGCCCGGGATTTTGCAGATCGTCTTCACATTCTGCTCAAAGAAACTCAAGGAGTACCCCACACGAGCCGGATCTTGGTTTGGTTTCTCCAAGGACTTCCTCCAAATATCCGACTCATGACCGGAATACCTGCGCCGAAGACTTTGGAGCAGGCTATCGATCTTGTCAATCACTTCGGTCAATGTTTCCTCGCGTGGCGTGGCTCTTCAGAGCTCCCTTTCATTCCACCGTCATGGTTCCACGGTGGGCTTGTCCAACCTCAACACACCACTCCACTCAGTAGCGATCGGATCTGGTGCCATATCTGCAAATATCAAGGCCACTTGGCGAATGAGTGCAACTCCACCAATGGCCCACGCCTCATTGTAAAAATGCAACATGTGCAATCATGCCGCGGAAGAGTGCACTCGCACTCATCCTACACCTTTACGCAACAAACCGGTTTATCAAGTGCAAACAACACCTCGGCAACAATCGCAATATCGGCCACCCACCACCGCAGCGCAAACCCAATCAACTCTATCGACATCAGAGCAACAACAGCGGGGACCCAACACACGTCCCCCTTTTGACCCTTCTAAAGCTCAGTGTTATCACTGTCAAGAATGGGGTCACACCACCACGGCGTGTCCTCAACTTCCACAAGTTCAGATGCAGCTTCCTGGCACCAATCAGACCACATCGGTCCGCCTCACGGCTTACCAACTCTGGATTGCCAACGGCAAACAAGGCCCGCATCCTGTTCTTCGGAAGCCACCTCGCACGCCTCAGCAATCACGCTATCAACCAGCTCCTGCCAATCAACCTCAGATGGATCAACAAGCACAGGAAGAAATTTTTCAGGCTCTTAATCCTCCAGTCCAGCCGTCAAATTGGGTTGGTTTGGTTTCACGCCAGACCAGGGCGTCACGCCCCTTAACCATTATTCCTAATGGCACGCAACCTGCCTTTGCCGTCGACACCATTCCTCATGACGAGGAAAAAAAGGTTCACTTTGCACCTGACTTGGAGAAACTCATGCCGCATGTCATGCCTAAAGTTCGCCAAAGCATTCTGAACCTCATGCAAGCTGCTGAAGGCCGCACGTTGGCTAATGTTCATGCCACCACTAGAGCTCCACAAAGACAAGAAGCTTCCACGTCTCAACCTCCACGCTCTCAGACATATCCGAATATTGCTGCCGAGGTTGACCTACTCAAAGAAGTTGCTGCTTCATTACCACGCACTCCAGCACCTGTGGATCCAGCTGATCCTTTTTCTCATGTGCCTCTGGAACTCCAAGAGGAGCTGGCAAAAATCAAAATTCCTTTAAGTCTGGCAACAATTTTGAAACTCTGTCCTGCTCTCAAGGACCAGTTACCACTCCCGACCATTTTGGTTGGGGCTGTTGCTACCTCTACACCTACGGTACATGCCACGGTGGGCAATCAACAAGTCAACCATGTTCAAATTGACGGAGGTAGCGCAGTTAATCTCATCACGGATAAACTCTGCAAACAAATGGGCATCAAACAACTCTATCGTGCCCCATATGACATCAAATTGGCTAATGGCCATATCACGCGACCTCAAGGCGTCACGCCTCTTCTTCACATCAACATTGGTGATCTCCGATTCTCCTTGGAATTTGGTGTTTGGAAGGCTGGAGAAGATCCAGGTGATTATGAAATGTTGGTCGGCAGACCTTTTCTCCGCCAGGCCAAGAGTATCCATTACTGGGCCACGGATCAGTTAGTCATCACCGATGGTCACCTCAATGCCACCATGGACTTGGAAACAGGCAAGATCATTTCCGTTGACCATGCTGAACCCTCTCTCTCCGACACAGATTCTGAGGACGCCCAGAATATCTATCATGTTCAGGCTCCACCTGCGAGTCTGCCTCTGTCATCCTACCCCGAATATGCTGATCCTTGGGGAGAAATGACTCTTGATCAGGACCAGGCTGTGGCTGCTTTGCTTGACCCTTACCTGGCTCCTTGCAATCGAATCCAACGTGTTGATCACTTTTCAGATGCTGAACCTCCTGCAGCTCCTGTAGATGTACACGATGTCATGAAGCAACCTCTCTTTTTCACCACGCAGAGTGCCACGCATCCTGTTATGCTTCAACCTCCTGCTCATATTGTCCAGGACACGGAAGTTATCCCCCATATTCAGACTCCTGAAGTCGAGATTGTGGACGTGGGCAACAATCAGCCTGTCCGCATTGCTGCAAATCTTCCGACACCCTATCGTAACAGGGCCGTCACGCTCTTCAAAAAATTCAAACACATTTTCGCCTGGAGCTACAGAGATCTTCGGGGGATCAACAAAGCCTTGGGGGAACTCACCATTCCTACCAAATCTGATGCACGTCCCGTTTAGCAACGACAGTACTGGCTCAACCCCAATTACCGTGATCGCGTCAAGGCGGAAATTGACAAACTCCTTGTTGCAGGTTTGATCTATGAGGTCAAACATTCTGAATGGGTGAGCCCCATCGTCATTGCACTCAAACACAATGGAAAGATCCGCGTTTGCGTGGACTACCGAAAACTCAATCAGGCCACGGAGCGTGATCATTTTCCACTTCCCTTCACAGACCAGGTTCTGGAAGAGGTTGCTGGACATGAGATGTACTCCTTCATGGATGGTTTTTCTGGCTACAATCAGATCTCAAACAAAGAATCTGATCAACTCAAGACTACTTTCACCACCCCGTGGGGCACTTTTGCCTACAAGGTGGTTCCTTTTGGATTATCAAACTCTCCATCAACGTTTCAACGCATCATGCTCTCAGTTTTTCATGATTTTATGAAGGAAAATCCCTTCTTACAAATTTTTCAAGATGACTTCTCTGCCTACAGTTCCATGGCTGACCATTTGGATAAATTGGAACTCGTCTTTCAGAAATGTGATGAGTCCGGCATTAGTCTCAATCCAGAGAAATGCACCTTTTGCGTCACTTCAGGTGTTCTGTTAGGGCACGTAGTCAGCAAAGCAGGTATCACCACGGATCCTGCCAAAATCAGTTGTGTGCTCAAGGCTCAAGCACCAGCCAATATCAAGGAGACACGCTCTTTCCTGGGTAAGGTCAATTATTACTCCACCTTCATTCCTGGACTTGCAGCCATTGCAGATCCCATTCATAAACTCACGGGTGATGAATCCACCTGGGCTTGGAATTCCCAGGCGGATGCTGCTTTCCAACAGTTGAAGCTCTTGCTTACTCAGGCCCCGGTTCTTGTTCCTCCTCAATGGGACAAGCCCTTTCATGTTCATGTCGATGTCTCGGCGTTTGCTATTGGAGCTGTTCTTTCTCAAGAATATGATGCGCACACTGACAAACCAAACCGATATGCCAGCAGGAAACTCAATTCTGCTGAGCGCAACTACTCTGCCACAGAGCGTGAGGCCTTGGGTTTAATTTTCTGTGTCCAACGCTTCCGTCACTATCTTTTGGGCAGTCAGATCAAATTCTTTGTTGACCACCAAGCACTCCTTTATTTGATCAACAAATCCACGCTTACGGGCCGCATTGCTCGTTGGGTCCTCCTTCTGCAAGAATTTGCACCTTTTGAAATTGTTCACAAGGCAGGCAAATCTCATGTTGTCCCGGATTACCTTTCACGCATCCACACAGATGATCCCTCCACTGGAGTCTCAGACGCCTTTCCTGACGCTCAACTCTTTCTGGTCACGGCAACACCACATTGGTTCCATGACTTTCAGCAGTATCTCCTCACAGGCGCTCTTCCACCAGAGGATGCCACGCTCTCTCAAGCCAAGCGACAATCCCGTCGACACCAATTTCTCCGCGAGGTCCGTGACTACACCATGGTTGCAGGCCATCTTTACAAAAAGGGTAAGGATACTGTCCTTCGACGCTGTGTTCTCCCTCATGAGGTCCCAGATATTGTCCGAGAAGCCCATGAAGGGCTAGGTGGTGGTCATTTTCATGGAGACACCACGGCACGCAAAATCCTTCTTGCTGGTTATTTTTGGCCCACGCTCTTCAAAGACGCTCACGCCCACGCCCGCACGTGTGATGCTTGCTAGCGTGTGGGACGCCTCCACGCCCGTGGCGCTCTTCCCTTGACGCCGGTAGCCACGCCCACTTCCCTTCAGCAAATGGGGAATGGATTTTGTGGGACCCATCGATCCTCTGCTGCGGCACACCCGCGTGCCGCTACATTCTGGTTCTCACTGACTACGCTACCAAATGGGCGGAAGCTTGCGCACTTCCAGACAACACTGCGGCAAGCACAGCCAAGGTCATCTATCAACAAATCATCACGCGATTTGGCTGCCCCACGGAGCTGGTCAGTGATCGTGGTGTCCATTTTATCAATCATACCATCAAGGAGCTGACGGATTATCTCCTGATACATCATCACAAGAGCACACCTTACTATCCTCAAGGGAATGGTTTGGCAGAAAGCACCAACAAAACTCTGGTCACAATTCTCAAGAAAATTTGTGACGCTTCTCGCACTGACTGGCAAACCAAGCTTCCTACTGTTCTTTGGGCTTACAATACTTGTTTCAAAATAGCTACAGGTCACACTCCTTTCAAATTGGTTTATGGTCAAGAAGCTCTCATGCCGTTTGAATACATCCTTCCAACTCTCCGTTTTCAACTGGCTACCGCCCATAATCCGCCTGCTGCACTCAAAGAAAGGGTTTATCAATTGGAACAGTTGGATGAACTTAGACGGGATGCTTATATTCGTGTTCTTCATGGACAACAGTTGCAAAAATCTTTACATGATAAACGTCTGAAGACAAAAACATTCAAAGAAGGAGATTTGGTTCTTCTTTATGATTCTCGGTACAAAAATTTTCCGGGTAAGCTAAAGTTTCGATGGCTTGGCCCTTATCAAATTGTTCAAGTGGTGCAACCCAGCGTTTTCCAGCTGGCTGAGTTAGATGGAACTCCATTACCTACACTGGTTAATGACTTTCGCCTCAAAACATTTCATACCACAGAAAGTGAAAATCAACAAACAGATGCTGTTCCAGACATCAACACAACAGATAGTGACTAAACCAGCGGCATATTTATATTATCGGTGGAAGTTTTTACAAAATGTGGGCACATCCCAGCTATTTTCGCTATGGGCACTGCCCTATATACAAAAACGGGCTCAGAGCCCTATCTACTAAGTCCTAAGAAGAAAAACCCTCTACTCCGGGTTCGGAGCAGAGGTGATACGCAGGATGTGGTAGAGATTATGCTCCGGGTCCCAGCGAAGGTGCAGAATCACCTCCATCCCGTTGGTCTTCGGATCGGGATGCTCAGCCATCCCGGCACACCAACCGTCCATCGCCATGCCACGGTTGTGGCAGCGCCAGAGGTCCAGACAATCCATCTTGCAGGTAATCCACTCCAAACAGTTTGAAGGCATAGTGCAGTGATCATGCAAACCCGGCAGCCAGACATACCGAAAAGCCATCGGATGTCTTCGCTTCACTCCCGGTTCGTCTTATATAGCCAACCGAGGAACTCCTTGTCGACGTGGACCAATCAAAAAAATCGCCAACGTGTTTGCAATGCAAGGCTGTTTCTAAATAAGAATCTTTTCTCCCGCCGCATATCTAGCCATGGTACCTTCTGACACATTCGTTTTAATGCTATCCCACTTCGAGTTGCCAGCATTTAATGCCATTCCTTCTTTTCACGCCCGTCAAACATTAATGTGCGTCCTTTTGCCAACTGTCACATCCGATCATTCTCTCACGTCTCATCTCCACCGTTCCTTGCTTCTCCCTTTACTGTTTGGGGACTTAGCCAAATTTTTGTCTCTCAATCGCCTCCTTCGCATCTGTCGCCACCTGGCATCATCAACGGTTGCTGGTTCGCCCTCATCATGCCCCTTCGCCTACACTTGTGCGCCCTAAAACCTTTTCGTCTATCTGCGCCTTCGTCTTCTGTTCTCTGCTCTCCTTCGACACCGCAGTTCTTTTACGTTCCGGCGGCTCTTAAGCATGGCTGCACCCAAATTACCTACCCTTCAAGCTTCTGCTCCAAGGGATGCGACTCTTTTCAGGTCAGTATCCTTCTTGACGCCCACTTTCCGTGAAGCCCTTGTTGGCCCAAGTCATGAAGTAGCGGAACGCCAAAAGCTTTATGCATTCTCACAAATGGAACTTCCGGCTCCAAATCCAGACCAATTGAAGCAGTTCATCGCTCACATCGTCAACAGCCCGAATGGATACGCTACTGTGGTCGATGGCACCACCATTTTGCTGACCCAGCACCTGATTTCTGAGGTATTCCATATTCCTTTGCAAACCCCTTGTTTATCTTGGGCTGCCTTACAGGATCTCGATGTCATTGAGTTTGGTGCTCCTGCGTATCAAGCGAACATGCATCGCCTGACAAATATTGGCAAGACCCATGAAACTTTAAGTTTTTGTGGCGAAAGTTCCTTGGGTATTCTATCAAGAACACCCATATCAATAAGCCTTTCTATAATTTGGTGATCACTGCTATCCGCTCCAACCACCACATTGATTGGCCCCAATTGTTGTTCTACCGCCTTCTTCAAGAGGTCGACCGTCTTAGGGCTGCCCCCTCTTCTATCTCTGAAGTCTCAGTGGGTGGCCATCTTCAAGCCATCATCCGTCATTACTTTCCTCCAACACCTCCTCATTCTCATGATTCCACTCAGCAGTCCCTTCCTCAGACTCACCAAGTTGGCACTTCACACCCTTCTTCTTCTGGTCATGTCAACCTTCAGCACACGCATGTCACTGTCTCCTCCTCCTCTACAGAAACCAAGCACTCCAGTCCTCAACATGTCTCCCAAACGTCACAAACAAGGCAACAGCCGGCTCCACCACCTCAGCACCCTCGCCAGCTTTTGTATCAATATCAGCAGGATGTTCACGCTGCTGCTCTCAAGTTACAAGAATCCCAGGAAGCTCTCCTGAATGGGGTTCAAATGGCCCTGGAGGCCTCCGACGCGGTTCACCGCAACCTTCAAGCTGCTACCACGCAAGTTAATACTCTGGAGACCCAGCTTCAAGACAAGCACGAGGCTCTTTTACAGGCCCGCGAGGATCTCAAGGCTGCCCAACATCAGAATAATCTGCTTGCCGATCAGCAGGCTCAATTGCAGACCACCATTCAAGAATTATTGGAGCAGGTCAAGGCAAGAGAGACTCTCTTGGTTGACAAAGATAAAGACATTGCCAAGCTGGACACGCTGTATACAGAGCTCTCTCGGAATTACAACACTCAAGCCCAAGACCTTACAGTGCGTGACACTCAAATTGCCTCTTTGACAGCTCAGCTTTCCACGCAGACCTCTCAGCTCACATCTCTCAAGATCGACTACGGAGGTTCGAAAACGTAAAATTCTTGATGACGCTGAGATTGCCGTGCTTCGACTCAATGTTCCTGGGCAATCCTCCTCACATGCCACGACTTCGCAGAAACGGGTCCGTGACCAGTCACGCCTTCTGTTAGACAAGGAGAACCGGATCCGTGACCTCGAACAACAGCTACAGCAAGCTATTCAGTCTGCTGATGAGGCTCAGACCAAACTTGACGGGTATGTGACCATTGCTCTCAACCTGCCTGTGGACTTCCCTATTCCTTCCAGTTATCTGGATTATGTGGTTCTTGTGACGCCACCTCTTTCTTTCCGGCGGCATGGGGCTGATGGTCCCGTTGATGTTCCCCACATTACGCTGCAGCATTTTCTTCGGATCTGGCCAGACCTCTCTATCGAAGACAAAGGTTTATGCTGTGCCCTTTTGGTCTTTGATCTCATTCACTGTGCAGATCCGGATTTCATCACCTTCAGAGTTGTTCAGCCAATGGCGTACATTTATCATGATTTCTATCCGGGCCGATACACGTGATAAATTTTGAGATGGGCCACATCGAACTTTCGGGTGATCCCACACTTCAATGGTTGCTTTTGGATAACAACCCCTATCTCGTCGATCATGATCGTACACATGCTCTTCATCAAGAGTACATGCCCGAGCTTGCTCATCAATTGCCTCTCTGCAAGGCAAGCGCCGCAACGATATAAGGAAGTATCCGGGACATCCCGAGGATCTTCCCTTTGCACAAGTTTATATGCAAAGACTGGCAGGTTACAATCAATCTAGCGTGCTCTTCGGATAGCAAGACAGGTCCCCACGGGTTGGGATAGCCCTCCTGAAACTCTCAGCTCCCTGCTTCTGTTTGGGACCATTGGTGCAAAGTTCTTGATCCGGACCTTGTCCGTGAATTCAGGGAGCAGGCTCAGCAGCCCACGCCCACGGGCATGGTCCCCTCTCCCTATGCTTCCCTGGGTGTCCCTCCACGCCCCGGGTTCCTCACCTCGATTGGCGTCTCCCCTTTTTGGACCAAGGTCATGGATGGCCATCTTTGGATGGACCCCACCTCGGATCTCGGCGGGATCTCCTGGGATCCCCGTTTTGTTCACCGCTCCAATTGGGAGGATGGTGCCACACTTGATAACACTACCAATTGGATCTATATTCCCAATGAGCGTGGTTGGCAACGCCCTGCTGATGCTCTTCATGGTCTTGACACCTTCTTGCAGAATGCGGCCACCTCACCCGGATCCTTGATCCACCGTCAAGCCGGTTTTACGTGGCTGCTCTCAAATGCATCCCGGTCAGCTCTTTAAATCGGCGTCCCCCCATCTTTCATTTGCAATCCGAATGCCGGCGTCGGTGCCTTCGGTCTCCCAGTTGCCTACTCATGAAGTGCGGTTTGTTTCTTACGAAGCCCATGCGCCCTTTGAAGACATGGTGCGCTCTCATTTTCTCATTGGCGCCGATCCCCGCCCTTGGGCTCAACACTCCTCCCCGCTCTTCAAATACGCCCGGGATCTCATTGGCACTTACCATAATGGTGCCCGTCCTCCTCCGTGAGGATCACTTTCGTGACCCGATGGCTTCACGCCCCTCGGAGACACTTCCTCCTTTTCTTCACCCCGAGTGTCGTTTGGTGGGGGAGTGTTAGTCCCCAGCCTCCGTGCAGGACTATTCATGCATCTGACGGACCAGGTCAAGAACAAGGATCCACGGTCCGACCCACGGGGTCGGTCGTCAAGGGCCCAGCCGAAGACCCAGCCAGAAGACCCACGCGGTTAAAGGCGCCCCCGCCAAAAGGCGGCTTCAGACAAGTGGCGGCCCGTCACCGCCAGCGTCGGCATCGGCGTGATTCTAGGCACTTCAAGAGGCACCGCCAAAGATTCCTGCAAATCAGGCCTCCTTCCGTGAGTCGCACCGAGATCGATCGAGTGTCTATATTGGGCCAAAGGCCATTGTACTATATATATGAGTAGAGCTAGCACATGAATTTTTAGATGAGTTTTGAGTCTTATCTCATTTCAGTCTTCTCTCGATTGCGAGAGCTCATGTATGTTCATCATTGATATCAAGGAAGCTTATCATTTTCCTCTCATTGTTCTCTTTTGTTCTGTTTTCTTCTTCTTGTTCTCTTCTTGCAAATCCCGCGTGACATAGTCCCCCGGATTCTCCTGTTAGATCCACGGGTCCTCAAGAGGGCTGTCTTGCAGGAGTTCCCGAACCCAGACTCCAAACACTAACCCAAGAAATGCATATGTGAAAGAGTGATGGAATTCTGCTCTGATCAAAAGTGAAGCCACTTACAGAGGAATAGAAGCCTTGTCCTATAGATGAAAGCGAGAGATACACGGACCAATCTGGAGAGCCAGCATTGCAAGATTCTTTAAGGCATAAAGAAATTGACATCTAAATAGAAGCTTCATTAGATAAGAAGCTATTACATGCCTTGTTAGCATATGAAAATGTTTAGATAGGCACTATCCACAAAAATCGTATATATTTGCATGATTATCTTTGCATTCACATCAGCAACATCTTTCCTGCACTTGACAACAAAGAGGTGGCTAAAGATTTGTTGAAGAATTTCGTAAACGAAAACTTAACTATTTTCAAATGACCTAACGCTGAAAATAATGTTAAAGGCTTTAAAAGGTTCTTACCATAACTAGAAACTGAGCTTTTTCAGTCTAAGCAACACATAGCTTATCACAGTCAACGTCTCCTTGTCTACTTTTATTAGCCGCCCTGCCATGCACCAACTTCCTGAGAGCCAAATTGCAGTGCCCTCTCCATTCGACCCCATTTCTCTGCAGTTTGCCTTCGATGTTATTCCTCCTACTCTGGCGAAGAATGCATTTAGCAAGAACAATCGAGGCAAATACGGCGTCTGGCTAAAGGGCCATTTTATCAAAAATCTTAGAATAAGCAGGTTTCTGAGGCCTAAATCTACATTCCAGAGAAATCTTCAAGCATATCTCATTACCAAGGAGTGCCGACGCTAAGAGCTAAAACAGAAATAAGACGACCAAAATTACCAGTCCAAAACTCTGGTCTAGCATCTCCGCCATGCATAAAATAGAACGGGCTCAATCCTAACGGTTTCAAGGAACGAAATTTACATTTAACAGTACCTGTGTTCGTCTCGGGCCGCTCTCTCAAATGAAAATAAGCTGGAAGACTGAGCCCGTGAGAGTGTCTTGCCATAGCTAGGGCAATGGCAATGATAAGGATCGAAGAAGTTCGCGAGCATCTTTTGTTCCCATGACTGTTGATGCACGTTTCCGGAAGAACTCCAAAGTGCATGCTAAAGAGGGGAACCAAATACAAAATAACTCCATGCTTTACCTAAATGACAAACCGTACATAGCGATCCTCGTTTGTGGGGTATGCATGTACAAGTTTTTCTATACTGTATATTAAGGTTTGTAAAATACTATAAGATTTGAGAGAATGTACCTAATGGTGTTAATTTTGTACATGTATTGTAAATATATTTTTGAGGCTCTCGCTGCCCTAAGTAACCCCCGTGTGAATATGCACCCAAACCAAAGGGGGTTTAAGGGGGATTTTAATTTAAATGTATGGTTTGTGTTAATAATATTAATGGTAGTTGTGTGTTGATTGTTATATTAAAAAAAAAATTTGGGCCCTTCGGGCCCTAACTAAAGCAAACATAGATAAACTTTATGGGTCAGTTAGTCTGTTTATGGGCCAGTTAGCTGCGGTTTCCAAGCCATGGATGGTTATGGATGTGAATGATTCTTTCCACCGCCCCCGCCTCCACCTCCACCTCCTCCTCTACTACCATCACCTCCTCCAAAGCTTTTTTACCAGCTTCCTGTAAACATGCAAAGGGTTAAAACGTAGTAACATGTGATATACGTTAACAACATTCCAGGGACAACAAAGTACTTCCAAACGGCCTAACGGGTGCACATATTTTTCTACAAAGACTAAGCGGAGAAGTCGCCTGATACAGAGATTGCATACAGACACATGGTTCCTAACTGTTCCTATATCTAGCATAATAACACCAATACAATAACTTTCTTTCGATAATGAATGATTGTCCAAAATGTTGTCATTTGAAAATGCCAGGTAGTGGCGCCATAACAAATTATTCTCTGAAGCAACCTCCAATCGTAACATATGATTTTCAACAAAGCATGGCAACCCCTGTGATTCCATCATAATAGCTTAATCCCTGTATTTATACAATTGTCAAAAATGCCTGTTGTCATTGTGGATCATATTGATTGCCATATAGAAACGCAAGCTTTTCCTGTGATCCAACAGTTGACATAATAAGTTTGCCATGCAAACAAAACATGAACTTTTGGATAATAAACAGCATAAAAAACTGAGCAACAATGTTGTTCGTACATAGCAATTGACTACTATTGAATTAGGCTGTGTAGTGTACCAATTGGAACTGCATATTATGAAAAAGACAGGGAAAAAATACAAAGCTTGTCAATTGCATTTGAACTGTCCAATTGGCTTATTCCAATTGTCTTACCACTATGCAACATCCTTTATACCATGTGCTCCACCTAGTTAAGAATACCACAAATACGGCTTCTCATCTTGAACATTCAAGTAGCTCCAATGCACCGTGAGTTTAAGATAATAAAAGAGCTTTGTTATTTTAATACTCAATAGTATAGCACTCCATAATTATGAAAATCTCTCATGAATATCTCTCATGAATATAGCTCACATTAAACAATCATGATCCTCATACCTTTGGATGCATGTACAGCCAGACTTGAACACGCTAACAAAAAGCTCCCTTTTCCAAGTTTTGGCAAGCAAGCTTGCCACAGTGACTCTTTGATTCTTTGATGTACGTTTTTGTAGATGGAGACAGATGCTAAATTTTTCAGCTTAACGGATTACAGCACCAGACACTTGACATCAATCTGGGCCTTTGTGATCTGCACATATGGCAAACAGGTGTAATGCAACAACTACAGAACGATTTTAAGAGATTCAAAAGCCAATCTTCAGAAACAGAGGAAGCAAAAATCTGCAGCTGCTTCCATGCTTGCAGTATCCTCTTGCAAAAATACAAACACGGCTTCCACGCAGAAGCCTCGGACTTGCCGACCCGCCATAGTCCCAGTTTAGTGCCTGAACCCTAGTCTTGTTCAGAAACGCAAAGGTCTCTGGATAAAAATGGTCATTCGGAAATGCCTCCCGGACTCAGCCCATGGTGTTGAATCCCCTTTGCCTGCAATCATGGAGAATATCCTCCTCCGTTTTCTCCATGGACAACCCAAACAACCTCAACAACGAATTGGCAGCTTCAATATCTCAGGTGAATCAGCCAGCAATCAGAATCGGCAACAGCTTGTGAAGATCTTGAAACCCTAGCAAAAGGGTTTGATGTTTGCATGCCTTTTCGGCCCCTTAGAAAAAATAAATTAATACAAAAATTAGACTCTGGTCCAGCCTGTGCAAATTACAACTGTACGATTCTGCCTCTTATAAAAAATTAATGGCCAAGAAACAATGAAATCTAGAAATACTATTTAGTACACATAGATGAATACGGCCACCAAATCATAGGAAAACCTTAGCAAAAAGTGTATAAAAACGCAAAACAAACCCCCTGTTATTTTGCTACATATTCATGTTCCAATTCCCTGTTTAAAAAATGAACAGATTATCCATCACTAGCAGCCAAAATCACCAAGAGCAATGAATGTCACACCATCGTACCTTAAATCTTTCGCTCTCTTATGGATTCTCTCCTTGGCTCCCAGAGACTAAGATGCTCCCTGCAAAGAGCAAGATCAGCACATTGCACAATCAGAATCACCACGCTGTCTACACCAAACCTAGAAGAAGCTCACCCAAGCTATAAAGGCAAGCTTTAAAGGCTAGATACAACACCAAAATTGAACGAGATGTGAAAACAAATCTCCCAAATTTAGATCTAATCACAAATCCAAATCCAAACACTGCACTCCTGTGGGAAATCAAAAATACCTGATAAAGAGTGACACCTGAATCAGAGATCTCTGGACCATTTTTTACGGCATCACCTCTCCTGTAACAGAATATGGTTTTTCAGTATTTAATATCAAATTACATCCTAAACACATGATGTCTTGCCATAAGACGTAGGCCAGCATAGATTCGGCCATGCTATTTTAAACAAAAGGCAAAAACACTTTAGATTAAGCAGAAGAAAAAACCCTTACCGTCAAGAATAGCATAAAGTTCAGCTTTGGCACTGAGAAATTCAGTTTTTGTAGCCGACCAAGCCATGTCTTTGTTGCTGACGAAGCCAATCAATCAACTGCCATAAGCTCCAGCATATTTGGGCTCACGGAACTGCATCCAGGTTGCCGTTTGTAGCATTGAGGCTGGATTTGGCTCTGCAAAAATCCACTGTACAGGGAATGAAGCCATTCAAAAATTATGTCGGCCTGTTTTCTTAAGGAGAAGCGGCCAA
The DNA here is from genome assembly GCA_021234155.1 of Isoetes taiwanensis. NCBI lineage: Eukaryota > Viridiplantae > Streptophyta > Lycopodiopsida > Isoetales > Isoetaceae > Isoetes > Isoetes taiwanensis. Next base: position 286,469 of record JAJEKV010000323.1, on the reverse strand, counting down.
TGTGGTCGGATTAGTTGTGGCCAGGCTGGGCTACGCACCATAGCCACGCTCCCGAAGGAATGGGGCTGGATGACCGAGAGTTTACAGGCAGCAGCCAGTTTGGAGCAGTCAGCAGCATATGCTAGGCATATGCCGGCATATACTTGGATATGCCCACATACCCACATAAACGAGGGTTTGCCCCCCTAGGGGCAACCCAAAAATTCAAATTTTAAATTTACGTACTTGGCGTTTCAAATGCTTGAGGCTGGTATTCGGTTCCAAATCCACACTTTAGACAAGCCAAATGTCCTAGTTTTCCAAGAGAATCATCCGGCAAACTATATTTTTTTTAATTTTTGACGAGTATTCGACTTGTCTTACAAGAAGTAGAATATGGGTATTTGGCTTGTCAAACCCCTAACATAGCCAAATACGAAGTCAAGGTCTACCGAAACATTGGCGAAACAAGGTAGGAATATCTTCCAGCATATTCCTCCCAGGGTTTGTCCTCCTTGTAGTTGTAGTCCCACCCAAACTCTAAAGCCCTAAATAAATGTAGCTGCATGTTCGAAGGATTTGGTACTCTGCATTTCCGTTGGCGATGGCAGCTTCATGTACTATTGGCATTCATGGGATGATTGAGGTAAGAGCATTGGGCACCAATAGATACAATGCATGCAAAACCAGTTCTCCGACGGTTTTTGGATTAAGAAAGACCGAGCAGGTTGCAGAAAATGCAAGGTTTTGTAGTGGGGTTTCATCAAGCACGGAGCTTGTATCAAACAGTCTGGCCACTAAGAGGGAAGCATGGAAGCACGGGACCATCAGACCCTCTTGTGCATCGGAATCCTCATCTATTAGTACATTTGAGCCTGAACTTAAGCTTTTCAAGTCTCGATATGGGGATAATGAGCCCAGAAAAGGCTGTGATATACTTGTGGAAGCATTGGAAAGGGAAGGAGTTGAGACAGTTTTTGCTTATCCAGGAGGAGCATCAATGGAAATTCATCAAGCGTTAACTCGTTCCACTACCATTCGGAACATTTTGTGCAGACATGAGCAAGGGGAGGTATTTGCTGCAGAAGGGTATGCCAAGGCTTCTGGAACGACTGGAGTGTGCATTGCTACATCTGGTCCTGGTGCCACTAACTTGGTAACTGGGTTGGCGGATGCCTTACTTGATAGTGTTCCACTTGTAGCAATCACAGGTCAGGTCCCTCGGCGGATGATTGGAACTGATGCATTTCAGGAAACTCCTATTGTAGAGGTCACAAGGTCTATTACTAAACATAATTATCTTGTAATGAATATAGATGACATACCAAGAGTGATAAGAGAGGCTTTTTACTTAGCGTCATCTGGCAGACCAGGTCCTGTACTTGTCGATATTCCTAAAGATGTGCAACAACAATTTGCTATTCCTGACTGGTCTCAGCCTATGAAATTGGACGCATACACACACCGTCTGCCCCGTTTGCCAGAGAGCTCACAGTTGGAGCAAATTATTAGGCTTTTAGGAAGCTCTAAGAAGCCTGTGGTATATTGTGGTGGAGGTTGCATTAATTCAAGTGAGGAGATAAGAGAATTCATCGAGCTTACAGGAATTCCAGTGACATCAACTTTGATGGGTTTGGGTGTGTTCCCACAATCGGATGACCGCTGTTTACAAATGCTTGGTATGCATGGGACTGTGTATGCGAACTACGCAGTGGATCGTTCTGACCTCTTGCTTGCATTTGGAGTACGTTTCGATGACCGTGTGACAGGGAAGTTAGAAGCTTTTGCTAGCAGGGCCAATATAGTGCATATTGACATTGACCCTGCAGAAATTGGTAAGAACAAGCTACCACATGTTTCTATATGCTCAGACATAAAGCTTGCACTTCGTGATTTAAATGTCTTGATAAGAGACCAGAATCTGGAATTGGATTTTTCAAGCTGGAGAAAGGAGTTGCAAGAACAGAAGATGAAATGGCCTTTGCAGTATGAGCATTTTGATGATAATGCCATAGCTCCGCAACATGCTATACAAACCCTCTGTGAGATCACAGAGGGTAGAGCTATTATTTCAACTGGTGTTGGTCAGCATCAAATGTGGGCTGCACAATGGTTTAAGTATGATGAACCACGTAGATGGCTTACTTCAGGAGGTAATATTTGTTTAACAAAGCAAATGTTTTCCTATGCCGTTCTGAGGACTTATGCTATTCTTTGGCTCATTTGGGTCATATGCATGCAAGTCTACGTGTGTTGTCAGAGTGTCTAAGAGAAGACACATTTGATGGGTTGCATTTTATGGATTTGAATTTGCCTACACTAGTCACACATTAACTGTTGATTATGTATTTGTTTTTCAATGCAGGGCTTGGTGCAATGGGCTTTGGCTTGCCTTCTGCAATTGGAGCAGCTGCCACGTATCCAAAGATTCCTGTGATTGATATTGATGGAGATGGAAGTTTTATAATGAATGTGCAGGTAAAGAATGGCATGAAGAATGAAAGGTTTTTAAGTACTTCATGTTATCCATGTAATCTGATTATTACAGGAATTAGCAACTATTTATGTTGAGAAATTGCCAGTAAAAATAATGATCTTGAATAATCAACATCTGGGAATGGTTGTCCAATGGGAGGATCGTTTCTATAAGGTATGATATCTGATATCCACATTCAGGTTAAAAAAAGTCTCATATTATTTGGATATTTAACAATGTGTTGCAGGCTAACAGGGCCCATACTTATCTTGGTGATCCTGAAAATGAGTCTGAGATTTTCCCAGATTTTTGCAAGTTTGCTGAGGCATGCAAGGTAAATGCTGAATTTTTTCTTATTCGGAGTTTAGAACATGCAATTAGAGGTGAAAGTTAAACATCTTGATAACCTGCTGGACGTGTAAGGATTTTATTGGGTGATGTCAAGAAGTGCTGTACTGCAATTGTTAGTAAGGGATGTGGAATATCCATATTATACTTTATTACCATTGGAGAAATACACTTGGAAATCCATATTTCTTGGATGCCTTGCAGTCACAATCTGTGGTCATGGTCAAAGTCTTTATTACATCTGGTTATTGCTGAACTTGCTTTGTCAATCATGTATCATCTAAAATGACATAGGTACCTAGTGCTCGAGTAACCAAAAGGTCAGAGTTAAAGGATGCCATCAACAAAATGCTCGAGACACCTGGACCTTACTTGCTGGATGTTATTGTTCCCCACCAAGTTTGTATCTCAATTATTTCGGATATTTTTGTTGCTTAATGAAGGTTTTTTGAGATTGATAATGGCTGCTTCATTTTCCCAGGAACATGTGCTTCCCATGATACCTGGTGGTGGATCATTCAAAGATATTATCACAGAGGGCGATGGCAGAACTGTCTATTAGTTCAGCTTTCATAAATTATGATGATTTCAAGTAGCTGGTAGAAGGGAGAGATACTGGTTAGTTTAAACAGCTTGGATATGCATAACGTGGTTGTGCTTGTTTCCGAGGTTGCGCAATTCAATAAATTGTTTCCCCATCATGTGCTTTTTTTCTCGTTTTAACTCATCTTACCTTTGCTTCAGCACTTTGATCGTTAGAAAGATAACGAATGTTGCTTGCAAAAATTGTGTTATGCCACATAAGTGGTCCTACAACATTCAATATCCATAATCTTCTTACATTATACAAGAATTTAGCGCTGGCGAGCTAGCGCCTTACATCAGTATTGCAATCTATAATTCAAGAGTTTTATCTTAATTCAAGAGTTTTATCTTTTTTTTGGATAGTGGATGATATATTTGTGGACATCATTGATATTAAACTTACAAACCAAAGGGAAACGGGCCTCACAGAGGATTCGAGCTCAGATTAGTATGATAAATGCTGCTATACATATAGATTCCCAGCCGATTGGCAAGTTTGTCAACTTAATCTATAGGTGGATTTTTAAGCCCAGCTGGTGGATTTGTCAGCCCAATAGAAACCAAGTATTATTTCGTCTTTGTATGCTTGTACTAATGTTGGTCTTGGTATGTCGACTTTTGATTGGCTGTACCTTTGGTAGCATATATAGAAATCAAGAATTATTTTATCTATTGGATGTTGATGTATTAGCAATATAAGTAGATTAATGATCCTTTTGTTCTGATAAAGAAGTTTATAATGTCAAAACATGTTGTCATAAGCGCTCTACATATATTAATCATTGATTGATATCCAACACAGAAAGCACTCACGCAGATCAGCCTGGTAATATTTTGAAACGGGCCTCCACAGTTCTTAATGGTTGTAAATAACGTGGTATCTTTAGCCTCGAAACTCTATTAATTGTGCAGCAAATATGTGCCTTACAGGGTTTTTGTGCAGTTATTTCGACTCTTTCTTAATGCAAGAGGTCCTCTAGGATTCAGAGGCGACAACATAGAGGTAAGAGGCGACGACATAGAGGTATGTTGTAGATGAAGCAAAGACAATTACATGGCTTGGTTAAAAGCATTCTGCTAGGAAGGGCATGAAACTAGCATTCAAACTATCTTTCAGATTTGCTTTCTGCATCTGCATTTGGAGCAGGTGAAGTGACGTCAAATCAATTGCAAACTTAAATGCACAATGATTGTGAGATGCCTTCATGCATGTTAGTGAGGAGCACATTGTTAATTCATGCATTGGTATGTTTATTAAGGTCATAGAAGAGATTTTGCTTGGAGCTACTCTAGATTGGCTGGTAGGTCACGGTTCGAGATTGGCTATTTGTAATACCATCACATGGAGCTACTCTAGATTGGCTGCTTGTGATTCATGAAATGTACTTGATGTTGCATAATGAATAAACAACCTATGTCCAAAAAAAAAAAAAAAACAAACAAACAAACATTATATGGGTTATGGTATTGAAAGACGAAAGATAAGAGTAGAAGAAAACTATGTTTATATCTGAGAAAAACAGTACAATGGGGTCAGCTTGAATCAAGCTGAGAATAACAGAAAGTAGAGAGTCGGAATTGAAAGACAACAGAGAGAAGGAATCAGGACGGAGCTCGCTTCAGAGTGATCGTGGCATGCTTGGTTGTTCCCTTTATACTCGTCCTTTGAACGGCTACTTCTAGGAATAGACAAACTGTTACTGCTTCTAGGAATAGACAAACTGTTACAACAGAAGACTTTGTGTTGTGATGGCATTGTGATGACGTGGAAATTCTGATCTACCTTCGAAAAATCCAACACCCCCACTCGAAGTAGATCAGCATGGCTCTGAATGAATCACCATGCAGAAGCCCCCACTCAGAGACAAGCTGGTGAAAGGAGCCCAATCTTGGTAGAAAAAGTTGACAGTTTTGGTGATGCAAGAGGTTTAGTGAACATATCAGCTGGCATGGAATCAGAGGGGCAAAATAGGATGGAGATATCAGAATTGGTGACATGATCTCGGAGAAAGTGATAGCGGAGGTCAATGTGTTTGAGACGGCGGTGGTTGACGGGATTGTGAGCGACAGCTATGGCCCCTTGATTGTCGTTGTGCAGAGGAATTTGAAGAGGGATATGGAGATGCAAGCTATGAACAAGTTGTCGAAGCCAAAGGGCTTCTCTGGTGGCATGAGATAGGCTGATGTATTCAGCCTTAGTTGTAGAGAGAGCAGTGCATTGTTGTTTGGAGCTGCTCCAGCAGATGGCAGTGTGGGCAAGTGTGAAAACATAACCAGACACAGATTTGCGATCATGAGAGTCGGCAGCCCAATCAGCATCAGCATAACCAATAAGATCAGAACCCCCACTAGCTTTATAGAGGAGACCATGATGGAGAGTACCAGCAAGATAGCGGAGAGTACGCTTGAGTGCAACACAGTGAGAGTGCTTGGGAGCATTAAGATATTGGCTCAGTTTGCATATGGGAAAAGCAAGATCATGTCTAGTAGCTTGAGCAGCAAAATTGAGAGAACCAATAATAGATCTGTAATGGTCAGCAAAGTACGTAAAATCTGGTGAACAGGTCGGATCAGAGGGAAGGAGTTGGCAATTGGGATCCAAAGGAGTCAAGGTAGGATTGCATTGGAGCAAGTTGTGACATGAAAGGATGTTTTGCAGGTATTTCTGTTGGTGAATGAAGAGGGTGCCAGCAGCTTGATCATATTTAAGCTGGATGCCAAGAAAGTAGTGAGCAGGTCCTAAGTCCTTCATAGAAAAGTGAGAGGAGAGCTGTTGTTTCAGATTTGGGAGGTCAGCTTGTGGATGGGCTAGTATGAGCAAGTCATCCACGTAGACAGCAAGAAATATGGGAAATGGATGAAGTTGGAAATAAAGGCTTGCATCTGCTGGACAAACACTGAATCCGAGATTATGGAGAACAGAACGGAGAGTGTGATACCAAGATCGCGAAGCTTGTCGAAGTCCGTAAAGCGCTTTGTGGAGTCTGCACACCGAGTTGGGTGGAAATGAGAATCCTTCCGGAACATCAATATATACTTCTTCATCAAGATTGCCGTGGAGAAAAGCATTTTGTACATCCATCTGATGAATGTGAAAGCCCTGTACTGCTGCATATGCCAAAAGAGTTCTGATAGATGTCAAACGGGCAACAGGTGCATATGTCTCATCAAAGTCGATTCCTTCGATTTGGCTGAACCCTTTTGCCACAAACCGGGCTTTGAAACGCTCGATCTGTCCATCACTAGAATACTTAACCTTGTATACCCATCGACTGCCAACAATGGGGCGATTAGGAGGTATGGGAACAACTGACCATGTACCATTAGCATTGATTGAGGCCAATTCAGCATCCATGGCTTGCTGCCAATCTGCACGATGATAACAATTCATGGCATCCCGAAAAGTCTTGGGTTCAGGAACAAGATCATTAGAGATCATGACATAATCAGAGGTCCATGCTGGAGGTCGCCTCTCTCTAACAGGTCGGCTGGATGATGGAACAGTTTGGGTGCAGGAAGGAGGAGCGTGAAGTGGTGGACATGGGGAATTGTCAAGAGAATGGGCAGGTGCACCAGAAAAATCAGGTGGAGGATCAACTGAGGAGTCAAGGTTAGAATTCTCTGGAAGGATCTCAATCAGATTCATGTTAGGTGGAATGGGGGAAATATGGCACGGTTCATGCTCGTTAAAGGCAGCATTGGGACTGACTATAAGCTTTTGGGCATCCAAATCATAGAATCGGTAGGCCTTGTGGACAGAACTGTAGCCTAAGAACATGCATGGTGTACCTTTGGGTGCCATTTTGGTGGTGGACGTTGAATGAACAAAAGCTTTACACCCAAATACTCGTAGATGTTTATGAGATGCTGGACGATGGCTCCAAATTTCTTCAGGGATTGCTTGGTTTATGGCACTGTGAGGAAGCAGATTTATGAGATAAGTGGCAGTGGCAATCGCTTCACCCCAGAATCTGTGGGGTACATTCATGGATAAAAGCAAAGTTCTAGCCATTTCAAGAAGAGTTCTGTTGGCTCTCTCCACTCGACCATTTTGTTCAGGGCATTGTGGAGAAGAGAACTCATGACGAATTCCATGGTGGGAACAGAAGTTGCGAAAGGTGTGTGAGGTAAATTCCCCACCTCCATCAGTTCTAAGGGCCACAATAGAGCAGGCAGCAGATTTTTCAGAGAGTTGTTTGAATGAACAAAAGGAATTGAAGGTCTGGGCTTTGGTCTGGAGCAGATAAGTGAAGAGCTTGCGGGAGTGGTCATCCAGGATAACAAGAATGTATTTTGCTCCTCCAAATGTTGGGTATCGAACTGGTCCAACAAGATCTGCATGCACCAAGGCAAGACAATGTGTGGCACGACTAGAAGAAAGAGGAAAATGGTTTCTGGTAACCTTACACTGTAAGCAAGCATTGCAGGGTTGATTGTCTGGAGCCTTGGAGCAGATGTGGCCTGTGTGAATGAGATGAGAAAGACGAGATGCACTCAGATGACCAAGTCTTTGATGCCAGAGAGAGGGAGACGTCACAGAAGTGCACAAATTTGCAGATTCCTCCATGTGTAACTGATATAAATAGCCACAACGATGACCAATGAGAATGCAGCCGCCTTGATGATCTGATATGTGACACTGCTGTTGATGGAATGTGACTCTGTAACCTGCATCTGTTATACGGCTGATAGAAAGAAGATGCTTGGTTAGTCCTGGAACATGTAACACCTGGCGGATCAATTTCGTGGAACCATTAGGAAGAACAAAAGATACAGTGCCAATTCCAATGCCTTGTTACTGAGAGTCATCGCCTAAACGAACGATTCTTGGAGGACACAAAGGCTGATAGGAAGTAAAGAGTTCCCTTTTGAATGTCATGTGCGATGTAGCACCTGAATCAAGATACCAGTAATCACTGGGTTGAGTGTCTCCAAAATCTGCACTGGAAAATAAGAATTCATTTGGCTCAACATCGTCAATGGTGAGGTTGCTTCTTTCTTCAGGAATGGATTTGGAGGCAGGAGTGGTTTGCACAGGAGTGGTTTGCACTGGTGTGGGAAGCAGTGGAGTGGTGATCACAGTGGAACAGTCCCGTGCATAATGACCAAACAATTGACATCTGAAACATTGGATCTGCTTTTTATCAGGACGAGGGCGACGAGAATGTGAGGGATTTGAGGAATTAGAACTCTTGCGGGCATTGGCAAACTGAAGAGAGTCTTCTTTGGCTGAGGGGGAATGCTTGGCCTTGCGCAATGCTTCAAGTCTGATTCGATCGATGGTGGCTTCAAAATTGAAATCTTCAATCTTCTCTTCAAGAAATGTAACCAAGTTCCCATAAGAATCTGGTAAACTATTTAAAAGAACACAGACCTTTTCGTCCTCTGTGACAACAGCTCCTGTGGCTGCTAAGTCATCCAGAATATCCTTCATGGCCCTGATGTGTTTTTCAACATCATCCTGATCATGCATCTCTAGGTCGTGCAGTTTCTTCCGGAGCAATACTCGGTTGACGGCAGTGTTAGAGGCATACCGTTTCTGTAAGATCATCCATGCATCCCGTGCATTAGAGGCATCTTTCACCAACTTGGCTGCAGTATCTCCCAAGCTACTGCAGATAATTATCCGGGCCTTCAGATCCTGGGTCTCCAACGTGGCTGGATCAACTGCTTCTCCCTGCAGAATACCATGACCATCTTCGTTCCCAAGGATCTCATCTTGATCCAGGGGTTTAACCAAATTCCACAGATTCTTATCCTCAAGAATCATTTGGATTCGCCACTTCCAAAAATGGAAGTTTTTGCCCTCAAAGCGATCCGTCATTCTCCGATCTGTTTGTGAACCTTGAGCTCCATGAACAGCATACATGTTTCTTGAAAGAAGGGAAGGAAACGGAAGGAAGGAATGAAATAAGAGGAAATGGCGGGTGCGTCTGAGGCGGATTTGTTCAGCCGAGATGTGCCCATAACCTATTGAAAGACGAAAGATAAGAGTAGAAGAAAACTATGTTTATATCTGAGAAAAACAGTACAATGGGGTCAGCTTGAATCAAGCTGAGAATAACAGAAAGTAGAGAGTCGGAATTGAAAGACAATAGAGAGAAGGAATCAGGACGGAGCTCGCTTCAGAGTGATCGTGGCATGCTTGGTTGTTCCCTTTATACTCGTCCTTTGAACGGCTACTTCTAGGAATAGACAAACTGTTACTACTTCTAGGAATAGACAAACTGTTACAACAGAAGACTTCGTGTTGTGATGGCATTGTGATGACGTGGAAATTCTGATCTACCTTCGAAAAATCCATGCATTGGTATGTTTATTAAGGTCATAGAAGAGATTTTGCTTGGAGCTACTCTAGATTGGCTGGTAGGTCACGGTTCGAGATTGGCTATTTGTAATACCATCACATGGAGCTACTCTAGATTGGCTGCTTGTGATTCATGAAATGTACTTGATGTTGCATAATGAATAAACAACCTATGTCCAAAAAAAAAAAAAAAAACTAGCAAAAGGCACACCAGAGGGCTGTGGTGTAGGCAAGACCAAATTTGTTATGCTTTGTTGAGACCATTGTTAATGATCGATAAGGTTGACTTCAATAAGTCTTGTACCATATATGGAACACTTTTAGATGACGTTTAAGTCGTTTATATTGCTCGCTCTGTGAGATGGCATATTACAGATATCTAATGGGAAAGTTCCAACTATAATAATACCCTTGAAGTTTGCAAGTATTTAAAAATACCCTTCAAATGAAGAGTTTTTTTTCTTAAATATGGTGATATAGTTTTTGAGGCTCCTCAAGTTCAAAAGTTGTCTTTGGAAGCATTATAGATTAGGGTAACATTTTCCTAACAAGATCAAATTCATCTAGATCAGAGTTTAAATTCACAAGGCTTTCTTTCTTTACATTTTTTTTTTATGCTCGCTGAATTAATCAATTACAAAAACTGTTATTGCCATTTTAGCACTTATTGTCACTCTTTTGAAGACCTATGAGATGCTCTAACACAAATTTATGAATGTGCTGCATAAACTAGAGCAGTGCAATTTGACACAAGGGTTCTCCTCCATGCATGATGGCTTTGATCAATTTATCGATGACTACTCATTACTCATGGTTGCTTATAGGACAAAGTTCATACTAAAGCATCACAACAAAGTAGTGCCTTGTCAAAAAGTTTGCACATCTCCCCAGTAACAGAAGCAAGTAAGAAGACTTCGCAGATCCAACCATTTCTAAACCTGTACCATTTTGTATCCATGCAGGTGTGCTGCATATGGCAGGCTGCCACACAATGTCACCAGATCAATTACGAATAAAATTATTAGTCACGTTTCAAACATGTAAGCATTATTGCTATATATACAAGCATATTGCCAAAAAGTTTACACAACTCCGCAAGGGAAGACTTCATGAAGAATGTTGAGAGTTGAAGTTAAAAAGAAAAAGAAAGTAATAGCTAGTGGGAGAAAAAATCAACTTGTAAATGGCAAAAACAAAGAACAAGGAAATACAACAGGGATACTTGAAATGAGATGGTACATTTGTGATTTGGAATGGATGCGAATTTCAATCAACATCCAGCTTAAATGACCCATCATTTAGCTGGAAATTGTTATGTTAGTTTGTCGTGTCAATTAGATAGCGTGCATCTGTCCACTCATATATGACTAGCTTTGGGCTTCATCTGTGCATCAACATCATGCCCCTTCCATAGAAGAGTACTAAGCTGCCTTCTAGTTTTGTATGTGACCATCTTCAGTCTAAGTGCCATTTTCATAAAGCATTAAGTTATCAAGTCCAACTTGATCTGGATCTCGCATGTGCATAAAGCATAGATATTTGCACTTCGTACAACTTTCTGAAACCTCATTGCAGCTTCATTAGCTTCCCAATAAGAGAGATCAGGTTTTAATTTCTTGCTTAAACAATAACAGATAACAACATCGTAGCAGAAGCTGATACTTTTGGGAAGACTTGTTCCATATGTTTTGACATAATCCATATGCCAAGTTATTTTGATTATCATAGTCTACCTTTTCCTCTTCCCCATAATTTTAGCCACATGCACATTTAAAGTACGGACATGAGTTCTCTAGGGTTCCTTGAAATAAAAAGAGTTCCTTGTTTTAGAAGTATGAGACATGTGTACCTTCTAGCTGATGTATATATACCAAAGTTATGCATGCATACCATGTCAAAGAATTTTAAAGAAATAGCAGCTTGACTCCAACCTATTAACTGTTCTGATACAACATCCTGCTTACAACAGAAAGATAACATTTAGGTGGCATGACAGTGGTCTCCCAAAAATGCAAGGATGGGATCATCATCTTCTAAAAAATGCAAATCTTACCACCAAATTCTAGTGCCACAAAGTGAGCAAAGGTACATAGTTACACAGTATGTGCCTGCAACAATTGTCAGTGCAACATTTTTGAATCATGTTTTTTCCAAATTGTTTGTAACAGAAGCATCTATAGATTATACAAAGTTCTATACCTGGTATATGTGAACATAGATATCCAAGTTCCTTTTAACTTGCTGTGAATTTGCTGTACATGTGTGGTACTTTAAACCCTACTACGGAAAAGAAGGGATCGATCAGATCTACAAAGGTAATATAGCATCAAGGGCATAAAAAAAAGGATGGAGGGTAAAAGCATGTTAGGGTGTACCACTTTTGGAACCTGCAAAAGTACATACACTAGGTACTTCAGAACTGGGTACTTTCTCATTTTTATTCTCATTAAAACTAGTACAAAGGTCCAAAATAAAAGTCAAGGATGTATTAATATTCAAAGTTAAGATAAAGATAATGCTACTGGAGACCAAAATATATATAAAAGTTCTAAAATGTAACTTTTATTGAGACATTACACGGGTACCCAGTACCCAGTACCCAGTCCTGGGTACCTTGTCCTGGGTACCTTTTTAGGTACTTTTTTGGTCACTAAATAATACTTTTTAAGGGACACCCTAACATGCTTTTACCCTGGAGAGTTAACTTTGGATACAAAGGTACTCAAGAAATGAGTCAGGTCATTATCATCTTCAATACAAATGCATCTAGGATGCCACTCGTGCATTAGCTTTCAGTTTGTTTTTTTTAAGCTCCCAGTATAATATCACTATTGCTACAACAGGCTAAGATGGTATCAAATTTAAGTCATTTTTAGACTAGAAATCATGTCTTGGGCTCTCAAGTCCATGTCGCTTGTGATTCCGGTGCCTACCACTCGGAGTTCTTTGAATATGTAACATGGCTAGCACTTGCCATCACATCTTGGCTTTGTTGCCACATGAGGTTCTCGAAGCAGATTGTACAACATAAATCAAGCAAGCTAGGGACTTTAATGCCAATGCATGTGGCTTGCTATGGTCCAATTGAATTTGATAGACAATAAGAATAGCCTGAACCCAAGGGTAATGCACTACCTGTTTGTCCATTGCTGGAAGCAGGCAGTCTTGCACCAAATCCTGCACTTTTAAAAATTTCAAAAAGACATAAATGACATAAACACATAAAACAGATAAATAACGGGCTCTGTATTGTCACATGTACAGGCTCTGGCAGCCATCAATAGAACATGTTTAGCAATGCAAGTAATCCACAAGTGCACACATATGTGATATGTCCTAATGAACTGATCATTCCCTTATCTGCACACTTGCTTGCTTAGAGGCCATCATTACAAGTCTGATTGCACCAGTGAGGCCATCATCAAACTGTTGCTGCACATGTTTCTTCACACGAAAAGCATTGCTTGACCCATTAAAGAGTTAAACTAAACAACATTAGCTCATAATAGACTTGCAACTTTATTCCATAGCATAAGCTCAGACTATGAAATGTTAATTGTTATAAAGAAGCATAATAGGATGCACACAGCTGAAACATTTATGCATTCAATAAAAGCCTGTCAGTGATTTGGATCATGATGAACTGCTCTTAGTGCACTATGAGATATTTTTGAAATTTATGACCTATAAGGGAAGGAAATAATGTCTCTAAAATGGTAAGGTGTGTCTTTGCAATTCAACTAAGAGATGTGCAGGCAACATAGCCATAGTCTGAAGAACCAAAATAGCGCCTAAAATCCTGCTTAATTCATGCTGCTGAACATGATGCTTGAGATATAAAAGTTTCTAGCTATCATGTTCCGCAATGAGCTTAGGAATATGAAAGGTAGAAAGAATGTGCAAAAATTACCGGACTTACCACGTCTTTGGACTGCATTTTCGGGTCTCCTTATCCTAAATACAAAAAGACATCTTTAAATCTTTGTCGGATCTTCTGCCTAGATAAAAACAATTACAAAATAGTGCGAATCTAACCATGTATGAATTGTATTTCTAGGTATCAGAATTGACAAGAAATGCAACAAAAAGGTTAAGCAGAAAACTAACTTGGGAGCCCTCAAGCGACGTCGTTCTGTATCTCCGTCTAAATTTCTTCTGAAATCTCAGACTCACCTGAGAATGGAACTTCGCAAGATGCTAACATATGTCGAGTGAAAAAATATCAGGGCAAAATCGCCCTCCACTGGCTCCATTTTATAAAGGCAGGAACTATGTTGCAGAAAATTTGAGAATGGATCTTGAAACGTGAAACGATACTCGGAGATATGATATTCACCTGCAAAGTCAGCATAGTCAACAGTCTCCAGAAAATGGCCTCCCAATTTTTTGGCAAATGGCCCTAGGACGAGTGCCGGAGCATAGCTCTAAATAGGAGATGGGCAGGAATCTGCATCACAGCTCCAATGGGCAGGAACGCAAGAATCAGTTTGCTGACTCTTCCCATCTCCGTGCCCAATTTTTTACTGATTTTCTAATTTTCGTGGCCTTAGATTTGCAAAAGTAGAGATCTGATGGTGCAAAATAAACCACATCAGATTTTGATGACATGGAAATTACACGTGGATAGGCTAGAATTTGAGGAAAGGCTGTAGGCCCGGTAGGGCTGGTGTGCTAAAAACAAACAAACATTATATGGGTTATGGAGGGCGTGATTGTAAGATAAACGCACACGCAGCTATTTCTAATATATTTTTGCATACTTGGGAGGCATGAAATCATGAAACATGACGCTGGAAATTGCTCGTTGATCGATCTAGCCCATGGCTAAATGCTGAAGAAGAAGCGGAATTCGCAGCAGCTATGGAGATTTGAGAAATTTCGCCGGAATTTAAAGGTGGTGGAGGATGCCTCCACTGCAGCAATGGCCCTGCCAGAAGAAGCGTTTGAAGCAGAGGCCCTGCTTGCATTACAGCCTGCAAAAGCTTCCCTTTTTCCGGCAGAGATTTAAGCATTACCTGCATGTCTGCTTCCGGAGGTTCTGGCAGATGCATCTGCCTGTGCAAACCCATGCTTTGATTCTGCTCTATCCCCCCAGAAATCCCCAAGTTTGTGCTTTGATTCGAAATGCCCAAATTTGTAGAGTGATGCAAATTTGCATTTTGATGCGAAATAGCTTGATCCAATGCAGAAACTGGCGATGATCCATATTGGTTCTGTTCCAGACACATACCCAAATTTGTATTTTGATTTTTAATGCTTAGATTTGAAGAAAAAATCGGTGATCGATAGCCAATATTTAGATTCTGATCCACGGGAACTATTGGCGAACTATGTTGAATGCCCAAATTTGGAGAAGAAATCGCCGACCCATATCCCGTATTTGAATTCTGATCCACTGGAACTACTGCAGAGCCATATCCGCAGGTTGTAGATGCTTCTAAGTACGTTCGTACTCAGTGGATTTATCCCAAAACAGGGTGATGATTTTGACTCTAATAAATAAGCCCCTTCAAAGCAGCACGAAACCGCGGAAAGGCTTGAATCTGAAGAAAATGAAGAGGCCGGTAAAATCATGGGCGAATAGACGGATTGGAGTATTGAATCCATCACAGAAATATTGTGCTCCATAGCCATGGAGATTGACAGAGTACCCACTTCCGATTGCTGATCTTCTTGAAGAGGAAGCTCGCACTGTGGATTCAGCTCTAAACCGAAATGCTTCCTAATCGAGTCCGGCATTTTCATATGCTCCGGGCTTAGAATTAACTGGAACAGAAACAGAGGGTTCTTGCATCAGACCCATTTGGGTATGTTGTCGGTGTTGGAATATAACAAAAGATGACTGAAAGTTTACTAGCCGTTAAGAGTAGTTGAGAGTTTGTTCTAGAATTAGTTGTTCCTAACTTCAAGGAACTCATCTATTTGTATTGGTCTTTGATATGCTTCTTTCGTACCAGCGCCTTGCAATTCTCGTTCAACAATATGGTATCAGAGCAAGTGGCTCTTAAGCCCAAGAGCTTTTGGAGATGAAGGAACGAGTAGCAGTCTCTAGATGTCAAAATTTGTTGTGCAGCCTTGGCGGGTTGCTCGTGACGGGAGCATGGAAATGCCCAAGAACCGTCTGGGACATGTCATTATTTGGTGTGTCGTGTGGGGCTTTGGTTACTCACTAGGAACCACCACAGATATGGCATGGAGGCTCTGGATGCTTGTAGCATGGCGAGCTGCAGGAACCGGAAAAGATCCCATGACAAGGATAATGGCAGCAAGAAGGCTAGAGACACTGTTGATGGATTCTTCCAGTGCATGGCAAGTCTGCAAGCAGGTGCCTGAGAGTATGGGCAAAGACGAATTTAGCTTAAGGGGAGAACTGCCTGAGACTATAGGTAGAGAACCCATGAAGAAGATAATGGCAGCAAGAAAGCTAGAAAAAAAGTTGATGGTCTTAGGATCATCGAGCAAGGGTTATGCACAAGGCCTATGTCACATCATATGCATCAAGCTCTAAATTTCAGATGCATAACCACAGCTCTTCACAGTTTTAGATACCTTGGGAAGATTGATGATGGGGAGATGCCGTTGATTTTCTTTTTCACGATGCAAGGGGAGAGTGTTAGATCTTGGTTCAAAGATTGGATTTTGATACAAACTGAGCTTTTGCATCATGAAATAGAATATATGAATTTAATGCATATGGTCAGCATTCAGCTAGGTTATATGGAGCGATGAATGAATATGCTGCCAGTGGCTATGGAATGCAATGTATGCAGCATCACCATCTGGATATGGGAGTAGTTATGTTGGTGCACCTAGGGGTGCATATGGAAGTGGACCTGGAGCAGGCAACCATAGCGCAGCATTGGGAGATAATCTGCATGCCTATGGTGGTACAGGTGTGGCCAATGCAATGTATGCTACATCATCATCTGGATATGGGAGCAGTTATGCTGGTGCACCTAGGGGCAGGGATAGGTTCTGTACGTATGAAATTATGTTTTCAGACGTATAAAGTTCAAAAATATGTATTTTTGGGTAAAATACATATTTTTCGTATTTTATACCCGCCGGCCGGAAAAAAAAAAAAATTCGCATAAGCGAAACCTTCTGTTTCGCTTACGCGAACTTTTTTTCGCGTAAGCTATAGCTTATTTTTCGCTTACGCGAAACTTCTTTCGCGTAAGCGAAACAGATATATTCGCTTACGCGAATTTTTTTTGGTTCGCGTAAGCTGTTTTTTAAGTTTCGCTTACGCGAAGGGTGTTTCGCGTAAGCGTTTTTGCTTACGCGAAGTTTTCTTTATATATAACGAGGCGCTTTTTCTTTATTTTTGCGCAGAATAAGGTAAACCACCTGCGCCCTGCTTCACAACCTGTGCCCCTTTGCCTTTTTTTTTTTTTTTTCATTTTTCCTTAGTTTTTAGGCAAACCTAGTTAGTTTTTTGTTGTTTCTTTTATTGTAGGTCTGGGGTTCCTCCATAGTGAGGCCCTCGCCTGTTCCCCCCTCCATTGAGGGGCATGACGATGGTGAGCGTCTCGTTCTATAGTCGAATCCAGACTGATTTTTGTGAAAAAAATAATGAAAAAAAAAAGAAAAAAAAAAACAATAGAACAGAAACAATAAAAAAATGAGGAAAAAAATAATGAAATAAAAATAAAAGAAAAAATTAAGTGAGAAATTTGGTTGCCTACCCTTTTATCGACAACAGTAGCAGTTGATGGTTATACCATGATAACATTTGGAGATCTGGTAGTTGTGAGTATTGTAGGTGCATTTCTGATAATACTTGGAGGACTTGCAATTTTGAAAATTATAGTGCTAATGCTGCTGTTGGAGAGGATGATTTGGAATAATAGAAGTGGAGTCAGCGTTGAATTGATTAAGGGGGAGTGCTTCATGCAGTTTTCTCAAAGAATTTGCTCAACATTGGTATGGACATATATGGAGTTTGTTTTGAATTGGCCAAGAGGGAACACCTCACAAAGTCTTTTAGTTTTGAATTGGTTAAGGGAGTGCTTCGTACAGTTTTCTCAAAAAAAAAAAAAAAAAAAAAAAAAAAAAAATCTGTTCAACATTCATGTGGGCAGTGTTTGAAGATGCAGAAAGTTTTGCCTTTGAGTTCCAGCTTCTAGTAGTCATCTTCTTGAAGGGGAGTATTGGAATATGACAAAAGATGACCGAAAGTTTACTAGCCGTTAAGAGTAGTTGAGAGTTTTAGTAGTTGTTCCTAACTTCAAGGAACTCATCTATTTGTATTGGTCTTTGATAATGAATGGAATATCATTGCTTCTTTCGTACCAGCGCTTTGCAATTCTCGTTCAATAATAGTCGGAAATGCTAAAGATTTTGTTCCTTTTTTCCCCCTTCTTCCGCTGCTTCTGCCCTTCACATGCTTCAGGAATCGTAGGCAATTGGGCTTTCAGATTTACAAAATTGTCTACGACCTTTGAAGCAAAGCTAAAACACAACATAAGGATTCAAGAAAAACACGGGAATTGAGCTAAAATCTAGAACCCAGATGAAAAAAAGGCTAATGAAGCTTGCAAATTGCCGAAACTTGAAAAAATTCGCTGATGAAGCTTCAAAAACGAGCCTAATATTCCCGCTTTCAAGCTCCCTGCAGCCACGCTTGCCCTATTCAAAAGAGCTCAAACGGCGGTACAAAGTAATGCTTCCTGCTCCATTTCCTTGGGAACACAGGTTGACATCGAGCAACACAGGCAACAAACCATAGCCACGGTTCGAAGCTATGGGGATGAGCTGCCAGAAAAAAATATAGTTTCCAAAAACACGCTTCAAACCACCTTGATCACTGTATCGTTGCTCAGACAAAGGCCTTCTTTAGAGCTAGGCGCTTCATTCAAACCATCTCGATCACCGTACTCTTACTTGCGGGAGGCGCCAGAATTAGAAGGGACTGGATGGTCGGAATGAGCCTTCCAAACTAATTTCTGATTTAGTTTGCGAGTAATTTTGGCCGGAAAAAGCATTCCAAAAAACATAGAGAATTCCAATTTTTTTTTTCTAGTAATCTTATATTTAGTTAGACAACAACGGTTGCACCTCTAGGAGTTGAACGCATACGCCCAACGGTGTGGCCCAAGGTGTATAAGGAGCACGCATCGACTCATATGCCAACGGTGTGGGGCCCAAGATGTAGATGTGGGGCCCAAGGTATATAGGGACCACGCATTGACTCATATGCCAACGGTGTGGGGCCCAAGATGTATGGGGAGCATGATGCCCTAAGACATTGGTGCTTTGCCTTCATTATTGGCGTAGAATAAACCACGAGTTGAGACTTTGAAGCAATGTTAGGCTATCCACGTTGCAGCCAGCTAGAATTTATGTGCAGGTGGAGAGCTTTAGAATGATTGGATTTGATTTAGGGTGGCCAAAATTCATAGAAGTTCCACGCTGTCCATGGGAAGTTATGCCTGAAGTATCGATATGATTTGGTAAGTACCAATTTTTTTTGCTTCTATCGATTTGGTTCTAGGGCTGGGCTTGCAATGATTTCGAACCATGTTTCTTTCTCTTCTGACTTAAACGCACATTCGAGATTGGAAAATAGTGGCACGGATAGATCGGGAAGACAGACGGAGGCAACAATTTTGCCTGCAATAACTATTTTTTCTTTTTTTATGTCAATTTTGCTTTTGGTTCTGTAGAATTCAGAGATACAAATCACGAAGGGATAATGTAGCAAGGGCCGAAGGCGTTGCAACCTGTTAATCTGCCAACAATTTGCCCGGACCAACCAACAATGCTTCATGCTCCATCACCAGTTAATTCATTGTGGGAGGGTTACTGAACTTAGAAACTTTTATGTAATTGTTTTTCCTGGTGCTTAATTTTAGTAGTCTCAGCAGAAGGGCATGGTTGAGAGTATTTGAAGCCCATTTCTAGACACCATGCATACCGTTTGGTGCATGAGTTTACAAAACTTCAAGACCAGGAACTTTGCAAGCGAGTTCAATATTTGTTGGTGTATAGTTGTCTAGATTCTGTTCATCTTTTAGCCAACCACCTCATTCGTCTATTTATTGATTGCACACATTTAGTTGAAGTCAATCAAGCATTTAGTAAAATTGCAACGCCAGATCAGTATAGTGGAATGCAAATTTTGATGCCTATACCAAGGCTGGAAAAGGTGAGACATGTTTGCAGTTGTATCATAGACTGCAGCAAGATGGGAGAAAGTCAGACAAAGTCACATTTTTAATTATCTTGGAGGCATGTAGTGGCTTAGGTAGCATCGAGCAAACAAGACACATCCATCCGGAGAGCACAGATGGATTTTATAACTATGGCATTGTTGTAAGCAATGCACTTATAGCACATATGTCAAGTGTGCAAAATTGCAGGAGACAAAAGGCATTTTCAACAAATTATGTAATCGGGATGTGATTTCATTGAATGCCATAATTGCAAGATATGCTCAAAGTGATGAACTCCAAATCGCCCTAGAATGTTTTGAAAGCACATATTCAAGCATGCTCAAGGCAATATGGGTGCTATTGTAGGCAACTGATTATTAAGAGTGACGTTCAATTTGACATTATGGGGAATATACTAATTGACATGTATGCAAATTGTAAAAGCTTGTGTTCTGACAAATGTACATATTCAAGCATGCTCAAGACAATATGGGTGCTATTGTAGGCAGATTCATGAGCTAATTATTAAGAGTGACGTTCAATTTGACATTATGGGGAATATACTAATTGACATGTATACCAATTGTAAAAGCTTGAACGAGGTACAAAGGGTCTTCAAGAGACAGTCAGGTCGGGATTTTGTGTCTTGGAATGCAATCCTCGCAAGGTACACCCAACAAAATGAAGTTCATATTTCCATAGGGAATTATCTGGAGATGCAAAACATGGGCAAAAAGCCAAGAAAAATAAATCTAGTCATCTTAAAAGCATCTAGTAGCATTTGTATTATAGAACTAGCTAGGTGCATCCATGCAAAAGTAATTGGAAAAGTGGGCATCAATTTGATATTCAGATTGGAAATAATCTTGTTGATGTGTATGCTAAGTGTGGAAACTTAGAAGAGGCCTTCATGGCTTTTGATGGACTAGAAGGCAGGGATGTAGTAGCATATGGGATGCCATGATTGCTGGACTTGCTCAACATGGTGAAAGTCGACTTGTCATGGACTAAGGGACATGCAACATGAGGACATAAACCTGTTAAAAATTATATTTCTAAGCATTTTTAAAATTTGCAATAATGAGAAAGCAGTAGAACTTGGTAGGTGCATCCATGAAATGGATTTCAATCTGATGTCATTATTGGAAGCACCATAATTGATATGTCTGCCAAGTGTGGATGCTTGCATGGGGCTCATAACATGTTCAATATCCTGCCAAATAGAAATGTTATCACATGGAGTATGCTGATTGCAAGATATGCTCAATATGGTGAAAGTAACCTTGAAAGCAACAAGAATATGTAATGTTGGACAAAGTAATCTTTTTGAGTGCCTTGAAAGAATGCGGTGGCATATTTTCGTTAGAAGAATGAGATATATCCATAAATAGATTATTGAAAATGGGTTCCAATGTGACGTTATGGTCAGCAATATCCTCATTGATACATATGCTAAGTGCAGGAGTTTTGATGAAGCAGTTAGGGTCTTTGACAGGTTGTAGATTCAAGACTTGGTGTCATGGAATGCCATGATTACAGGCTATGTTCAGCATGGGAAAAGTTGCCTTGCCCTGGAATGTTTTAAAACCTTGTAGAATGAAGGCATGCAAGCAGACAAGATGACATTTTCAAGTATTTTGAAAACATGTGGAACTGTCGTGCCATAGATCGTGGCAGGCAGATTTATAAGGAGGTTATTAAAAAGGGGCTTTTGTCTGAAAATATTGTATGTAATAGTCTTGTTGATATGTATATTAAGTGCGGAAGTTTAGAAGATGCCTGTAGACACAAGAAGAGAATGGTCATTTAGCGACGTGGGGTTGCGACGTCTAGGTCACGCGACGTCACATTTGACGTGACCAAGTTACGTCAATGTCATAACTAGTGACGCCACATCGCGTACACATCGCAGATATATCACACGAGACGTGGACTGCGACGTCAGATGTCGCATCTGCCACAGCGTCGCTGTGTCCATGTCAGGGAATAAATTACTAATCGCATATTTCTTATTAGCCAGAATGACTTTGGCTAAACTTGCTCTATATTAATCCCAAAACTTTCTGTGGTTTAGCTAAACTCTACATATTTTTCCTCTCATACTTTCTAGCGTTTAGCTAAACTAACCCAGGCATTATCCCTAAAATTTCTATGATGTGGCCAGGGTCCAAGCACAATAGGGCGTCTCATTTTTCTTGTCCCCTTTGTCCCCCATTTTAGTACTAAAAACCAATAAAGCCACGTGAGGTTGTTGTCTTGGAGGCAATTTCAAATTCCATAAAAAACAAAAATAGTAAAAATTCGAATTGCACGATTCTTGGAAAATTTCGGCTCAGCAGCGTGCATTCCCGAAAGGAAAACTAGAAGATCGAAATCTTCATGCTTCTCGTCTACCGATTTGTTCCAGGTTTGAATGGATCAATGTTTATTGTGTTTCTTTTTTCCTATTTGCCAAATTCGTTTTCTAAGTAATTAGTGTATCTGAATCCTTGCCTCATGAATCGGACATGGAAATAGAATTCCACTGATATATTTGAGTCCAGACTCGAAAGTAAATTTGAGTCCAGACATGGAAATAGAATTCCACTGATATCAATATTTTTTTAAACTTGAAAGTACTCTCTGATAATTCTACCCTAG
Source organism: Isoetes taiwanensis (assembly GCA_021234155.1). Lineage (NCBI taxonomy): Eukaryota > Viridiplantae > Streptophyta > Lycopodiopsida > Isoetales > Isoetaceae > Isoetes > Isoetes taiwanensis. The sequence continues at coordinate 263,977 of JAJEKV010000323.1, read as the reverse complement.
TCCTATAATATATGTAGTAATGGCTGTATCTACCTCAGATATTTGGAGCACTATGCTTTAACTCTTTAAGGTTTTTGCACTTCAATATAATATTAATGTTTGACTAAATACAGATCTAGCTTTCTAAATTTTTTTCGTGTTTTTGTACATTATTTCTTGGATGGAGATTGCGAGGATTAGATGCCACTAGGAATGGAAATCCAGAGACTGATACAAGCATGGAAGATTCTGATGCAGTACAAAAACGAAGAAAGGAAGAGCAAAAAATAAAGGCTAGATTAAAAAAGAGAGCTCAACGTCAAAGACGCAAGGAGGAGGCAGCTCAATTGGTTTGTAATGATGATAATGCGTCAAATTCAGGGCTTCCACTATGGAGATTGAAGTACAAGGCTCTTAAAATTGTAAGATACTATTTGAATACTACCAAAGATCTTAACAATGATGACGTGCAAAAAGTATGGGAGCTTGTTAAGAATAATAGGTCGTCCAAATTTGAGCTTGATAAAGAGAGGCAAATTGACGCCCGATATTGTATGCAATCTAAAGGATGGTCTGCAACAAGTGAAATCAGCATGTAGCAATGATAAGCTTGCAGCTAAAAGGGCAGCACTTTCTATGTCAATTGCGCATGCACCTCATGGCAAGAGAAGGCGTTACGCTAAAGCATTAGGTATCCATCCAAGGAACATATCTTTAGCTAGAAGGCATATGATTTCAGTGCAAAAAGGAGAACGTAAGTTGGCACTTGAAGGAAGAAAAAAAGGACTGATTGTCTCGTGAAAGAAGTTATTGATTGTGTTAAATCTTATTGGGCAAACCACACCAGAGTATCTCCAAATGCTAAAGATGTTAGATCAGGAAGAGGGAAGTATCCTAAACATCCGACACATTATCTCGAAGTGAGCCAGGTGAGTTTTGTCCTGCCATATTTTTTATATTCAATTATAAAGCATTGTTAAATTTGCTATATTGCTAGTTGATTAAGTAGCATATTAGTGCTAAATTGCTTATGTGGTTAGGTCTTGTTTGCCTCGTTTGTAGTCAATAGTACTAAATAGCTTCTTATCTTTTAATACTTGCATGAATACTATGAAAAATGGAATTAGTACTTCCTGTCTGAAATGGGAATATGTATACTAACTAGTGACAGGTTTTGATATTAGTAATAGTGAACAAAAATTAAAGGACTGTGTCTGCTAACTAGTACTATGTTGTTTGAGTTAGTGGATCACAGTTTAACAGATGCAATAATTTGTACTAGTATGTTTGTTCTAGTACTATCCAAGGGAGGTAGCATACGTTTGCTAACTAGTGCTATGCTATGCAAGGTAGGACTACTCATGGATGTAGTGGTGCTTAGCACTAGAATGACTTTTTCTGTTAGCGAGACCCTAATTTTGTGTTTATGCTTGTGTTCTCACGAGTTTACCATTGCTGTTGTAATTGCAGATTGAATTTTTCTTGGGCTTCAAGGCTGAGTTTCCCCATGTTGAAATAAAGCAGAGGAGTTTTGAGAAATTGAAACCCTACTTTGTGGTGAAGTTGAAGGATTTCAATACCTGTTGTTGCATGCACCATCAGAGGATAACCATGTTGCGGGAAGGGATCAACAAAATGAGAAGTTCTTCATTGGTGCACCCTTCAGATTGCAATTGTACATGTCCGATATGCAATAGCGAACCTGGACGAGTAGGTTGTAGCGCATCAAAGTGGAAGATGAACTCCAGTAGTGAGATGTGGAAGAAGATGGTGTGTCCGAAAGACGAGGAAGATGATTGGCACAAAAATGATTGTCTCGTAGGTGAGTGCAAAACTTGTGGTATTAAAAATTTTCCTATTTGCCCAAAGGAGGAAGTTGATGATAGCAACACCAAAGTTCAGTGGGAGTATTTGGACTATGAGGATGTTGGCTTTGATAAGAAGGGCAAAACGAAGACTAGATTACAACACCAGTATCTAGAAACTGAACCAAAAGTTTTGATGGAGACATTTAGGAAGAAGGCAAAGGAATATGTCGGTCATAATTTCCGTTACAAGTGGCAGGAATCACAATTTAGAAAGCTGTTACAAAGGTTTCCAGAAGATACCATAGTATCTATTCTTGACTTTGCTGAAAATTACACTCTGAAAGAGCAGAATGAAGTTCAATCAATGCACTGGCACAATGAACAGGTTACTATTCTTGTTCATTTGACATATAGAAGGGATTCTAAAACGCAAGAAATTATCAAAGAAGAGCATTTTTACATCTCAGATGATAGGCAACATGATTCATTGTTCGTACAGCACTGCCTTATGTTACATCACAATTGGTTGATTGAAAACAACATAAAAGCAAAAATGCATGTGCTTTTCTCAGATGGAGCAGCTTCCCAATTCAAATCCGCGAGAGGATTCTACTTCATTTCGAGATCGAAGGGCTTGACAGACATGGACATGATGTGGAACTTTTGGGGTTCAGGTCACGGTAAAGGAGAACACGATGGTGCAGGTGCAGTAATCAAGAGGGCATTAAGGGCAGCACAGTTGAGAGGTGTTACATTAAGGAATGCTCAAGATATTGTCGAGTGGCTACGGAAATACATGGAAACAACAGCTCCAACATCTTATCTTAAACAAAGTGTGGTCAGGAGGCACTTCTGGGAAATTGGAAAGAGCGAGGTGGATAGAAAAAATGAATGGGCTGCAAAAACAGTTAAAGATACAAGAAGCTTGCATTGCATTCTTGGATTTTCAACTAATCCAACACATTTACAGGTAAGAAAGCTTTCTTGTTTCTGTACAGAATGCATTCTGATGAATTGGGATTTTTGTCCCAATAAAACACACACAGGAGAATGGAAATTAGTTGTCATTGAGCCTACTGCCAAGTTTAACGGGGATAGGGGAGAGGAAGACGACGATGCAATTTATTTTGGCACGTCAGATGATCTTAGCAGCCAGCTCATACTTGGTGATGTTTTTGCAGTTGTTGCACCAACAAACAACTATGAGAATGTTGAATTCTATCTTGTTCTATGTACAAAGCCAAGATATGTTGTTGAACAGGAGTTTGTAGATCAGCATGGGCAGAAATTTTCCATTGGGGATGAGGTCATCGAAGGTAATTACTATGAGAAGTTGCACAACTCAAAAAAAGGCTACAAATATTGTCCAGACAATAAAGCCATTGTGTTTGTGGAGCAAGTTGCAGGAATTAAAATCCATATGTCTGTTGCCAAACACAGTGTCAAAGGTTGTGATACGGTTTATACTCTCGAAGAAGAAGAAAAAGAACGAATACTTGAGAATCTCCCCGGTCTTCTATAAAAGATTCATCATGATGCACATGATTAACAATTCGGTTTTGAAAATGGTACTGGATCCCTGCATTCTTTCCTTTTTTGTTTAATACATAATTTATCAGATTATGTCCATCAGATTATTATTAGCATAAACTATCTTAAACTATCATGCATGCTACTGATGGAATACTCCATGTATGAATTTTTTAATGTATCAGATTTATTAGTTTATATTCAGTAGCATAATCTTTATCAGATTATGTCCATCTTTTAGTATGGTCAATGTCCATCAGAGAATTCATACATGGAGTATTTGTATAAGATGCATGCTACTGATGGAATACTCCATGTATGAATTCTTTAATTAATCTGATATTATGCTTAAAGCCTCACATAACAAAACAATCAGTGAAAGGCAGTTTAGCTTAACACTGCTACTCTTAAGGATTACCACAAAAATGAATATCTAACTACAAGCTTAATGCTACAACACCATGGACTGAGGAAAATACTTAGCTCAACAAATCATGATCTACAAGAACATGTATGCCTCTATGTCAGGTTGATTGTTTGCTGTCTGAAATGGGAATATGTATACTAACTAGTGACAGGTTTTGATATTAGTACTAGTGAACGAAATTAAAGTACTGTGTCTGCTAACTAATACTATGTTGTTTGAGTTAGTGGATCACACTTTAACAGATGCAATAATTTGTACTAAACGTTAATTAGAACTACATTCTGGGTTGCATCTTCATTGCTTAAACGTGTTCAGCTGTGCTAGGGTTTAGAGACAACAACACAATATGTGGTTGATTGATCAGAATAAAATCGATAACTTTTAAAAAAGATGTATATCCATGGATGAGTTAACATAAAACGAATCATCACTAACTCATGAAAGAGCTTGTACACAAAAAAGTTTTAGTATATATATTCCTTTACATCAACATTTACACCAAAACTTATCCATATTAGCATCAACATTTACACCAAAACTTATCCATATTAGCCGAGAAAATAAGAAGATTTCACATATTGGCCGAGATCCTATGAAGCCACATGTCCTAATTATGAAGTGCAGGCATCTTCAACGCAACATAAAGGTCATTGCCCTCAGCTACTACAGTCATCTCCAGAAGGCGCTCGTCAGTTGCATGCACACGGTCTATCCACTGCTGGACCTTAGATGAGACTACAGCTCCTTTTCTCTGTAACTTATTCACCTCCACACAAGAGAATTTCGCCACAATCTTCAGTTTCGTGCCAGGCTGGCTGGAAGCGGTTGATTCCTCCATGGGGGACTTAGCGGTGAGTTTGAACCTGGCCATGAACCTCGAAGAAGAGTGATCGAAGAAGGAACTTCGTGAATCTTCTCACTCATCAAACTTCTGCATGCATAATTAAATACAGGCCTCGAAAGTCGAGCCCAATAATAAGAAACCCTTTTTTAATTGAAAACTAAGGCAAAAATCAATAGAACTAACTAGATAGATGAAATAGTCACTAGTTATAATAGGTATCAAATGTTCTATATGGGGTATCAATATGGGGTACCAACCAATAAAAAAAAATCAATAGGTAGATAAAAACTTAGTACGTGCTAAGATCGAGCACCAGTAAATATCGGGACCTTAGCCATGTTATAGCCACGGGTATATCCGTGGGATATCCGGGTCTTTGACATGTTATAGCCACATCTTGAGCCACATCACAAGAAAAATACACGGCGTTTTTGTGGACTTAGCAGCGGATTTTTTGAGATTTAGCACTGGCTATAACATGACGACGTCCGACATTTACGGGGTTGGTGCTAAGATCTTAGACTTCACAAAATGCACAAAGGTCACTAAGAAAATTCAAACATACATGTTCACTAAACCCTATGGGATTAATTAAAAATTTTACATAAGGCATTGATGTTTATGGAAAGGGGGTGTCGTTTTCCCATCTTTCCATAAATTGACAAGAAGATCACAAAGGTCACTAAGCAAAATCAACCATACACTCCCACTCCATCATTGAGCAAATGTGGAGATACAATTTTATGTTCTTTAACATGTTCATTAAACCCTATGCATGTTCTTAAACATGTTCATTAAACCATATGCATGTTCTTAATCATGTTCTTCAACATGTTCATTAAACCTATGGGATAAATTAAAGATTTTACAAAAGGAATGGGATTAATTAAAAATTTTACAAAAGGAATGGGATAAACCCTATGCATGTTCTTAAACATGTTCATTAAACCATATGCATGTTCTTAATCATGTTCTTCAACATGTTCATTAAACCTATGGGATAAATTAAAGATTTTACAAAAGGAATGGGATTAATTAAAATTTTTACAAAAGGAATGGATCTTCATGGAGAGCTGGAGTCTTCTTCGCATCTCTCCATAAACATCCAATCCCAACCTAGATTTGTGCATAGATTTCCCAAACACCCCCCACCCTTTAATTACCAAGAAGCATGAAGAAGGCATCCCATGCCCCCCCCACACCCAATATCAATAAACTCAAAAAGCAATAGTGCTTATATAACTATGGTTTTTTTCGACCATGCTTGTGGGATATATGAACCCACGAAAAATTTTGTTTGTTTTAGGGTTCAAATTGGATCTTCTTCTCGATCAATGGCCGATCCCACAAGCAAATCTCCTCTTGCCACCGTTCGTAGGGTAGCCTCCCCGCGCGAAAAGACCAACTGGTTTTGAGTTAAGGACCTCAAAATTCCTTTGGAGGTCCTTACTGTAACTGTTTCACTGCACTTTGCTTATTCAAGCAAACCTGTTCAGTTAAAACATTTGTCACATAAGCTTGCATACAATTCTGCTTTCAATGTTTCCTGTAAGAGCTTTACTGCACTAAATTCATTCAAGCAACCTGAGTTTAGAAGCCATTCGAACACATTTGCCAACAAATGCTTGCACAAAATTCTCGCCAACGAATCACTTGATCTCGCTTGTGAACTTTCATACCAATTTAGGCGGGGAATAAATGTTATTATGCTCTGAAATTATTGTTATTATGATCGAATAAAATAACATCGAAGGTTCATACAAATAGATCAAAATAATGTTGATCATAATGGTTTATAAAGATACATCGTAATAATATTGATTACGGGTTTCATGCTACTCAGCTCCTTCAAAATCTTGGCACTGCTATCATCATATTGGTTCCTAATCACGACAGACCTTCCAACATAAGCGTAAGCATTCACTTCAGAAACCATACCCTGCAACCAAGGTTGCAAGGTCTTCAATAAATAATCCCCATCATTTACATCTGGGATAAATGACCTTGGTGTGATGCATGAATCACTCTTGTTGAGGAAGTTAGTGAACCGTAATGGATCGATCAATAGCGTGGTCCTTAGACTAAACTCCGTATATTTCTTCCAAACTTTTGACAAATCCTTTAAAAACACCGACTCACCTGAGGACTTCAGAGTAATTTTTCTTGCCTCGGTGCGCGACCATATGAATAGAAACTTTTCATGCATGCTTGATGGCATGAAGGAACCGAGGTACACGTTTGGGTTTCCAAATGTGGACCAGATTGCCACTTCAAAATGTTTGAGGCGTAAATTCAAAATGTAATCGCCTTCCAGCCGCCTGAGAACCAACTCCTTTTTTCAAAGTAACAATTTCAACACCCAATTTCATTTCCGTACCGGGCGATCCTTATTGAAAACCTTCACGAAAGTCATTGATTTCTAAAATCGTAAGTTTCTTCCCAACACCGCATATATAACAATTTAAGAACTTAGCATACATGGAAATAAACATATTAACAGCTCACAAGTACGAACCTATTGCACTTTAAATTTCCAATGAATCTTTTGTTGCTCCTGGAATTTCCTTTATTACTAATAACTGGCTTCTCAGGAGATTCGCCAACACTGGACAAGCTTTGCTCGTCATTCTGAAACTTCCGCTTCCTCTTATCTACACTACGTGAAGGTGATTTGTCCTTTGTAAAAGTGTTCTCCTTTTGCAAAGAAGTTCCTGAATCATCAAGTCATTTGGTTTCAACAAAAGTACATGGTATATTAAAGCAATGTTTGGACTTGATTTACTTTACCTCTTGCCAGTTCATCCTCTTTGTTGCTAATTGATTTTCCTTCATGTGTTGCATCAGATATTGCTACAGTAAGCTTATCTAACATCAAATCAATACTCTTGGACCCTTTTATTGGTGTGGAAGGCATATCATGTTCAAGCTCCATCATCTCTTCACCTGCAATTGGAATAGACATCCAAGTGTTAAAACTTTCTTTGCAAAGAGGCTACTACTCCCTCTTTACATTAACATGTGTTGAGCATCGAGCAAGCACCTAAACTAGCAACAATCTCAATTCACACATGAAACATGAAATTGACAAGATGTCTACCTGCAGAAAGTTCTTGCTGGTTATTGACTGATTTATCTTCATCTTTACTTTCATCAAGTATAATAATGTCTTTGTGTCCTTCAACCAATGTGATTGAAGCATTATGGTCAAATCCATTCGTACCCATCTTGGACAATTGAAATTTCCCCAAATGCAGACTTTTGAGACATTGCTTTCATATGAGAAGTTTTGCCCTCCGTGCTTGCACTTAGATCCACAAATGTAGCATGATAATCAGCCACAACAACTTTTACAATCCATTACAACCCCGGACATAATGAAATAATAGCTATTACTCACCGTGTGATTCTGGCAATTCACTGTTTGGACATCCATGAGATAGTTCAGCTGCAGAAAAAGTTAGTGTTGGGTTTCTTATGCCAAGAGACTTCAGCCATGTATTGGGTATGTCCGTAAGGCATTCTGGACACTTTAAATCTTTCGCGAAACAAATATAAGCGCATAAAGGATGGAAAGCATGCAAGCAATGTGAAATAACAGCACACACGCTACTTGGATCAAAACCAAATGTGCAATAAGAGCATGTCTTTAATTCCACAAAAGCATCTAATGCGGATGACGGTTGCTCAACGTATGGAAAACCAACTTGTAGGTTAGATAGTCTCTTCAATGAGGCAGAAATCGAATGCAATTTCTCCACTTTTTGATGCAAGTATTTCTTGGTCTCCTCTTCCTGAAAAACAGAAAATGAGTCATCCAAAATATACCATGAAAAAAGACTAACCATATGCTTACCTTCTGTGCACATTGTTCAAGCGCTTTATAGGCTTCGTTGGCCTTTAAAAGCTCATCTTCTTTAAATTTTATGTTGCTTGATAGAAAAGACATAGCATTTTCCATAGATCTCTTATCTATAGCCGATGATGCTTTCTCCATTCTATCTTTGGCATCTTGCATTTGCCCTTCTGCATAAGCCATCTCATGAGAACACTTCTTCCAATATTTTTTGCTTTCCTTGCACTTTGCTGTAGCGTCTTGCGATCTCTCAACAACTATACTCAATTCTGTCTGCAAATCTGATATCACTTGACAAAGTGCCTTTTCACTCAAATCATATTCCTGTTTATCTAGAGCACCAATAGTAGATGATTGAACATCTGCCTTTTTCTTTTGGTTTCTCCCTCTTTTCGTTCTTTACAACAAATGATTTCCAATTGATTTGGCTGCCACTTATTTGCAATGCAAATGCCTTGGCATAAAACTTACCTATCTCCCCAATACACACATCAAACCTTTGGTAGCATCGCCGATATACATCTAAAAACCGATCCACATATTCTGCATTCATCCTTGAGAATTTATATATTTGCTTCTTACCATCACATTTTGGCGCCCCAAAGATTTTGCAGATCTCTTCGTCATCTATTTATTTTCTCCGCCCTGTTTTGCGTCGGGCCTTAGCATGATAATTTAGAAGTGTCCATAATCATTTCTTGCTCTGCTTGGTGAGAAGTGTTCCTCTTCTTTCTTCACCTTACACAAGCTCTTTCAGAGGACATCTTTGTAACATAAACATAGCAGAATTTATGGTATTAGTGCTACATATAAACATAGCAGAAAAATATGGTATTAGTGCTACATATAAAATTAGTGACAAAGATGCAAGTTTGGGACTTCCTGCAACTAATTAGTAACCTAATACTAAATAGTACAAATTTAGTAAATAAAATCAAATGCAATGCTAACTAGCAATTAAATTTGTGATTAGTACACAACCACAAACATTAGTACAAGCCAACCTAATTAAGTGCTATTTAGTTTAGCAGTACTAATATATAACATACATTTTACTATTTAGTGCCTTGACGTCAATAGTTATTAGCAATATCTAATGCTAATTTGCAGATTGTGCAACCACTAAGAAATATACCTTGATTGATTAGCGTTTACTTAATCCCAAATATGGCCTCCAATTTCATCATGGCAGATCCTTTTTCTCTCTAGTCAAATCTGCATCAAAATTTAAATGTTGGAAGCATATTTAGGTACATAATAAAGACACATGCTATCCGACGCCATCAAGACATTTAGGTAATGCATAGTTCTGAACTCCAACTATGGACTGCCATCATTTTCTACAGATCTACATAATGTATAATGCTAACCAACAAAAACCAATTGCTAACCAGGATCTTGTGGCAGTAAATTTCCTTTTTAATGTATATAAACAGAAAAAAAAAATTTACTTAACTACAAACCTAGCCCTGTATGCAGTGTTCTATTAAGAACCAATGAAATTTATCAAGCAGCCATTATTAACAGAGAATGGAAGCAAATATGTGGAGTACCTCACTCGCCCTAGAAAACTCAGATGTGGCATGTCTGTGCGAAATATTGGACCTACTACTTTCTGATATAAAACATATGACAGAGCAAAAGATTAGGTCGAGTTGCAATTGAGCATTTCAAAGAACAAGTGATATTTCTTTCTGTATACCTTTTGCTAGGAAAAACAAGAAGAACCATGAGCATGAGAGGAAAAAAAATTCAGAGCACAAGCTAGCTATTTGTGCATTCTTACTTATGTTCATAACAACACTTATAATGTTAATTAAAATGAGTCATTTCAATTTCGTGGATGCATTTTTATTGTGTCTGTTCTATGACCGCCTCATTTCCAAATTAACATTGAACAGAGACCACCTAATTTCCAAATTAACATTTGGCAGACTCATTTCCAAAACTGAAATGCATAAGCATGAAAATAATACCTTCTTTTCATCATATAACTCTTCAATGCATTAAATCTCTACAGAAGAACGAAATTTCAACCTTGTTTTGGTTTACAGATCTGCCGAATGCCTGATCCAGTTTGCAATTCGAAATGCCACCACCCCCTTGAATGAAATGATTTAAATTCATGCCATATGCTCGCATAAATTTCAAGCAAATGACGTCCTTTATCTCGGCTAGATTGCAAGCATCTGGCTCGATAGCAACAGCAAGAAAGCTCTCCATAGTCATCGAAAATGTGGGAAAAACTTTCCCCGAAAATGTTGGGAGGGAATCAGGTGAATAATTAGTGCTAACGTAATTCAAAATTATTCGAGAATTAAGGAAATGGTTAGGGCTATTTTTTAGTCCTAATTTGTTTTTATTTGAGCCACCCTAATGTGCTTGGACCCGCCAACGGAAAATATTAAGCCAAATTACTATACCTTTTTTCAATTGTTTCCACTTATTTTAGTCATTTCTTTGTGAAAACATTCTAAAATAATGCTAACTAGCAAAATCTATGGCTCAGATTAATTTATACTGCTAGAAACTAAACTACTAATTATATATTTCTTATAAAGTAGAATGATATTAGCTAAACTAGCCCGAAATTTATTCTATAAGTTTCTATGGTTTAGCTAAACAATACAAAATTTCACTCTCTTACTTTCTAGCGTTTAGCTAAAGAGTTCCAGGGTTGGTACAATCCCGAAAAAAGTTAAGCTAAAATTATTATTTTTTTCCCAATTTTTTCTATTTACTTTAGCCAATGTTTTTTGAAAATGTGCTATAAAATCGCCAAATAGCTAAGTTTAGCCCTTAAATTATTCCATGGTCCATGTCGAGTTTGTCACCCTAGCTGGCATGTCAGCGACAGCACGTCGCAGGCAACGTGACATCGCTGCATTAGAAGAAAATGGGGTCTATTGGCATCCCAATATAAAATGTTGGAAAATCCACGTCAATTTTTTCTCTCATCCAATCAAAGATTAGTCTTACATTTCAATGGCATGTCTATATGGCAATAGGATAATGCACGTTGTTAGTCCTGTACCTCCAGGAACAGGACTATTCATGCATACGACGGACCAAGTCAAGGCCAAGGATCTACAGTCAGGCACAGGTCAGTCTTCAAAGGCCCAGCAGAAGACCAAGCAGACCACGCAGACAAAGACCACGCCTGGCATAAAGAGGAGACGCTCAGACAAGTGACGGCCCGTCACCGCCCGCGTCAGCGTCAGCGTGATTTCAGGGTTTCAAGAGGCACCGCTAGGTGTCCTACAAATTAGGCCTTCATTCAAGGAGTCGGCACCGAGTAGGCTCATTGTATCTATATTGGGTCAAAGGCCGTTGTACTCTATATAGCAGTAGATGTAGCCCTCACGGGCAGATGAGTTTTGAGTCTTATCTCATTTTTCTGTCTTCTCTCATTTTGGAGAGCTCATGTATTCTTATCATATCAAGGAGTTCATTGCTTGACCGTTGTTCTCTCATTGTGTTTTCTGTTTTCTCGTTGTTCTCTCATTGTTCTTTTGCAAATCCCGCGTGACACAGCTACCAGACCCTCCTGTTGATCCACGGGTCCTCACAGAGGGCTGTCTTGCAGGAGTCCCCAAACCCAGACCCCAAACACTGTCGCCGCTGCCGGGTCTGATTCGATTTTCCTTTATTCTGTTGCAATGTCTGCACGAACAACTTCTTACCCAGACGACGTCTCGATTGGAGCGCCACCAACGACGGGAAGTTGTTCGCGACATGTATGGATCTGCTTATGACATTGAGGGAGGCCACATTCAGTCTAGGGCTCAGTCGGCGCCACCTACTCCTCGTGTCCTGTCTCGTCCCAGTTCCCACCTCAGACGTGCAAACATTGTTCCCAGCCTCAGTCACCTCATCATTATCAGGAGCAATATCAGGCTCAACCTTCTCACCAGTACTTTCAGACCCCCGAGAATGCCTATATCCATCTTTCTTCTGGCCATACACCTCTGCCTTCACAACCATCATCTCCTCCGGGCGGACAGGGATATCCACATGTCTCTTTTGCTCCTCCCCAGGAATTTCTATTCTTCCTGTCTACAACCTTACCGACCTCAAAGCCAATGATCAGGCACCTCCAGTACCTCCACCTCAGGCACCCCTTCGTCAGGGTCCTTCTGGCACTATGCCACCCCCCACTCCGCCTCAATATAATCCTTTATCCATTACCTGTTCAACCAAGCACTTTAACTTCTACCTTTCAGACCCTCAAGCTAACTTATCCAACCTTTGGCAACACGAAAGGCAAACCCTTAGACCAAAGTGCTCAGGCCCACATGGAAGAATTTGAGGCTTTGGCTGCCCTCAATGGTCATGCCCAACCTCAACTGAAATTCCACACCTTTTCCACCACGCTGCGTGGCTCTCCTCATCAATGGCTCATGTCCAACAAAAGCCACTGGAAACAAGATTGGTCAGAAATGAAAACTGCTTTTCTTTCTCATTATGGTACCACGGATGATGATCAACTTCATCTCAAGCAACTCAATGACCTTCAACAAGAGCCCACGGAGTCCGTCCGGGATTTTGCGGATCGTCTTCATATACTGCTCAGCAAACTTAAGGAGTACCTGACGCAGAGCCAGATTTTGGTCTGGTTTCTCCAGGGACTCCCTCCAGCTATCCGCCTCATGACTGAATACCTGCGCCCGAAGACTTTGGAGCAGGCTATCGACCTTGTCAATCACTCAGTCAATGTTTCCTCTCGCGGCGTGGCTCTTCAGGAGCTCCCCTTCATTCCACCGGTCATGGTTCCTCAGACTACTGTTCAGCCTCAGCACGCCAATTAGTAGCGCAGTCAGATCTGGTGCCATATCTGTAAATATCAAGGCCACTTGGCAAATGAGTGCAACTCCACCAATGGCCCACCTCATTGCAAATGATGCAACATGTGCAATCATGCCACGGAAGAGTGCACTCGCACTCATCCTACACCTTTCAGAAACAAGATGGTTTCTCAAGTGCAAACCACACCTCCGCAACAATCGACATATCAGCCGACACAAATGCAGGCTCAACCAATTCAACAATATCAGCAACCTCAGCAACAAAGGGGACCAAGCACTCGCCCCCCTTTTGATCCTTCTAAAGCTCAGTGTTATCACTGTCAAGAATGGGGTCATACCACTACGGCATGTCCTCAACTTCCTCAAGTTCAAGTACAACTTCCAGGCAAAAAATCAGACAACCTCAGTACGCCTCACGGCTTATCAACTGTGGATTGCCAATGGCAAACAAGGCCCGCGTCCAGTTCTTCGGAAACCACCACGCGTGTCTCAGCAATCACGGTATCAACCAGCTCCTGCCAATCAACCTCAGATGGATCAACAAGCCCAGGAAGAAATTTTTCAGGCTCTTAATCCTCCAGTACAGCCGTCAAATTGGGTAGGTTTGGTTTCACGCCAGACCAGGGCGTCACGCCCCTTAATAATTCTTCCTCATGACACGCAACCTGCTTTTGCAGTCGACACGATCCCTCATGACGAGGAAAAAAAGGTTCACTTTGCCCCTGACTTGGAGAAACTCATGCCTCATGTCATGCCTAAAGTCCGCCAAAGCATTCTCAACCTCATGCAAGCTGCTGAAGGCCGCACGTTGGCTAATGTCCATGCCACCACCAGAGCTCAACAGCGTCAGGATACACCCTCCACATCTCAACCTCCACGCTCTCAGACATATCCGAATATTGCTGCAGAGGTGGAGCATCTCAAAGAAGTTGCTGCTTCATTACCACGCACTCCAGCTCCCTTGGATCAAGCTGATCCCTTTTCTCATGTGCCTCTGGAACTCCAAGAGGAGCTTGCAAAAATCAAAATTCCTTTAAGTCTGGCAACAATTTTGAAACTATGTCTTGCTCTCAAGGACCAGTTACCCCTCCCGACAGTTTTGGTTGGGGCATAGCTACCTCCACACCCATGGTACATGCCACGGTGGGCAATCAACAAGTCAATCATGTTCAAATTGACGGGGGTAGTGCTGTAAATCTTATCACGGATAAACTCCGCAAGCAAATGGGCATCAAACAACTCTATCGTGCCCCATATGACATCAAATTGGCTAATGGCCATATCACGCGACCTCAAGGCGTCACGCCTCTTCTTCACATCAACATTGGTGATCTCAGATTCCCTTTGGAATTTGGTGTTTGGAAAGCTGGAGAAGATCCAGGTGATTATGAAATGTTGGTCGTCAGACCTTTTCTCCGTCAGGCCAACAGTATCCATTACTGGGCCACGGATCAGTTAGTCATCACAGATGGTCACCTCAATGCCACTATGGACTTGGAAACTGGCAAGATCATTTCGGTTGACAATGCTGAACCTTCTCTCTCCGACACCGATTCTGAGGAAGCCCAGAATATTTATCACGTTCAGGCTCCTCCTGCGAGTCTGCCTCTGTCATCCGACCCTGAATATGCTGATCCTTGGGGAGAGATGACTCTTGATCAGGACCAGGCTGTGGCTGCTTTGCTTGACCCCTACCTGGCTCCTTGCAATCGCATCCAACGTGTGGATCACTTTTCAGATGCAGAACTTCCTCCAGATACAGTAGATGTTCACGCTGTCATGAAGCAACCTTTGCTTGATGACGCTCAGCAACCTCTCTTCTTCACCACGAAGAGCGCCACTCATCCTGTCATGTTTCAACCTCCTGCTCATGTTGTTCAAGACACGGAAGTTATCCCACATATTCAGACTCCTGACGTCGAGATTATGGACGTTGGCAACAATCAGCCCGTTCGCCTCGCTGCCAATCTCCCAACACCCTATCGTCAAAGGGCCGTCACCCTGTTCAAAAAGTTCAAACACATTTTCGCCTGGAGCTACAGAGACCTTCGGGGGATCAACAAAAACTTGGGAGAACTCACCATTCCTACCAAATCCGATGCATGTCCTGTATAGCAATGACAGTACCGGCTCAACCCCAATTACCGTGATCGCGTCAAGGCAGAAATTGACAAACTTCTTGCTGCAGGTTTGATCTATGAGGTCAAACATTCTGAATGGATGAGCCCCATCGTCATTGCTCTCAAACACAATGGTAAGATCCGCGTTTGTGTGGACTACCGAAAACTGAATCAGGCCACGGAGCGTGATCATTTCCCACTTCCCTTCACAGACCAGGTTCTGGAAGAGGTCGCTGGCCATGAGATGTACTCCTTCATGGATGGTTTTTCTGGCTACAATCAAATCTCAATCAAAGAGTCTGATCAACTCAAGACTACTTTTACCACCCCGTGGGATACTTTTGCCTACAAGGTAGTTCTTTTTGGGTTATCAAACTCTCCATCAACGTTTCAACGCATCATGCTCTCAGTTTTTCATGATTCTATGAAGGAAAATCCCTTCCTGCAAATTTTTCAAGATGACTTCTCTGCCTACAGTTCCATGGATGACCATTTGGATAAATTGGAACTCGTCTTTCAGAAATGTGATGAGTCTGGCATTAGTCTCAATCCAGAGAAATGCACCTTCTGCGTCACCTCCGGTGTTCTGTTAGGACATGTTGTCAGCAAAGCAGGTATCACCACGGATCCTGCCAAAATCAGTTGTGTCCTTAAAGCTCAAGCACCAGCCAATATCAAGGAGACACGCTCTTTCCTGGGTAAGGTCAATTATTACTCCACCTTCATTCCTGGACTCGCAGCCATTGCAGATCCCATCCATAAACTCACGGGTGATGAATCCACTTGGGCTTGGAATTCCCAGGCGGATGCTGCTTTCCAACAGTTGAAGCTTTTACTTACTCAGGCCCCGGTTCTTGTTCCTCCTCAATGGGACAAGCCCTTTCATGTCCATATTGATGTCTCGGCGTTTGCTAATGGAGCTGTTCTTTCTCAAGAATATGATGAGCACACTGATAAACCCAACAGATATGCCAGCAGAAAACTCAATCCTGCTGAGCGCAACTACTCTGCCACGGAGCACGAGGCCTTGGGTTTAATTTTCTGTGTCCAACGCTTCCGTCACTATCTCTTAGGCAGTCAGATCAAGTTCTTTGTTGACCACCAAGCACTCCTTTACTTGATAAAGAAATCCACGCCCACGGGCCGAATTGCTCGTTGGGTCCTTCTTCTGCAAGAATTCGCACCTTTTGAAATTGTCCATAAGGCCGGCAAATCTCATGTCGTCCCAGATTATCTTTCACGCATCCACACCGATGATCCCTCCACGGGAGTTTCAGACGCATTTCCTGACGCTCAACTCTTTCTGGTCACGGCCACGCCACATTGGTTCCACAACTTTCAGCAGTATCTCCTTACAGGTGCTCTTCCATCAGAAGACGCCACGCTCTCTCCAGAAAAGCTTAAATCCCGTCAACGTCAATTTCTTCGCGAGGCCCGTGACTACACCATGGTTGCAGGCCATCTTTACAAACGCGGCAAGGATACAGTTCTTCGACGCTGTGTTCTTCCTCATGAGGTCCCAGATATTGTCCGAGAAGCACATGAAGGGCTTGGTGGTGGTCATTTTCATGGTGACACCACGGCACGCAAAATCCTTCTCGCTGGTTATTTCTGGCCCACGCTGTTCAAAGACGCTCACGCCCACGCCCGCACGTGTGATGTATATCAGCGTATGGGACGGCCCACGGCCCGTGACGCTCTTCCATTGACGCCGGTTGCCACGCCACTTCCCTTCAGCAAATGGGGAATGGATTTTGTGGGACCCATTGATCCTCCTGCGCGGCACACCCGTGCCCGCTACATTCTGGTTCTCACTGACTACGCTACCAAATGGGCGGAAGCTTGCGCACTTCCAGACAACACTGCAGCAAGCACAGCCAAGGTCATCTATACGCAAATCATCACGCGTTTTGGCTGTCCCAACTGGTCAGTGATCGAGGTGTTCATTTTGTCAATCATACTATAAAGGAGCTGACGGATTATCTGCTGATACATCATCACAAAAGCACACCATACTATCCTCAAGGGAATGGTTTGGCTGAAAGCACCAACAAGACTCTCGTCACTATTCTCAAGAAAATTTGTGACGCTTCTCGCACTGACTGGCACAACAAGCTTCCCACTGTTCTTTGGGCTTATAACACGAGTTTTAAAATTGCTACTGGCCACACTCCTTTCAAATTGGTTTATGGTCAAGAAGCTCTTATGCCCTTTGAATATATTCTTCCGACTCTCCGTTTCCACCTTGCTACAGCACATAATCCACCTGCTGCACTCCAGGAACGGGTTTATCAATTGGAACAGTTGGATGAACTTCGGCGAGATGCTTACATTCGTGTTCTTCATGGACAACAGTTGCAGAAATCGTTACATGACAAACGTCTCAAGACAAAAACATTCAAAGAAGGTGATTTGGTTCTTCTTTATGATTCTCGCTACAAAAATTTTCCGGGCAAGTTAAAATTCAGGTGGCTTGGTCCTTATCAAATTATTCAAGTTGTTCAACCCTGTGTTTTCAAGCTCGCTGAGTTAGATGGCACTCCATTACCTACATTGGTTAATGGCTTTCGCCTCAAACAATTTCATACAACCGAAAGTGACAATCATACACCAGATGCAGTTCCAGACACAGACACCACAGATAGTGACTAAAACGCGGCATATTTATATTATCGAGGTGAAATTTTTACAAAATGTGAGCAGCGCCCATCTATTTCCGCTATGGGCAGAGCCCTATTTACAAAAACGGGCTGAGAGCCCTCTATACAAAATCCTAAATTTTAACACCCTCTACTCCGGGTTGGGAGCAGAGGTGATACGGAGGATGTGGTACTAGTTGTGCTCGGGGTCCCAGCGCAGGTGAATCACCACCTCCATCCCGTTGGTGTGGGGATCGGGATGCTCAGCCATCCCACGGCACCACCCATCCATGGCAATGCCACGGTTGTGGCACCTCCACAGGTCCAAGCAGTCCATCTTGCATGTTATCCACTCAAGGCAGTTCGAAGGCATGGTGCAATTGTCGTGAAGTCCTGCAGCAGACATACTGAGCGCCATCGGGTGTCTCCGCTTCACCCACTGTCTGTCTTATATAGCCAACCGAGGAAATCCCTATCGACGTGGACCAATCAGAAAATTCGCCAACGTGTTAGCAATGCAAAGCTCTTTCTAATTACAAAATCCTTTCTCACGCCGCATATCTAGCCATGGTACCTTCTGACCTTTCCTTTTTATGATATCCCGCCTCGAGTTGCCGGCATTAAATGACATTCCCTCCTTTCAAGCCCGTCCGTCATTAATATGGGTACATCTGCCACCTGTCACATCAACTTGTTAAGTTCACGTTTCATCTCCACCGTTCATCACTTCTCCCTTAACTGTTTGGGGACTTAGCCAAATTTTCGCCTCTCAATTGCCTCCTTCACATCCACTGCCACCTGGTATCATCAACGGCCCCCGTTTCATTCTCATCATGCCCCTTTGCTCAACCCTTGTGCGCCCTAAACACCTTTTCGTCCATCTTCGTCTTCGTCTTCCGCTCTCCGCTCTCCGCCTTCTCAAGACAGTTCTTCCTGTTCCTTTCTGCCGCTCTTTGCCATGGCTACTGCACCTAAATTTCCTCACCTCCAGGCTTCTGCTCCAAGGGATCCAGTTCTCTTTGAGTCTGTGACCTTCTCCACACCCACCTTTCGCGACACCCTCATCGGCCCGAGTCGTGAAGTCACAGAACGCCAGGAGCTCTACGAATTCTCACAAATGGACCTTTCTGCACCAAATCCAGCGCAATTGCAGCAGTTTATTGCTCATATCGTCAACAGCCCGGAAGGCTATGCTACCATGGTCGATGGCACCACCATTTTGCTTACTCAGCCCCTGATTTCTGAGGTCTTCCATATTCCTTTGCACAAACCTTCTTTATCTTGGGCTACCTTACAGGACATAGATGTCACCCAGTTTGGCGCTGTTTCTTATCAAGCTAACATGCATCGTCTCACCAACATTGCCAAGCCCCATGATACTTTTGTCAAGTTTCTCTGGCGCAAATTGCTTGGGTACTCCATCAAAAACACCCATATCAACAAACCGTTCTACAATATTGTCATCACGGCTACACGCTCCACTCACCATCTGGATTGGCCCCAACTGTTGTTCTTCCAACTTCTTCAAGAAGTAGATCGTATTCGAGCTGCCCCTTCCTCTGGCTTTGATTCCTCGGTGGGCGCTCATCTTCAAGCCATCATCCGTCATTACCTTCCTCTCTCGGGGTCACCGTCTGTTTCTCATGCCTCCACTCAGCAGTCCCTTCATTCCCTTCCTCACACCCAACAGCCTGTACCTTCACGCCCTTCTTCTTCTGGTCATGCTCAACGCAACGCCACGCATGTCACAGTCTCTTCTTCCTCCACGGAATCCATGCCCTCTGATTCTCATAATGTCTCTCAAACGTCACAAACACGGCAACAGCAGGCCCCTGCACCTCCACATCCTCGCCAGCTTCTGTATCAATACCAGCAGGATGTTCAAGCTGCTGCTCTCAAGTTGCAAGAATCCTAGGAAATTCTCATGAATGGGGTTCAAGCGTCCCTGGAGACCTCGGACGCGGTTCACAGAGACCTTCAAGCTGCTAACACGCAAGTTCACACTTTGGAGGACAAGCTTCAAGAAAAGCACGAGGCTCTTTTACAAGCCCGTGAAGCTCTAAAGAATGCCCACGATCAGAACAGTCTGCTTGCTGATCAGCAGGCTCAATTGCAAACCACCATTCAGGAATTGTTGGAGCAGGTCAAGGCAAGGGAGACTCTCTTGGTTGACAAGGATAAAGACATTGCTAAGCTTGACACGCTGTATACAGAGCTTTCTCGGGATTACACCACTCAAGCCCATGCCCTTACAGCGCGTGACGCTCACATAACCTCTTTAGAAGCTCAGCTTTCCACGCTGACCAGTCATCTCACGCCTCTCCAGGATCAACTCACAGAGGCCAAGAAGCAAAAGATACTTGATGATGTAGAGATTGCCACGCTTCGACTCCAGACTCCTGGGCAATCCTCTTCACATGCCACGCTTCGTCAGAAACGGGTCCGTGATCAGTCACGTCTTCTGTTAGAAAAGGAAAACCGGATCCCCGATCTTGAACATCAGCTCCAGCAAGCTGTCCAATCTGCCGAAGAGGCCCAAACTAAACAAGAAGGCTACATTAATATAGCTCTCCACATGTCTGTGGATTTCGCTATTCCTTCCAGTTACCTCGATTTTGTGGTTGCCCGCCGCCACCTCTTTCTTTTGAAGTGGTACACAGCAGATGGTCAGGTTGATGCCCACATGCGAAGTGAGGATTTTCTCAGGATTTGGCCAGACCTCTCAGTTGAAGACAAAGGTTTACTCTGTGCCCTTTTAATCTTCGACCTCATTCACTGTGAAGACCCGGATTTGATCACCTTCAGAGTTGTTCAGCCGATGGCGTACATCTTCCATGACTTCTATCTGGCTGATACACAAGACAAATTCCGTGATGGGCCACATCAAAACTTTCAGGGCGACTCACAGGCTCACTGGTTGTTATTGGATAACAACCCATATCTCAAAGATCATGATCGGACACACACTCTTCATCAGGAGTACATGCCAGAGCTTGCTCATCATTTACCTCTATGGCAAGCTGAAACGCTGGAACAGGTGCGCAAGAATCTTGGGCATCCTGAGGATCTTCCGTTTGCCCAAGTTTATATGCAGCACTTAGCAGGCTACAATCAACTGCGTGCCCTTTTGGATAGCAAGACAATACCAACAGGTTGGGATAGTCCTCCTGTCTATACTCAGCTCTCTGCTTCTGATTGGGACCAGTGGTGTAAAGCACTTGATCCCGACCTTGTCCGTGAATTCAGGGAGCAGGCTCAGCAGCCCACGCCCACGGGCATGGCTCCCTCTCCATATGCTTCACTGGGTGTCCCCCCATGCCCCAGATTTTTGACCTCCGACTGGCGTCTTCCCTTTTGGACGAAGGTCCTGGACGGCCACATTGGGTGGACTCCTCCTCAGATCTCCACGGATCTTCGATGGGATCCTCATTTTGTCAGACGCTTCGATTGGGAGGGTGGTGCCACTTTGGACCACACTGCAAATTGGATCTATATTGCTAATGAGCGTGGTTGGCAACGGCCCGCTGATGCTCTTCATGGCCTTGATGCCTTCTTGCAGAATGCCGCCACCTCACCGAACCCTTCAGTTCACCGTCAAGCCGGCTTCTGTGCTGCTCTAAAGTGCATTTTGGTCAGCTCATTAAATCGATAGTGTCCCATCTTTTATTGCAATCCGAATGCCAGCGTCAGTGCTTTGGCCTTCAGACCTGCCTTCTCATGGAGTGCCAGTTCGTTCCTTCTGAAGCACATGCTGCCCTTGAAGATATGGTGCGCTCTCAATTCCTCATTGATGCAGATCCTGCCCTTGGGCTCAACACTCCTGACGCTCTTCAAACACGCCAGGATCTCATTGGCAATTACCATAATGGTGCCCGTCCTCATTCCCGTGAGGATCACTTTCAAACTGCTGGCTTCCCGCCCTCGGAAACACTTCCTCCTTTTCTTCACTCTGAGTGTCGTTTGGTGGGGGGGAGTGTTAGTCCTGTACCTCCAGGAACAGGACTATTCATGCATACGACGGACCAAGTCAAGGCCAAGGATCTACAGTCAGGCACAGTTCAGTCGTCAAAGGCCCAGCAGAAGACCAAGCAGACCACGCAGACAAAGACCACGCCTGGCGTCAAGAGGAGGCGCTCAGACAAGTGACGGCCCGTCACCGCCCGCGTCAGCGTCAGCGTGATTTCAGGGTTTCAAGAGGCACCGCTGGGTGTCCTACAAATTAGGCCTTCATTCAAGGAGTCGACACCGAGTAGGCTCATTGTATCTATATTGGGCCAAAGGCCGTTGTACTATATATAGCAGTAGATGTAGCCCTCACGGGCAGATGAGTTTTGAGTCTTATCTCATTTTTCTGTCTTCTCTCATTTTTTAGAGAGCTCATGTATTCTTATGATATCAAGGAGTTCATTGCTTGACCATTGTTCTCTCATTGTGCTTTCTGTTTTCTCGTTGTTCTCTCATTGTTCTTTTGCAAATCCCGCGTGACACAGCTACCGGATCCTCCTGTTTGATCCACGGGTCCTCACAGAGGGCTGTCTTGCAGGAGTCCCCGAACCCAGACCCCAAACACACGTATTTTAGATAAACGAGCTATTGAGATATTTGAAAATATGGTCAATATTTGATTTCCCTCTCGAGCAGCTACGAATTATGACCTCGAAAACCTAATACAAGAGAATCTCTCTCAGACCTAATTCAAATGTATCGACTTCGAATGAGCTAGACTAGACTGAGCATCTTGGACAAGATGAATTTGGGAATGCATTGACCTTCACTGCGCAGAGGTGAGTTTGAGATGAGCAATGCTTATTTGATGTCTGATAGCTTATTTGATTTCTGATGTCTGTTTTACTGATGCATTGCAGATGTCAAGGTCCGGAGCAAAAACTATGTTCTTGTGCAATAAACAAAACGATGATGGTGAGTGGGAAGAACTTCTTGTCTCGATTAGATCTTGGGTAATTATGAGGCCCAAAACATCTGGTTACCATGATGTGGATAAACGAAAATTAAACGATACCTTTACTCATTGGAAAGGACATGTAAAGAAGTTTATATTTAGCTCTGGTGGTGAGAAAATAATGGAGCTTGTTGTGTAGCACGCATATGATGCACAATCTATGGCAAAGGAGCTAGCTTTGCAAAAGCATTCTTTTCCTTCCATTGAAGCTAACTGTCTTTGTTCATCAGATTTTTATAAGAGTAGACAAGTGTGCTAGAAGTCTACCATTCTAAAATTGGTCATCTATTATTTAAAGACTCCACTGCGAGAAGCTTGAAAGCTAGGGGCATATGGTTTCATACGTTTCATTATAGCATTACTTCAAGAGGTGGTATAAAACTGGTAGAAATTGATTTGCCAGATCTGAAACCCATAGTCGTTGAGTTCCATGATAAAAAATTGCTTACAGCCTATCAAGAACACTTAGGAAGAGAAGTCCACAAAACTCTCAAAGAATGACGAGGAGTTGGATGTTCTTTCAAAGTGTTTTTGCCAATTCATGCATTTTCCTATTTCTTTAAATTTGAAGCATCTGTCAAGATTGCTTTTCAAACCTATACAATTCGTAATGTTTCAAGTGACACATTGGAATCTGTATTTTCTGGTGAATGGAAGTGCAGACAGCATGTAGCTGGAGAACAAATTACTGAATATGTGCCTAACACTACTACTTTTGTATTCAGGTATTATCAATTTCTTATTTCAAGGTTTATAGATTACTCATCTGCCAACTATTTTCATAGGTACAAATTGCCTCAACAACTTTTGTACTATACTTCTTCATTAAGAGGCGGAAACATGTAAAAGAGAAAGGTCAGTGGGTCTGGAGACCTGTAGAAGATCATGCTAACAGCTCTCCACTTACGGAACTTGTCATTGGCCGTGACAATCTTCCAAGCAGGGTACTAAATGTAGAAGGAGAGTGGACGCTGCTTGAATGTAGACACTTTTTGGACACTTCTCAAATATACGGTGATTTCTATTTTCTTCTAGATGGTAGAAAGATTGGATATCATAGAGAATGCTTTATGAAATGTAAAGATTGTAAACCTCCATGTGAATTAAGTATAAAGACGATCTAGTATAGGAGAAAAAATGAAGAATTTACTGGTCTCTCAGGTTCAATTCCTGAAAATTAACTAGACAGTATGTTTCTCTACCATTTTCTAGAGTTAAAATTGTTTATCATATGGCATTATCTTCTTTATGTTCACGTCCTTTAGGCTGCAACCAGTGGTATTTGCACTGCTGCAGATTGCTTAGTGGTGTATGGCTTGTGAAACCACTTAACTTGCTTGCAGAAGCAGAAGATAGAGCTTATATTAGAAAAACAGGAACTGCCCATGGTTGGAAAGGGAGTTATGCTCTTTACTGTGGTGATTCTCATAGGCACAGGCTGGTCTTTCTTAAAACCTTACCTGCAGGAAAAGGAGAAAAAAGTGATTATGGTAGTGATAACATTGCAGATGTTTGCTAACATAGCACATATAGCAATTGATGAAACTGGCCCTGTGGCAAAGGATATGGCGACATGGAGGCAACTGTTTCTTCTGCTAGAGATAATATGTTGTTGTGCAGTTCTATTTCCTATAATATGCTCAATCAAGCACTTGAAAGAAGCATCACATACAGATGGAAAGGCAGCAAGAAATCTTGACAAGCTCGCCATGTTTAGACAATACTGCATTGTGATTGTGAACTACATCTACTTTACGCGCATTGTGGTGTTTGCTTTAATGTCAATCACTGGGTTTCGCTATAGATGGACAAGTGACCTTGCAATAGAGTTAGCTACTCTTGCATTTTTCATCTTCACAGGCTGCAGGTTCCAGCCTGCTGCTCATAATCCCTATATTAGAAGATGATGAGGCAGAGGCTGTTATTGAGCTATCTCTCAAGGGTAATGATTTTGAACTTTGAATTTTGCAGATTGATAAAGTTTTTGTAATGCAAGCTTTTATTTAATTCTTACTAGCTTGTTCCTGACTTCTTGCTGTATGTAACTAACTAGGGTGATTTAGGTCGCTTATCATCTATTTAAACATTTATGCGCTTGCCATATGAGCTTCTATCATGCCTTATGTTCTATTTCTTTTCCAGTTAAGCAATTTAAAGATTATGCAGTTTTTTCACGTAATAGTCATGGCTTAGGCTCACCTCTTAGCAGTCTTGGTCATTGTGGGGATCTTTCTCTTGATCCGATATTCGGGGCATCATGCGTCTGCCCCTCTGGCCCCGCCTGCAGTAGCAACGTCGGGGCTCATTGGCAGTACATTTTGAGCCATCAAAGTACTATTTGAAATCAGTATAGTTTGTAAGTACTTGAACACATAATCTGTAATTCATCCTATTATTGCAAGGAGTTGTTTACCTTTATCAACAACAATGTACGTGGGATATGTAATTGTAATTTTACGAACTATATTAATGTCTTATTAATGTTGTATTCTCTCTCTTTTTTTTTTTTTTTTTTTTTTTTTTTTAGCAGTGAAACACATGAAGCAAGCCTTAGCCAAGGACGCGGGAGGGTCTGATTTGGAGAGTCATCCGGCCTCAGCATGATGGACCCCAAGCTGATCACTTCACCGAGTCTGCCTCTCTGATTCCTCGACTCAGGTACAAGCTATTTCAAAGCTTTCTGGTGTTCCCGGAAGTAGTAGAGCGGAAGTTTGCCATCTGGCGGGACTTCTTGGGTGTTGTAGATGGTGATGGTCGGTTTGTACAGCAGTAGAGTTGCAGTTTTTCTGTGAGTTTGTTGTGGAGTGTCGAGGTATCGCTGTCTCTTTGGGGCAGTTCTCCTTCCTCCTCACTTGCTTTGTAACATTACCATTCTTTTAATATATTAATGACACAGTTCTTAAAAAAAAAAAAATTATAATGAATGTCTGTTGTGAATGTCGCCCTAAATCGGACGGCTGAGATCATTCGTGGCTTAGATCAGACGGTTTCTGTGATTTCTAACCCTAAAAATCCTTTTTCCCTCCTCCCATCAATTCCGGTTAGGTAGAGGCGTCGAATCATGTTTTCCAAGACCATGCCGTGCATGTCTTGCGGTAGATATGGCAAGAAAAACTTGATTACCTATTCTTTCGGTGGACACTGGAGTTCGGCTATGTCCTAAACTTTCTAAAATCATTCAGTTCTTAAGTCCAGTAGCACGTTTGTTCTGGCAAAGCTTCAGGCCATAGATGTATTGGTAGCCAGAAGCAAATCGTGGTGGGCGGGGAAGGAAAATCTGTAAGGTCCTCAAACTCTTTGAACCCAAAGATGGATGCTCTAAGTGACGGCCCACCTTCTTTATCTCATTTTGTTCTTCATGTCTGCCATTGTGAAATTGGTGAGCTGTGGGTGAAAGGGATGTGAGTCGTGGGAATCGTGGTATGCCTTAGTATGCCTTGCAACTCCAAAAGCCACTGTATTTCCAGTGTAAAAAATGCAAAGCCATGGCTACTCCGATCTGTAACAGAAAGAGAAGCTAGACCTTTGAGCAGATGATCTGCTTAAACAAGCTTGGTTGCTATAGCTTGCCTTCGCTACAAATTTGACCCCCAGCCGTAGCAGCTAAGAACCTTGCTCTACCATAGCCGCCCTCTTGATGTAGACCCCTGTGTCGTCCTTCCTTCTACACAAGTGCAAGAGTTAGTGGTTAAAATAAGCAACATGGTGAGTTTGTTGTGGCATGTCTAATGAAGAAATTATTTCATTTCTTGCTGGAGGCTCAAAAAGGCAGAAGAAGAGACCTACAGGTATGGTAGTTTTCATTTTGCTTCATTCATGCTTGAGCCTTTAACGTTATAACATCCAAATACAGATCCCTACATTTCTTACATCTAGAATAAGCGATCCATGGATGCCCTGTCTATATTAGTGAAGTTTCAGGAGATGCTAAAATCAATACAAATCAGGCCTTATTACTGCTGATACCTACATTGCTGGTAAGTCAGAAGAGTAAACGTTTACAAATTTATATTGTAATGTTAACATTCCTGTTTAATAGAGCCTTTAAAGTCTTTTATTCCATGTCAAGGCTACGCAGATTACTGAAAAGCTTCCCAGAGCCAAATATTGTGTTCATGTTTAGATTTATACCAGATTCTACTGCAAGCAAGATTTGCCCATTGGTTTTGTAGGCTAATGGCTTTCTATGCCCCCCCTAATGCTTTTGCAACATATGTATTTAACATAAGGTTCTAAGATCTACTGATAATGATAATGATGTATTTTGATAATGATGTTTGTTTTCCTTTAACTGTAGCCATTTAGGCCGATTGGAGATGGGCCAAAGAAATGGCATTACAAAGGTACCTTTTCCTGTTTTTTTTTTTAATATTCGAGCTGCATGTTCAGCATGTGAATGTCTCCAATCATCAGCTTTTAGTAATATATAAGTGTAGAGTTCTTTTTGCTTCCTTTCCATCGTGGTGCTTAATAGGAACTTTTGGAACGGGTTGAGATATTTGGGGAGCTTACTGATTGTCATTTGGCAAAAATTGGAGGTTCCTATAAACTAAATAAGTACACTCATGTATTGCTTGCCCTGCAAAATGTTACTTTGAAAATATAGGCTTTTAGAAGTTCTTAAACTTAAAGGATATGTCCTCTATAAATAAAATTTTTGCTTCTTTTCAGTATGCAGAGACTATTTTGATATAGATATAAGGTTTACAAAGGAAGCCCAAGTCCAACGGTCTTGGATAACTCTGCATTGCATACCTTTACCATTTTCAACATAAAACATGTAGATTAATGTCTTTTATGAGCAATCATGGACTACAGTATTATTTTAGCAGGATCTGGATGTTTCAGGTGAGCTTTAAAATATTTTTCCACCACATTTTGTAAGATCTTGACTTACATTTATTTTGTAGGTGGTAGAAGCAAGCCAGACAGCTGACCGCCCCGTGAACTATGAGACTGGTGCAAATCACGTCATTGACAAGGTAATGAACTCTACCTTATATACCATGTTATTTTGATCTTCCTACAATATGTGAATCTCACTTAAATCTTGAATATATTCAATCCGTTGCTATTTGGCATATTCTTTGAATGTAGATTCATATTCTTTGAACTATTTGTAATTTATGCTTTGCTGCACAACAAAAAATAGAAAATAGAAAGCCAGCTACTTTCTTTTCTATTGGAATATCATATGCATGTCCTGCAATGCCAATGATAGCTAAATAGGAAGATTGGAATTGTAGGTGGATCTTTCCAGAAAGTAGGTTTCTGATAAGGCAGCATTGTCACAAGGTCTACCATTGCAGATTTTTAGGTGAAGGGTTTGTTCTTCAAACTACTTCTAAGTTTTCTATGACTTTTATGGCAGGAAATAACTGTTGATGAATGCATACAGCCATTTAAAGGCTCTATAACATATCCAAGGTTTGTAACATAAATGCCATTTTTGAGCAACGCTACCCGCAAAAGAACTATGTTGAAACATTTTGTTTTCCTCAGGTATATCATGGACTGCAGTATTATTTTAGCAGGATCTGGATGTCTCAGGTGAGCTTTAAAATATTTTTTCACCACATTTTGTAAGATATTGACTTATATTTATTTTGTAGGTGGTAGAAGCAAGCCAGACAGCTGACCGCCCCGTGAACTACGAGACTGGTGCAAATCACGTCATTGACAAGGTAATGTTTAACTCTACCTTCAAACACAAGTGAATGAAAGCTGAGAAAGATGTTTCTATGGCTCAGACATGTTTCTATGGCGCATGACAAATTTCCAACAGCAGCGGTCTACCCAATTCGCAGACAACGTGCAGGATCCACACACCAGCGTTGCAACAAACCAATTTCTAGATCCTCTTCAAAGCCCCGCATGCCCATTTAGTTACTTATGGGAGCAAAAGCAAACCCGTCAAGCAACTACTTGAAATAAGATTGCATGTAGCCCTGCAACACTGCAATTTCCAGATCCTCTTCAAAGCCCCGCATGCCCATTTAGTGACTTATGGGAGTAGAAGCAAACCCTTTCAAGCAACATTACACATTTGTTGCCCTAGATGTAACAAAGAATTTGGTGTTCTGTTAATTGCCAAATTGGTATGTGGTAAACGTCAAATGCCAAACGTGGTAAACGCATATCTTAGAAAAGGCAACAAGGATCTTTTTGAGAAACGTCCTTTTAGGCCTTTTGCGTGGCTTAATAAATAGCCTCTAGCATAACTTTTTGCACATAATTACCTAGCTTTGAAAACGGCCTAGGATGATCTATAGAAAATGACAGAGAAAAAACAAAAGAAAAGATCCTACCCTCTCTCTCTTTTTCAAAGGTGACCTTTTTCAGCAATTGCCTTTTAGATTTTTTGCGTAACGACATATAGAAAAAGCAAAGAGAAAAGATTCTAACCTTTTTCTCTTTTTCAAAGGTGACCTTTTTTAGAAATAGCTTTTTAGACCTTTTGTGTAGCTTAATAAATAGCCTCTAGCATATCTCTTTGCACATAATAAGTGATGAATAACGAACAAGAACGAAGGCTTGCAGCAAAGAGAGATAGGTATAGAAAGAAGCGTGCTGCAGAGACAGCTCAAGAACGTGAAATTCGTTTGGAGAAACAAAGAGAGAATTACAAAAGAAGAAAGTTGCAACATGCTACTCTAGAAACAGAGGAAGATCTTTTGCGAAGAATGGCAGTAAATGCACAACAAAGACGTGATGAAAGACGCCAAATAGCCGCCACAGAAACTGAAGAGCAAAATCGGCAAAGATTGGCCGAACTTGCCCGACATCGACGCGAGAAGCAAGCTCGCGATGCTGCAACAGAAACAGAAGAGGAGCAACAACAAAGATTGGATGAAGTTGCACAATATCAACGTCAATTGAGGGCCCACCCTTCTACATACAGAATAGCAAGGACTATTGAAAACACACAGATCGAATGACACCATTGTGGGACATTCAACAGGGAATGCATGCATTGTGGGGCATTGGCATTCAATGGTACAAATTGTTGTCATGATGGGCAAATCAAGTTGGAGCCTCTACAACCAATGCCCCATCTCATTCAGATGTTACTACGCCGCCAACACTCAAAAGCCAATAATTTCTACCAGTACATTAGGACCTACAATAGTGCACTAGCCTTTGCTTCCTTTGGCGCACATATCGAGCAGTTCGAAGGCCACAGCCCGTACTGTTTCAAGATCCAAGGGCAAACTTATCATAGAGTAGGGCCAGCTTATGCTGATGATTCTCAAGCTGCAACTTATTCCCAGCTTTATATTCTGGACTAGTAACGGTGTCCAGCGTTGCTGGGCATAAGTTGAAAACCTTTAAATGGTCACCACTCACCAGTCTCACCACTCTGCGGCTCACCAATCATCAGTCTCGCCATTTTGGGGTTCACCACTCTGTAGAACATAGAATTGACTTGAATTGAATTGAATGGATTTTTACCATAAAGACCTATAGAATGCATGTCTTTTTATCCCTTGACATCTAAGACAGTGCGAGTTTAGTATGGCTTGTAGTTCTATTCAATGCAAAGGAGGAGCATTAGAATTTTGTGTTACGAAGAGTAAGAGATAATTTAGCTCATATCCAAGCTTTGATATGAGCATCTCGCGTGTCACATGGCTACTTTTTTTTTTTTTTTTTTTGAAGAACGTGTTTTACTTCATATTATACACTCAAAATATTACAAAGTACTTCCAGAAGTAAGAAAAGTCCCTGACGCATCAATCACTTTTAGATGCTCACTCCATATTGGAATTTTAATACGATCAGGCCAATTGGAGATCTGAAAGCAATTATACAACTTCTTACGAATTTCTTGAAGCACCACCTTAGAAGAAATACGCTTATCATAAAAGACCTTTCTTCGCCTTCGCTTCCATACACTCCATATTAGCCAAGACTTTGCCATGTGAAATGCAATCCTTTTAGAAGCAGTCCACTGATTTGGATAAATACCCAAAAGAAAGGACTGACTATCCAAAGATACTCCAAAAAGAGAATGCAGCCAGGACCTAAGACTACTCAGCTCGGCACACAAATATAAACAGTGCTCCAATGTTTCAATGCACTGCTCACACATTGGGCAAAGTGGACTTACTCCCGGCTTAAAGCGATGAACCATCTCATTAACTCTCAAAGAGCGATGAATCACCTGCCAAAGTAGAACATTTACCTTTGGAGGATTATATTTAGACCAAACAAGGTTCGGATGGATTGCCATTGAGAAGGCAAAGTCCAGAAGTGCCATTTTCGAAGGTGATAAAGTATTTGAGGAGGTAAGCAATCTGTAGCATGAACTTACTAGCTTCTTGCCTTCTTTAATACCTTGAACAAAGTGCCAGCATCTCTTGTTACCCACCTTCTTAATTAGAGGAAGACCACTTGCTACATAAGCCCATATACTGATATCTTTATCCAACAACCCATATGTCTCCTAAAACCATTGCCAAGGAGCAATGTCAATATCAAAATACCACTGTTCAATAGAAATAATACCTGCTCTCCTCCACCTCGCTTGGGAATGCGCATGCATAAATTCTACAACTGGGTGTAGTTGTCCATGAGTATACAAAGGCAACCACAGAAAGGGGGAAGATGCCTGGAGACAAGCTTCCCAATTAAATGTAATCACCTGCTGGACTACCTTCCAGGCCCGAAGCAAGCCTTTCAGTACTGGAGAGGCATGTGGAGAAGCTTTCAATGGATATAACAATGCCCAAGGGAGCTCAATTCTCACACCTCGCTTATGAAAAACTATACACTTCTTTACTGATCGTTTAAGTAACTTCATACCTGGTGATGCACAATCATCTTTCAACAAACTGAACAATAGCTACCTTCTTTACAGGGAAAGATCCTGTAAAGAAATATACCAAGTCCACGCCACCTTCACAGTGCCTCCTTGATCGGTACACCAGACAAAATCTCTTACAATCTTTTTTATCTCTGCAAACTTAGAAGCTGGAGCCAATAGAACCGAAACCAAATAAATATGCGTATTGTTCAATACTGACTTGGCTACTTGAATTCTACCTGCCAAGGATAACTTTGAACCTCTCCACCAAATCAGTTGCCTTTGTAAATTTAAGATAATTTCATCCCATGCTTCATTCATGTCAATATCTAAACCAAAGGGGACTCCTAGAAGCTTTGTCTTTGCAGATGGTACAACAACCTTCCAGGCATACTCATATAAAAAATGCGGAACTGCTTCTTTCCCCACCCATAAAGCACTACACTTAGCCCAATTAAGGAGACAGCCAGATGCAATTGAAAATATATCCAAAATCTTTTTGATTATCTGCACATTATTCTCTTCACCATCCACTAGCAAGAAGGTATCGTCTGCAAACTGATTAACCAAAACCTGTTCACCTTCCTCCAATAATAATCCCTTTACCAAACCATCCTTTTCAGCCTCATGCAATAGTTGTGAAAGTCCTTCTGCCACTATAGTAAACAAAAAAGGAGCTAAAGGGCAACCTTGCCTTATTCCACGTTCAATTGGAAAAAGCACCAATGGTTCTCCATGATACAGTACTACCCCCTTAGCAGAAATCAACATTTTTTGCATCATAGATCGGAAACCAGACCCAAATCCCAATTTCAAAAGCATGGCATCCAAGAAAGTCCACTTCACACTATCACAAGCTTTAGCAAAATCCAATTTTAAATATAGAAGATTTTGACCTGAACATTGGGCCCAATGAACTCCTTCATATGCTGCCACTATATTATGAAAAATTTGCCGACCTGGAAGAAAGCCTGACTGAGCCGCATCTATTCTCAATCCCAAAACCTGTTTAAGTCTTTCTGCATAGGCTTTTGCAATAATTTTATAGATAGTAGATAGAAGAGTTATTGGGCGCCAATCATGAATGCTCACAGGCTCTAAATCAAACCCGTATTCAAAATCCTATCAAATTGATGTGAAATACACAAATCTTTGTAGGCCTCCATAATGCTTACTGACGTCCATTCCCAATACCTTTTAAAAAATTCTACAGGGATACCATCTATACCTGGACATTTATCTGAAGCCAACTCAAATGTTGCTGCTCGCAATTCAGACATGGAAAGTGGGGCCTCTAACAATTGAGATTCCTCTTGTGAAAGAATTGCATGAACCTTAGAAAGCACAATATCCTGCATTACATCTTCATGAGGCTACTTATTGCTTAATCGAATCCCTCCTTACATATGGACTTTGGTGTGATCACCATTGGGAAATCAATGCAAATAACAGAAAATGTAGTATTATTATTCTATAATATATAATAAATAATATTGATATAGATTTCAAGTCAGGATGTTGTTCCTATGTTAGAAATGCATCTCCAGTCACATGGCTAATTGCTTATTCGAATATGGACTTTGGTGTGATCACCATTGGGCAATCAATGCAAATAACAACTTATTGCTTAATCGAATCCCTCCTTACATATGGACTTTGGTGTGATCACCATTGGGCAATCAATGCAAATAACAACTTATTGCTTAATCAAATCCCTCCTTACATATTACATATGGATTTTGACCACCAGCATGCTTTAACATAGTGTATTCTTCTAACGATTCCCTGAAATGATAATTAACATAATCTATGTTAACAATTCAACATTACATTGGTTGACATTTTATAGTTGAAAAAAACAGAAATTACACTTCTGAAACAGGACAATTCTGATAAAGGTTTACATGTAATTTTACTCTTTGGAAAGACCTAGTAATCTACATAGTAATCCACTTATGGAGTACACGTAGATTTAGACGAATACATTGCAAGTTTAGAATATTTTTTCCTGTGCCACATCATTGTTCATCTTTGGCTTTATAAACAACATAGCAAATTGATACAGCAAGTCGTCTTTGGGTCAGTTTAAATGTTTGTTGTACGTTTCTTCATGCAATTCTTCATGAATTCCCTCCCACACATTGGGCATTGCCATTGCAGAATTTGATATACACCAGGAACATCTAGACATCATAGTTTCTTCATGCATTTCTTCAATAATTCCCTGCCACGCATTGGGCATTGCCATTGCAGAATTTGACATATACCAGGAACACCTAGATATCATAGTTCGGACATATCGGTTCTTGCAAATGATTCATGGTGGAGCTGCACATCCATGCTTTGTTGCTATCTTCAAAGCCTGCTATCTTCAAAGCCTGATGTGCTTTAATTAAAAAGGTTCTATATGTTAGAAAGTGAAGATCTTGGTCTACACACATATAGCAAAAGCAGGCATATAGCACCCCACCAGCATACTTTTGCCCTGCTTGGATTTGAATATTAGTTGGGCAGCATCCCTTGGCATGATGGAGGTCTTTTGGATGGCTTGCTATCAAAGATATTTGTCACAAAGCATGTGAATGATAGCAGCATCTTCACTCCCTTTGGATAGCAGTAGGTTTCTCCTCAAAGACTAATTCTACTATTTTAACCAAATAAGTATGCATATTTCCTTGGTAAGAGCATCTACAATCTTAAATTTGTACTTAAAAGTGGACAAAAACAAACAGGCATTAACATTCAAAGCTTATCTAGGCTTGGAAAACTTATCTAGGCTGCATGCAAAATACTTGGATATGTGTTTCTTCATCAATCAGAATGGCCAACCATGAGAGGTGAGAGGAGGTGTTTGCTCACATGTGAGATATTTTGCTCATAATAGAGAACACTCATAGGTGCACATGAAGATGCCTTGACGTCAAAACATTTCAGAGATGTATTTTGGACATTAAAACATAAACATCAGGGTTGGATTGGAAGCCAGAACTTGTAGGAGGGCAGTATTACCGATGCTCTGCCACAGCAATCTATTGTAAAATATCAAATAAGAATCGACAATTGAATGTACTTTGAAACTTCATAAACAGAGAGTAGCATAGAATTCTACAGACACTATGGTGAAAAAAAATTATAGAAATACCTCCATTCCTCACATATCGAGGATTCGTGGAGCCAAATCGGCCAAATTGGAGTAGCACTAAATTGGACTCTCAATAAAAATAAGGTTGCATGAGGAAAGGAACGTCAGAAAAGCATGGGAGATCTGCATTCTTCAAAGTGCCGAGTTCCAATATGTCATAGCTTGAGGTCTTGTCGGTGAAAGCACCCAAGTATCCAGCACCAGCAGCAGCAGAGTTCGCATGAGAAGAAGCCAGCCTCGCATCTTCTGCAATCACAATGCCTTGGTCTTTTGATCCTGCCGGAGTAAGAAGGAATAGCGATAAAACTGTGTTGCGTTAACTCTCAACCCTAAGTTCGAAAGATTGGCAAATCGTAACCATAAGATAGTGATTAAACCTCAGCCATGCCAAGGTAAAATAACCCTGGCGAGAGGCCTGAAGCTTCCAAGCCAAGATCAAGACACGAATATCAGTAGCGTGGAGGCAAGGGCAGAGCAGAGACTGCAAATCGATGCCCTCTTCTTCGGTGCCTCTTCTTCGACCAAATCTCAACCCTAAATCTCAGCCTTTGGATTTAGGGCTGGGTCCAACACTTACAGAATAACATTATCTTACTAGTAATGGTACCCAGCCTTGCTGGGCATAAATTAGGAACCTTTAATTTCTTCCTTTTTTCATTCTTCCTTTTTTTCTTTTTTCTAATCCCCTTCTCCCTCCTTTGCCTTCCCTTTCCCCTTCCCCTGTTTTTCTTTCTCTTTTTCTGATCAGCTTTTTCCCTTCCTTTTTATCTTTCCCCGTTCTTCCCATTTTTCCACTACTCTTTTCCCCTTCCTCTTCCTTTTCTTTCTTCTTTTCTTTTTTCCCGTTTTCCATGCATTTTTTCGTTCTCTTTTGCTTATCTTTTCATGTGCCCTTTTCTTCCTTTCCCCACCCTCTTCCTCTTGATCACGTGCCCTTTTCCCCATCTCTTTTCCCATTTCCCTCTCCCCTTTTCCTCATGCTCTTTTTGCTTTCCCTTCTCCTTTTTCCGCTTCCCTTTTCCTTTCAACTTTCCATTCCCTTTTCATACTTTCCCCACCCTTTCGCTTTGCCCTTTGCCCTTTGCCCTTTTTCCCTTTCCTTTCCCTTCCCCCTTCCTTTTCATTTTCCCTTTTCCTTTCCCTTTCCCTTTCCCTTTCCCTTTTCCTTTCCCTTTCCCTTTCCTTTTCCCTTTTCATATGCCTCTTTCCATTCCCTTTTCTCAACCTTTTTTATGTGCCATTTTTCCTTCTTTCCCCATCCTCTTCCCCCTTTTCCCCTTTTCACTTTCTTCTTTCTTGTTTTTCTTTTTTCTTTTTCTTTTCCATACTCTTTTTCCCTTTCTTTTTTCTATTTTCTCAACCTTTCCCTCTTCCCTTTTTTCCCGTGCCCTTTTCTCCTTCCTCTTTTCCTCTTTTTCTATTCCTTGCTCCCTACCCTTTGCCTATTCTACTTTCCCCCCACCCTTTTCTTCCTTTTTCCATCCTTTCCCTCTTCATTTTTCTCGATGCTCTTTTTGCTTCCGTTTTTCTCTTTCTTCACCCTTTCTCTCTTCCCTGTTTTCCATGCCCTTTCCTTTTTCCTCTTTTTCTCGTTCCCTTTTCCCAAGTTCTCTTTTGCCCTTTTTCCCCTCTTTTTTCCTTTTCCTTTTCCCGTTTCCTTTTCCCATGGACTTTTCTCGTCCCCTTCTTCGCAATCCTTTCTTATTTTCCATTACCTTTTTCTCCTTTTCCCACCCTTATTCCTTACCCTTCTTGCGGTGCCCTTTTTCCCTTTCCTTTCCCCCTCCCCTATTCTATTCCTTTTTCTATCCCCTTTTCTATTTCCTTTTATCTTTCCCTTTTTCCTTTTCTCCTTCTCTTTCCATTTTCCTCTTACCTTTTTTTTATTCCTTTTCCTTCTTCCCCTTTTTTGTTTTCTATTTTTCCTTTTCCATTTTTTATTTTTTCATATTCTTATTTCTCCTTTTCCCTTTTCCCTTTTCCTTTTTTCCTTTTGTCCTTTTACTCCCACTTTTCCTTTTCCTTTTCCTTTTCTAGGGCGTGGTCCATTACAAAACATTATAATATAAGATAATATCTTCTTCTTATATTATAAAATTATAGCGTGTGTCTTCAATGGAGCCCTAATCAGACGGTCGAGGATTTGATGGACCAACGGTGGAGATGATGTGTGCGTGTCTTCAACTAAAATTTCATCTTGACTATGGCTTCAATATGATTCACTCAATCCGACGGTGAAACGATAAAAGGGAAAAGGGAAAAGGGAAGGGGAAATTGAAGGAAAAGGAAAAAGGAAAGAGAAAGGACAAAAAGAAAGAAAGAAAGAAAGAAAGAAAGAAAGAAAGAAAGAAAAGGAAAAGGAGAAACAACAATATGAAAAAATAAAAAATGGAAAAGGAAAAATAGAAAACAAAAAAGGGGAAGAAGGAAAAGGAACAAAAAAGGGTAAGGAAGGGGAAAACAAAAAGAGAAGGAGAAAAGGGAAAAAGAGAAGATAAAATGACCGATGGCCAAAATTCACTCAATCCGATAGTCAAAAAGGGAAATCGGAAAAGGAAAAAGGAAAAGGGGAAGGGAAAAAAGGAAGAGGGAAATAAAGATAAAGGGAAACAAAAACAAGAAAAAAAAATGGAAAAGGAAAAAAAGAAAAGGAAAGAGGGAAAAGGAAAAAAAGAAGGAAAGAAGGAAAAAGGTTAAAAGGGTAAAAGTGAAAAAGAAATGAAGTGAAAAGAAGTAAAGGAAAAAAAATAAAAACTAGGAAGGTTGAAAAAGGAATTAGAAAGGATGAAAAAGGAAAGATGGGAAAAGGAAAGGAAAAGGAAATAGAAAAGGGGACAGAAAAGGAGAGGTAAAGGGGCACCGGGAAAAGGGTAAGAAAGTAAGGTGGGAAAAGGAGAAAACGTTAAGGGAAAATAAGAAAAGGTGGGAAGAAGGGGACAAACAAAGCGCATGGGAAAAGTGAAATGGAAAGGAAAAAGAAAAAGAGAGGGAGGAAAGGGCAAAAGA
The DNA here is from genome assembly GCA_021234155.1 of Isoetes taiwanensis. Taxonomy (NCBI): domain Eukaryota; kingdom Viridiplantae; phylum Streptophyta; class Lycopodiopsida; order Isoetales; family Isoetaceae; genus Isoetes; species Isoetes taiwanensis. The sequence goes on along the minus strand of JAJEKV010000323.1, from coordinate 226,058 downwards.
GAATCTGGGAAAAGGGCACGAGGAAAAGGGGAAAAGGGAAAGGGCGCGGAAAAAATGGGAAGAGAGAAAGGGCGAAGAAAGAGGAAAAGGGAAGCAAAAAGAGCATCTAGAAAAAGGGAGAGGAAAAAGATGGAAAAAGGAGGAAAAGGGTGGTGGAAAAGTAGAAGAGGCAAAGGGTAAGGAACAAGGAACAGAAAAGGAGGAAGGGGAAAAGGGAATGGGACAAAAGGGAGGAAGAAAAGGGTGAGTAAAGGGGAAAAAGAAAGGGAAAAAGAGCATGGGAAAGGGAAAAGTAACAAGAAAAATAGGAAAGGAGAAATTGGAAAGGCAAAAAGGGGGAGGAGGATGGGGAAAGAAGGAAAAGAGGCACATAAAAAAAGTTGAGAAAAGGGAATAGATGCATATGAAAAGGGAAAGGGAAAGGGAAAGAGAAAATGAAAAGGAAGCGGGAAGGGAAAGGAAAGGGAAAAAAGGCACGGGGAAAAGTGAAAGGGTGGGGAAAGGATGAAATGGGAATGTAAAGTTGAAAGGACAAGGGAAGCAGAAAAGGGAATGTAAAGTTGAAAAAGGGCACGAGGAAAAGGGGAGAGAGAAATGGGAAAAGAGATGGAAAAAAGGGCACGTGATCAAGAGAAAGTGGGTGGGGAAAGGAAGAAAAATGGCACATAAAAAGGTGAGCAAAAGAGAACGAAAAAAATGCATGGGAAATGGGAAAGAGAAAAAGAATAGGAAAAGGAAAAGGAAAAGGAAGGGAAAAAACAAAGGGAAAAATAGAAAGAGCTGGGGAAAGATAAAAAAGAAAGGAAAAAAGCCCATCAGAAAAAAAGAGAAAAGGAAAAAGGGAAAGAGGAAAGGGAAGGTAAAGGGAGGGACAAGGGGATTAAAAAAAAGAAAAAAAGAGAGAACGAAAAAATGGTAGAATGAATAGGTTTTTGTCCGCACAGATTCCTAATTTATGCCCAGCAACGCTGGGCACCATTACTAGTAATATAGGATGCCGACTGCGCCCATGAAACACGAACTCAGAACCCCCAGAATGCAAATTGTGACAGTCACCTCCTCAAAGAACTAGATCTTGAGCTGCGCAACGTCAGCCCCTATGCAGCAGGTAGAAGATCAGGCACAACGAAGGTGTAATGGATATTAGGATGTACTTTAACACTGACCGAAGCTTGGACCATAAGAGGTACAACCCATCATACTCAAACAAAGTTGCAGTTATATTTGTAAACCCAGATGGTGAACCGCCATTTGATAGAGACATCTGCATACACCAAAAGGGTGGCGGTCTCAAGAAGATCCAAATCACAGACCCAAATCTTGATCCCTTGGTTTATCCCATTCTCTTCCGAATGGTGATCAGGGCTGGAGAATAGGAATGAAGAAGGCAAAAACATCTTTTGGTTCAACATCTCCAATTCTACAATTATCGGCTGGCAATAAAGAGCCCAACTTGCAATCCATTGCTTTGTGCAGGCAAGCTAACGCAACAATTCATTGTTGATATCTACTCGAGAGCAGAGGCAAACAATTTGAACTGGATCAAGCAAAACCAAAGGAAGCTGCGAGTTGAGATGTATCAAGGCCTCATCGACTGCATAGACAATGAAGCAGAGCGAAGAGGCTTAAGATCTGGCAAGCTGGTCATCCTGCCTTCTTCGTTCAATGGGAGCCCAAGAGCAATGCAACAAAACTACCAGGACTCAATGGCTTTGATATGAAGTTTTGGCAAAGCAGACCTTTTTGTGACATTTACCTGCAACCCAAATTGGATAGAGATTAGACACAACCTGCTCCATGGACAACAACCACATGATAGGCCCGACTTGATTGCACGCGTATATCACACAAAGCTCAAGGCTTTCTTCCACGACCTCTTTGATAACGATATCTTGGGCAAGGTGAAGGCGCACACATACACGATAGAGTTTCAGAAGCGAGGGCATCCACATTGCCACCTCCTCATGATTCTCGAGCAAGAAGACAAAATTCGGGATAGCGATGCCATTGACAGCATCACGAGTGCTGAGGTGCCATGTCTAGAAAACCCTGATCTGCGAGAGATTGTCATCAAGCATATGGTCCATGGACCATGTGGCCCACTCAACCCTAAAGCTCCTTGCATGGAAGTCAAGGAAGGAAGCTCGACAAAGGAATGCACAAAGGGATTTCCAAAACCATTTAATGAGCATACTAGAGTCAACACAAATGGCTATCCAGAGTACAGAAAACGAGACACAGGCCACTTTATGAGGGGTGACAGGCCTATTGACAATAGGTGGATAGTACCCCACAATCGATGGCTAACTCAAAAGTACGAAGCACATATCAATGTGGAGCAATGTTTCAGTGTCGGCAGCGTCAAGTACATCTACAAGTACATCCACAAAGGGCATGATCGAGCATCTATCAAGGTCACTGTAGAGCCAACAGATGAACCCACATCCACATTCAATTGGGACGAGATCGAGCAATACCTTGACACGAGATATGTTTCTGCATCTGAAGCCATGTGGAGGCTATTCGGCTTCAAGATGCATGGCAACTCTCATTCAATATATAGGCTACCTGTTCACCTGCCTAACAACCAAGCCATCTACTATCAAGAAGGCCATGAAAGAGAAGCCATCGAACGAGAGATGCAGAAACAAACAATGCTGACAGCATGGTTTGAGCTGGATAGGAACGACCCAAATGCACATCAGTACACTTATCCAGAGATCCCACAGTTCTACAAGTTCACACGCCAGTCTGGCTGGAAAGGCAGGAAAGGAAAATTCAAGCTCATCACACGGATGTACAATGTGAGCCCTAAGGACAGTGAGTGGTACTACCTCCGTCTCCTGTTGCTACATATTAAAGGTGCAACCAGCTTCGAAGACATGCGCACTGTCAATGGAAAACTATGTTCGACTTTCAAGGAAGCCGCCAAAGAGCTCGGCTTACTGGAAGACGACGCCGAGTGGGAGAAAACGCTCGAAGACGCGAACCTCTTCCAGATGCCGGTGCAGCTACGCCAGACATTCGCATTCATTTGCCTATACAATGACCCACAAGATCCAATGCGGCTATGGGAGCTCTTTAAGGACAGCTTGACAGAAGACTACCAACAGAAGATGGCACAAGAACAGGCTTATAACCACGCACTAAAGGACATCGACGACATCTTCCAGATGAGTGGCTGCACATGCCAGCAACTTGGACTGCCAAAACCACGGATAGACATTCTAGGCAATCTCCCAAATGAACCCACCTTCGATGCAGAAAAGGAGTTGAAAGAAGAAGAAAACTACGGAAAGCTCAACAAGGAGCAAAAACACATAGCCGACATTATCCTCGATGCAATCAGCCAGCATCAAGCCCCATGTATCAATGTGGACGACCCAGGAGGCACGGGCAAGACATTCCTCTTCAATAGTCTAATCATCATACTAAGAGGATGTGGCGTGGGTGTTGTATCAGTAGCTTGGACAGGCATTGCCAGCCTCCTCTTGAAGGGAGCACAAACAGTTCATTCGACGTTCAAGTTACCACTCAACCTCACACGAGAGGCAACCTCTGCACTACGTGCAACAAGCCAACAAGCAGAGGTACTTAGAAAGGCAAGCATCATGGTATGGGACGAAATGGGGATGACACATACGCAAGCACTCACTGCCGTCGACAGGATTCTATGCGAGATACGCCAAGACGACAGGTCGTTTGGGGGAATGATAATGCTCACCGGCGGCGATTTCCGACAACAATTGCCTGTGATCAAGCGTGCAACAAAGATAGAAATCATCTCAAAGTGTGTCAAGAGGAACCCGCTGTGGACAAACTTCAAGACCTACAAGTTGACACAAAATATGCGGGTCGGACAAGATGAGCAAACCTTCTCAAATTGGCTGCTACGACTCGGTAACGGGGAACTGACGAACAATGAGCAAGGGCTTGATCGCGACTTGGTTGAGATACCCGAAGAATGCATTGTGGAAGAAGACCTGATTGACAGCATCCTTGGCAAGGAAATAACAGAGGCAAATGTGCATCTATTATATGACAAGGCCATCTTAACACCAAAAAATGAAGACACGCTGAGGATCAACAATCAGATCCTTCTAAGGTTAAATGGACAACTCCATACGTATACAAGCATAGATGCCATCGCTGCAGAAGGCGAAGATGCTACAAGGGATTTCCCAATTGAGTTCATCAACCACCTAACCCCTTCTGGCATGCCACCGCATAAGTTACACATCAAGGATGGTGCCATCATCATCCTACTCAGAAACGTGAACCCAAAGGCCGGTCTCTGCAATGGCACCCGCATCCGTGTAATCAAAGCGCACCCAAGAATCATAGATGCAGAAATAATCACTGGCACCTACAAAGGAACACAGGTCCTTATACCAAGGATAACACTAGAGCCATCAGATAACGACCTCCTCCCCTTCAAGCGAAGGCAGTTCCCCGTGCGACTTGCATTCTCGATGACCATAAACAAGTCGCAAGGACAGTCAATGACCTCCGTTGGCATCTACCTACCAACTCCAGTATTAGCACACGGCCAGCTCTATGTCGCATTCTCAAGGTGCACCACACAACATGGAGTGAAGGTATACATTCAAGAAACCTCAAGACAAGGAGCACTGCTAAAAAACAAAAGGAGGTTCACTCCAAATGTAGTCTACAAAGAAATTCTACGGGATGAAATAGCCTCTTAGTTTCTATAGATTTCTTACACTGTACTAATACCCAGCAGCACTGGGCACTATAACTATGTTTGAATATTTTTTTTTTCCAATAATAAAAGCTTACTGCACACATTCCTTATTGCAATAAAAACATTTACAAAACGAATGCCCAGCAACGCTGGGTACCGTTACTAGTCTTATATTATAATGTTTTAGCGTGTTGTATCAAGCCCTAATTTAAATGGTTGAGATCATTTGAGTGCATCCAAAGGCCGAGATTTATCGCACAGCTTCCCACCACCGTGAATGGTCAAGCTTTAATCTCTTACGAGGAAAGGGGAAAAGAAAAGGAGGAAAAGGAAATGGGAGAAGGAAGGGGGAATGTGAAGGGCAAAAAGGCAAGGGGAAAAGGGAACAAAGAGAAAGGGAAAAAGGAAAGGGAAAAAGGGCATGGGAAAAAGGGAATGAGAGAAAAGGTGAGGAAAGGGAAAAAAGAAGGGAAAAACGGCATGAGAAAAGGGAATAGAAATGATAAATGAAAAAGGAAGGGGGGACGGGAAGGGAAAAAGGCCGTGGGAAAAAGGCAAAGAGGGAAAAGGTGGGGAAAGGAAGAAAAGAGAGGGGAAAAAGGGTAATAGGAAACGGGTGGAGAGAAGAGGGCATGGGGAAAAGAAAGGGAAAAAGAAAAGGGGACGAGGAAAGGGGGAAAGGGAACTTGGGAAAAAAGGCATGAGAAAAAGGGGAAGAGAGAAAGGATCTGAACAAAGCCACTATAAAAGATTGTTATCCCAAAGTTATCCCAAAGAGAGAAAGGATCTCCACTATAAAAGATTGTTATCCCAAAGTTTTTATAGATGATAACCCCAAAGTTATCATCTACATCATGTTTAAACTCAATCCGCAGCCTATGAAATCTCAAATAGACCGAAACCCCACCTGATAAGAAGATTGATGCAATCTCTTCAAGATCTGGCCTTCTTAATGTCTCCAAGCTCTGGCCTCCTCAAAGCTTTCTCCAGAGAATTCCTTCATGCATAGACCTCTGGACATCTTGCAATTGTTTGTGTCTCAAAAGATCATCTTCTAACTCCAAGAATTAAACTGCAGAAGAACATACATAGTGCAGTCAATTCTGAGCCGCATCACAATTTCTGTCATAACTTTCTCATATGGATGAGTTTTGGTCTTACCAGACCGAATGCTGAGAGCTTATTTGAAGATCTTTCCATCAAAAGAAAAATCACATGAAAAGGATCTCGCATCGCCGAGATATGATGCTCCAAAGTTCGGGCTCCAAAACTACCCAGAATTACTCCCTGCCTTCATGCTCTGCAACAATCCTTTCTCCAAGAGAGACAAAACCCTGGACTCATGCTGTATACATGCCATATATGTGTCTTCATATATTTATGTACAACTACCTTGTACAATACTGGTCTCTAACTTTCCAGGACTGTTACAGTCTCCCCTTCTAAAATTTAACCCATGTCCTCATAGGTCGGTGAAGCATTCCTCCAACAACTTATAGAATCAATATGCAATGACAATTTATTCACTAATCTATACCTCAACATCATCAAGAGTTGATGTCATTGCTTATATGAAGACTCATCCCTTGCCTTGTCATCCTTCCATGGTAACCACAAAGCCTCTAGATGCTGCTCCTTCTGAGAATACCATACCAACTGTGACGAGCCTGCCGAGTTGACCCTCCTGGTAACTTGGGATCTTGTCAAAACTTGTGAAGACTCTTGCTTAATTGGTGTGACAAAAAGTTGAATATGGTGAAGAATTGAATCTTCCTTTGCAATTGAACTTTATTTCTTTAAATTCAATGGACAAATACTTATAAATTCAATTCATCAAGTATAATATGAATCGATTATACAATATAATAAAATGTAACAATTTCGCTCAGAATATTCTAGCGCAACGTGTTAACATGCTCCCCAGCTAATTCACTGCACAACATTCACTGGGGTTAGTCCTCGTGACTAAGTGGGGATCCTGGCTGCCACTGCATGCATGGAAATACTCTGGAATCTTGGATACAAGGACATGAGTACAAGCAAAATAAAAGATTCTATGTGAGTACAGTGCTAGACAATGACAACTTAATCCAAGGAATACCAAACACGAGCATCAAAGCAAAGACATAGTCAAAAATACCAAACCATCATGACACATAAACACGGGACAATGGGAAGCTCAGCCAGCCTACATACAGGCCCTATTAGCAGAGAAATGCCCAACCAACTCACATTCCGAGCCCCGTTGACGGAGTTGGTGGGGTGTATCTCGTATGTGCATACCCTTCCCAGCCCACATCTGGTGCTCTGGTGCTGGAGGACCCCTTACCATGGAGTCACAAGAGTTGACGTGGCATCCTGATCAGGGAGACTACGCCTGGTGTTACAGGGTACAAGAATACCACAGAGAATCACAGTGAACATGAGCATGCCAGAGCAACCTAGGCCATCGAACCTAGAGATCCGACCCCAGAGGTTCCAATAGACATAATCAAATACCAAGACAACAGTGGAACAATGCAAAGACCATGACATATGGTGTTCATTAGAATGTTTACTATACACGTGCCTAGATTATATTGTTGCTGATGTTGCCCATACAACCTGCCCAAGTTGAAGTAGTTAGGTTACGGACGAAGATAATGATTGCAATCCAAACACATCGAGGAAGCCATAAGCCTAACTATCATTGATGTAGCTACGACAAGGAAAGATACTACCAATCCACACAATGCAAACCTTACCTCAGAACCATTCTGCCATGAGGATAATCTATTAGCTATGATGCCTTTGATAAAATATAGTGCAACAACTTAGAAACTTACAGTGTACACCTAGAATAACAGTGCTCCACACCATAGCCTCATCTAGACACCACATTTGCCTCATATAGCTCTCACTGCCCAACTTCTCATGATCTCCAAGGTTTCACCATTTATTTATCTCTAACCATTGTTAGCTAAGGTTTTTAATATTCTGATTAAAAACCCACTTTCTATAGCTAAGGAATACAACTAACGTAGAATCCCAAAATCGAACACTTCTGGCTTAAAAACCCCTAAGGTCTCACGAAGCCATCTGATCTCTAGGCTAGCCCCATCTCCGTGAGTAAGCTCCTCAGATAATTATTGTGACGTTCCAAAGACAAGATACGCCCCGTGACGTACATTGTATCGCCATCGCCACGCGCACACGCCCACCCCGATTGACGTGTACGCCAACGGATAGCCAGGTAAGTAGCCCTAGGGGGCAACTTGCTAGGAGTGTTCATATATTATTAATGTGCACATGTGCACATTAATGAGGGCACACCTTTCCATGTTGGCATATTTTGCCACCTAGCCACTAAAGGCAAGTGGGGCCTTTCCAATTATCCCACATGCCAAATTGGGTAATTGGAAACCCTAGCCTAAACCCCATGTCTATTTAGGGTAGGAAAACCCTAGCTTGCTAGTTTTTCGTCCTTAGGGTTTTAGAGCTCAGGTTTTGGCTGCCCAGAGCCAAAACCGCCTCCCGTGACGCCTTCAAGCGAATTGCGCCATCGGTTTCCCTCAATTCGATCAGCTCAACAGATGGTTGAACTCAGTCGAGGAGCCACTCAAGGATCAGGTATTTGGTCAATTTAATAGCTTAAACCGCCTTCTAGTCATAGAATCAGTAGGTTTAGACTATTAAATTGCCCATAGTAGTTATCTAGATCTTAGATCTCGGACACTAACTAAAGAACCTAACTCTATGATTGGATCTAGTTCTTTAGTTCTTCTGTGATATATTTGGATGATGTATTTACGTGAACTCCTTGTATTGGGAAGGGGGTAGAGGCCCCAAAGCTTGTAGTTGATGCTCCTAGAGTAGCCTCTCTAGCACACCGTTGTAGATTCGCCCTGGTACAAGAGCCACACCGGGGTTGTGGGTGAAGGGGCCAGACTGGCTAAAAAGGAGGTTCATGTCCTGACTCTTGAACGATCCCCTTGTGTGTAAAGCCTACCGGGGATCATTGTGACTAGGTCTAATGGCTTACCACCGAAAAGTGCGGGTAAGGCATGGGCTCCCACACCCGTGAAGTGGTGTACACTTTCCAAAGGGTTCACCGAATACGGGCAAAGGGCCCTCTAGTCACCTTGAGTTAGCATGTAGATCTCCGGGAGGGAGTGATCCCTACCGCCCCATCGGAACTGGGAGGATGAGACCGAGAATAGCCCCTTCGGCTATGCATCCGGCGGGCTTCTGATCGGCCAGTCCCAACACTTTTCAGCCTACTACGCAAAGTGTGCACGAGGAGGGGCGGATGGAGTGGACAACCCTATGCCATGTTCTTATGCCAGCCAAATCCATTGCCATGAATTCATGCCTCCCAAGAACTCAACTCGAGACCCAAGCCGCCATCATCCTTTGAGTCCGAGCCTTGGGTAGGATCCCCTATGTGATGTCTTGACCTTTGTCTATGCAGATATGAGGGGACCATCCTTCGAGATGGTCACGGAGATGTTGATGTATGTGCTAACGACATGTATGTTTACGCTTAAGCAGCTAGGTAGGCCCCGAGGGAGACGGGGTAGAATGACACCTTCACTCTCCCCCCGAGACTTCGTTACGGGTGCGGTGATATGTGGAGGGCCCCAGATCAAGATGGAGCTGGTGTGGGGGAAGAACTCCTGTTTGTATACGGTGAGTGCACCGTATACGAGTAGGGGACGTCACAGTGGTATCAGAGCAATGTTCTTGGAGACCAAGAGCAAAGCACTGACCATGTTCCCAGTAGTACTAACTTGATAGGATCCTCAAGCCTCGAAAAGTGGGAAAAATTTTTTCACCTTTGTAGTTATGCTAAGCTAGTAACAATTAAGTGAATTGGAATTTAACAAGATTAAAAAAGAACGAGCCAAAATTTTTCCAGTGAGGGGTCTCACAGCTCCGCCCTCGTCATAAAACTAACTTTTTGTTTTGAAGCGAGGCGCAAGCTATGAGACATCGAGCCAAGAACACCAAAACATGATGAATTTGAGATAAATAATGTGGTAAGGCTAATTCTAAGGTAGGAATTAGTTAGAATAGCATGTTTTAATTACCTAAAAACCCTAGAAATGTATGAGATTCACACCGCTACCGGTCGCAAAACTAAACATTAGTATTGGAACGAGGCGCAAGCTGTGAGACCAATAGGTAGAAAAAGTCTGAAATAAGTATAAGTTTTAGATAAGTTGGTGCCTTAGCATGTTAAACGGAGCAACTTGAGTTTTGACCTAAAATTCCCCAAGCTATAAATAGATGTAGAACCCCCTCATTTTTTTTTTTTTCGGCCCAAGCCCTAGAAATCCGCTCTTCCCAACTTAGGCGATCTTTCGGCGCTTTTATCCGATTGACGATCCGTAAAACATGGCCCGAACCAAACAGACCGCAAGGAAGCGTCGCCCAGGCGAAACCACCAGCGCCACTGAGGCAGAGATCATTCGGAAGATGCTTCGTGAGAGGCTCGCAAGAGGGGGTCGTTCGCCTTCGGACGAAGAGGAAGACACCTCCGATTTGATCGATGTCTTCAACCAGCAGGTGGAGGAGGACGAGGCCACATCACCGAACTCCATGGACGAAGAGACGAGGGAGGTGTACGAAGAAATAGAGCGGGAGATCCAGCAGCAGAACAAGCGACTATCTGTGACGCGACTCCACGGAAATCCTCGAAAGCAGATGAGCAGTGATGTGTCCGAGCCACGGAGGTAGCAGACCTTAGAAGGTTCATCAGGAAGTACGAGCGCCGGCAGAAGAGAAGGGAAGACAAAAAGAGGAAAAGGAAGGAGGAGGAACAAAAGGTAGCAGAAGAAAAGAAGAAAGCGAAAGGGAAGTTCGTGGGTCATGTAAGGAGAACAAAGGACCGGCCGCCAAGGAAGAGGCCGAACCCCAACATTATTATCAAGGAGCGCAACCCGACGAACCCCAAACCCCTTCCGACGACTCTTCTGATGAAGACTTCAACCCTAACGCCGGTGGAAGCTCTTCCAAGCACCCAGCGACGAAAGCAGTGAAGTACCCGAGCAAATTTCCGCACCGAAAGCAACCCCACCAAGACCAAGTGCGGAAGCCCCCGAATACCCTGCATGGGATAGAAGGAAGTAACCACGACCGCCCGGAAGCCTACGCCACCGATGTGGTGAAGATTTATGAGAGGAAGATGAGAGAGCACGAGGCCTACATGAAGAAATGGGAGGCCTATAACAAATATTATGAAGAAAAACAGGGTTAAGTTCATCGAGGGAGGCGACCAACGGCAAAGAAACCCTAAGGCCGCCACCACCGAAGCCCAAGGTTCCCAAGCCGCCACCCGTGAAGAAAAAGCGGATAGGAAGGAGGTGGAGAGAAGAGCGTAAGGGAGATTAGACACTTCCAGCAGCTTTCGGTCTCCTAATCCCCGTGCCCCCTTCGCCGGGTTGGTGCGTGAAGTTATGCAGCCTATAGAACAGACTTTTAGAGTCACGCATTTAGGCTGGCGGGCAATGCAAGAGGCGGCTGAGGCAAAGATAGTGCAACATTTTGAAGATTCAACAGCCTGCACTATCCACGCCAAGCGGGTAACCTTAATGCGACAAGACATGAGTCTTGCGACCCGCATTAAGGGAGAACGCACTTAGAAACTTTTTGTTGTAAATAATTAAAAATTTTGTAATATAGAGCAATTTTGTGTACCTTGATGACATAAACTTGAGTAATTAGAGCAAATTAATAAGTTTTAGCTTTTATTTCAGTGAAATAGGACATTTGGGAGCCGAGAGACATGATGTCTCACAGCTTTCAGCCCGTCATAAAACAAAAAGTTAGGATTGAAGCGAGGCGCAAGCTGTGAGACCTCGCCCAAACTTGACCAAAACAGCTCCAAATTGACCAAATAAGGGGTCGATTCTGCCTAATTTGGTGAGCCCATCACCCTTACACCATTAGTTTACCCAAATTGGACACCTTTAATCGAAATGGGACTGATGTCTCACAAACACGGCCGTCATAAAAACAAAAGTTAGGATTGAAGCGAGGCTAAGCCGTGAGACCTCTTACCAATTCTTCACCAGACTTGTCAAAGTCACCTTCAACCCACTTGCATAGCATCTTTTTAGGTAACCTAGCCTTGTTCAAGCATCTCCTATAGTCCTCAAACTCCTATTTTGACCTCAGATAAGTTAGAATTACCCAATCCTAGGAAATTTCTAAGTCATCCAAAAATTAGGGTTTCCCCCTTTTCTATAAATAGACCCGTCACTTCTCACATAGCACCCTACAAATCTGCTCCTGCCCTTCTAGCCGATTTCCTAACTCCCTGAGGCGCTCTTGCAACCATTTGTTACCTTCTTCTGCAATTAATCAATGGCAACTTCTGATTTCCAGAGATGGTACAGCGCCAGCGCTCATGCTGCTGAGGCCGACGTCGACCAAATCTTCCAGATTTTCAGGAAGGAGGTAGACGTCCAAGCAACCTTGCACGCGACCCCAGCTTATAGTAGAGTCTTGACTGAGTTCCAAGCTAGGGTAGAACCAGCGCTAGTGCAACTCCCTCCTTGTATAGGATATTTTGTTCCTAGACAGTCCCTCAGGGCAGCATTAGACGATGTCCCGAACATCGCCAAATACCTCACAAACAAAGCGCACCGCACACTCGAGCCAATGGTCCTAATCACCATCAGACCAAGTACTTCTCTTTCAACACTGCCACGGCAATCTTTCTCACCCACCGTGCGAGAACATTGTGGGGAAACCTCTATTCCCCCATGGGCGTGGATCCATTAGCCGTAAGTAAAGAACAACGGCTCCTCACCGCGGTATGAACAGGAGGCGGAAGGGAAGGAAGAAGACTTCGGATGAACGAGGAACTGGAGGAGGAGGAAGACGATGTTGAGCTCGACCCGCCAGAGAGGAGCAAATACAAGCGGCTGAGTGGCAAGACTTCGAAAGAAGCCGGCCGGACTCTCAGAGTCGCCACCCCCGGGTTAGGCATCACAAGCCCGGCTCCCATTATCGCCGAAGGTGAGGAGTTTCTACTCTGGCGACATTCAAAACCTCCCTGAGTGTGGAAAGGGAGGAGTACCGACCTGAAGAGTTGCTGCACCAACTCCGAAGAATCGGACTTGGGCGACTTCATCGTCCCGGGAGAGTCCGACTTCCCCTCCAAGTAAGGGAAGCCGACACTTACACGGGAGAGTTTACCTCCGACATCCAAGCCTACAGCAACATCAGGCGGATCATGGAGGCGGATAAAGGCTTTCGAGAACAAGCTACCGACGGAGGAAGAGTTCCTTGCTCTCCGAGGAGAACAGATGGGGATCCGCTATCGCGACCTCAAACATCCTAACGGCAAGCTCGTCCATGAGAATCTCCCCGGGATAGGACAGCGGAATTCGACCTCGAGGGCTTCCAGCAGAACAATCAAGGACTACAGGGGAGCTCACCACGGTGGAGGTTGATGATTTCGAAAGCGAACCGCAGCTGGATACCGAAAGTGGCCGAGGACCCATCTCGCAACGACAGGTCATTACGCTATTACCTGCCATTGCTGATGGATGGAAGAATAGCGGTTATCCACCGCAAGTTCACCCCCAGAGGCGAGGAAGGAGTATCGTTGCTGATTGCACTCTCAGGATTCGGCCGGCATGCACGGCTACCCCTTAACACCGGTATGCAATCCTCGGTGAAAAGAGCGGTAGCACTCGGCGTCTTCGACTTAGCCATACCTTACAAAGCGGCGAGCAAGATCACCGATGATGGCGGCTTACACCTCCCACCGCGGGAATAGAAGATTTAGCAAGAGCATTACTGGGGTGGATCTCCAGCCAATGTCCTTAGGAACTTGGGCCATTCAAAGGGGAACAGCCCAAGTGAAAAGTTCTTGGAGGATAATCCATCTTACCTAGGTCATCGTAAGTGATTAGCAAGAGTTGCAAGTTCTTGTATTAGTGTAATATAAAATATAAATATAACATTCTCTTGCACTATAAATGTTTTGTTGATACATTTTGTGTCCCCTCAACCATGCCAACAAACATAAATAATGCAAGAAAGCAAGGAAAACTAACCATGTAGATATGAACCACTTGTGTATGCAGCTAGAGGCCTAAAAAGCGGAGAGAACGACAACCTGCGAACTTACAGGGGAACACGAGCCCGCCCAAAGCCACGCCCAAGGAACACTCGCCAAGAGTTTGGACAAATGACTCGAGGAAGAAGAAATATCGCAAAATGAGGACAGACCTCGAACAGATAAAGGCCTTGCTAGCCGCACAAGCAGGAGCAGGTTCGGTGGGTAACGCTCAACTGCCGCAAGCATCAGCTCGGAGAACAGGTAGAGACAGGAAGAGGAGCAAGAGAGGAAGGTCCCCCAGCTTGGACTCCTCCGACTCAAGCTCGATTCAGACTCGATCCCGAGGAAGAAGAAGAGCGAACCAAGTCCGGAAAGTTAACGAAAAGGCGGAGGAACCACGGTGAGGGACGAAAAGGACACAAGAACCTCGACTACCGAAGAAAGTAGACTCGCATTGGGAAATGTTTGGAAGGCCAGGGAAGCTCGAGCAATTCTCAGGCGAGAACAGGTCGCATGGAAGCGAGAGGCTTGGCTTTGACGATGGCGAATCTGCAATGCCTATGGTATGAAGGATAAGGATAAAGGCGGGGGTGGCAACAAATGACCTGAAGGGAGCAGCACGCATTTGGTGGAAGGGCTATGCCAAGGCTCATGGCTTAAGCAGGGATGCTTGCAGGTTCAAGAAGTTTGCTAAAGCCTTCAAGCGCCATTACGTTCCAAGAGAGCACAAGTCCGAAGATGATGCAAAGCAGCTCTACAAAGTTGCGGCAAGGCAACAAGTCAGATACGTAAAATACCGCAGAGGAATTTATGAGGCTAAGGTCAGATGTGCCAAAGTTAGGTGAGAAGCATGCAATTGAAAGCTACATTGAAGGTCCGAATGAGGAGATCCGCAAAGCTTGTAAGGGCAATAAACCCTAGAACGGTATCGGGCGGAGTCCAAGGCAATAAGCTTGCAAGGGACCCGGGACCTCGTGAATAGCTGCGAGGCAAACAAGATACCAAGATAAAGGCAAGGCAAAGCCGTGCTTTTAGCCCGAGAACGGCCAAATTTCAGGACCAGCTAGAGCCCCATATAGTGGCAATCAAGGGAAACAGCGGGAAGAAGCGGGTGTCCTTCAAAGACAAACAGGAAGGGTCAAACTACTCCAAAGCGGTCGCGATCCTTTCTGCGAGCCATGCCCAAGGAAAAGAGACAGAGTGCATAGAAAAGCAAATTTGCTTCGGTGTTTCCAGCCAGGCCATAGGACCGACAAAGCTGCCCATATGTCATGAGTCACCGGCTTCTTGCGAGTTGGGAGATTGGGACACTCTGTCATGCGGCGGCGGCGAGGAGGCCCGACGACTACATTCAGGTGAGTGTCATATCTTTGCCGCAATAGATACTGAGCAAGCAGAGAGCGGTATAAAGTAATTTCCCGCGATTAGGAAAGGCCAAGGCCAAGTCATTTATAGTCCCAATAGATTCGGGGAAGTAGCCATAACTTTGCATCTCGAGAATGGTTCAAATGTTGAAGTTGAAACCATTAAAGTCAAAGCCAAAGCCCGTTGTCTTAGCAAGTGGAGCGGTAAAGGCGGGGGCGGGTAAAAGAATCAACTTTGACATCGACTTGCGAGGGATTAAGATCCGGATGGGGGCGGAGGTAATGAGCATCGGCAAATATGACTTGATAATAGGTATGGAGTACCTTGGACCAGCAGGGGCCATTATTGATTGTGGAAAGCGGAAGGTGACCTTCCCAACACCCGCGGCAAGATCATTGAGATAACGGTAAAGAAGTTGTCCCCATCATGCGGTGTATGTCTTCTAAACGGTACGCTCAAGTGCATCAAGAGTGAGCAGGTAGCATACATCTTCAAGCTTGAGATTAGTGAGCCGGAATTGGAAGGAAGCAAAGAAGACAAGATGCTCGGCAAGTTGCGGGGCAAATAGCTAAGTTGATTCACGGAGTTCCACGATCTCTTTCCGGATGAGATCAAGCAGCTCCCTCCTTATAGGGGAGTCGAAAGTCGAGATAGCACTTCGAACCGAACAAAAACGACAAGCAAGGCTCCATATAGAATGACAACGCAGGAGTTGTCTGGACTAAAGAAGCAGATTAAGGCTGCTTTCGACCTAGGTTTCATTAGACCTAGTGTCTACGCCCGTTTGGAGCGCCCATTCTTTTGTCAAGAAGAAGGATGGATCTTTGAGAATGTGCATAGACTATAGGCAGTTGAATAAGCACACCATTAAGAACAAGTATCGCTTCCAAGATCGGGACGACTTGATGGATCAGCTTCAAGGAGCAAAGATCTTCTCAAAATCGACTTAAGGTCGGGTTATCATCGATACGGATAAAGGAGGAGGATATCCACAAGACCGCCTTCAGGGGCGGTATGGGCATTATGAGTTCCGCAGTGATGCCTTTCGGGCTTATCAAATGCCCCATAGCGTTCATGAGGCTCATGAACGATATCTTCAGGAGTTCCCCGACACCTTTGTGGATCGCTCTTTGATGACATTTTGGTGTATAGCAGATCCCTTGAAGAGCACGTGCAACACTTGAGAAGGGTGCTAGAGAAGTTGAGGAGGCACCAGGTTATGCGCCAAGTTGTCGGCGCCACTTATATGAGAAGGTGGAATACCTTGGTCATGTGATCTCGGCAGAAGGCATCTCGACGGACCCGCCAAGATTGAAGCAGTGATTCAAAGGCGTCGCCCGAAGAATGTGCACGAGGTCAAGTTTTTCTGCCTAGCAGTACTACGGGGAAGTTCGTGGAAGAACTTTGCTAAGATAGCAGCCCCAACCCGGTGCACTGACGAGGGCGAGAAGGTGAAAGATTGGGTAGAGCATTGGCACAAGAAAGCCCAAAAAGGATTTGAATTGTTGAAGGAAGCTTTAACAACAGCCCCGCCTTTAACCCCTCACGGACCGGAGAAAGATAAGCTTGTAGCAACGGATGCGAGTAAGATAGCTACAGGTGCAGTGCTTATGCAAGAAGAGCGTGTGGTAGCGTATGATTCCAGAAAAATGAACGACGCCGAGACGCGCTACCCAACGCACGATCAGGAATTGCTTGCAGTTGTCAGGGCATTAAGAATATGGAGGCATTATCTCTTGGGAAGGAAGTTCCAATTGGATACCGACCATGAGCCTCAATATGTATTCACGCAAACCACACCTCAATCCGAGGCAAAATGGAGATGGATGGAGTTCCTCGAGGAATACGACTTTGATATAGTCTACAAGCCAGGGAAACTCAATGTGGTAGCAGATGCGCTTTCAAGGCATCCCCTGACAACTAGAGTGCATTGCAACGCAATTTCGACGCTCTCCAGCGACTTTGGTAAGAGGATTGAAGAGTCCTTGCCAACGGATGTGGATTTCAGGGAAGTATGGGCAAGCCTCTCTAAGGAGGCTAGAACAGATAAAGAGCGGGAGGCCTTCAAGCATTATAAGAAGGAAGGCAACCTGTTATACCATAAGAACAAGTTGTGCGTGCCGAATCATCGGTGTAAGGAAGTTGATCCTCCATGACACGCACAACACCCAATAGCTGGCCATGCGGGATTCATGAAAACATATTTCAAAGTCTTGTGGCAACTATTATTGGCCAGGAATGAAGAAGCAAATAGCTTCGCTACATCAAGGAATGTCAGCTATGCCAGCCAGGCGAAGCGAGAGCAGCTTCAATTCGAGGGGCATTAGAGCCATTAGCAGTGCCAAACGCTAAGTGGGAGGTAATCGGCATGGATTTCATCCACAGGACTCCCAAGAACAGAGAGAGGCAAGGATGCCTTGATGGTAGTGGTCGACAAGTTGTCAAAGATGGCACATTTTTGTGCCTTACGGGGACCACAGTCTGACTATGGATACAGCAAAGCTCTTCACCAAAGAGATCTTGAGGCTTCATGGCATGCCAAGGGAGATTATCTCCGAGGAGATCCGAAGTTCATGAGTGTCTTTTGGCAAGACCTCTTTAATTAATTCAGACCAAGCTATCCATGAGCACGGCGTATCATCCTCAGACGGATGGCCAGACGGAGCGGACCAACAGGATCTTAGAAGACATGCTACGAAACTATGTCTGGAATAAGCAAAGTATGTGGGAAGAATTTATTCACTTGGTGGAGTTTGCATACAATAGCACCAAGCAGGAATCGTCCCAAATGTCGCCATTTATGATCAATTATGGCTATCAGTGCCTAACTCCGGACACTTGGCACAACCCCCGGTGTCAAAAGTAGAAGTTTCGCTGGCCGGATGTTGGCCGATATGCGGCAGCTCGTGGAAGAGGTTCGAGGGTATCTGCTAGCAGCAAGAAGTCGACAAAAGAGCATCGCCGATAAGCATCGAACGGTAAGAGAGTTCAAAGTTGGAGATGATGTATGGCTCAAGATAAAGGTGAAGCAGGCGAAGCTCAGGATTGGCAATTGCAAGAAGCTTGCTCCAAGGTGGGCTGGACCCTTCAGAATAATCAAGAGAGTAGGTAATCAATCCTACAAGTTAGAATTGCCAACACACCTAAAGATTCATAAGGTCTTCCACGTGAGTTTGTTGAAGAAGCATACTCCAAATCCAGACGAAGTTTTGGACACTCCAACGTTGTTGGAAATGACGGAGGAGCAGCTGGAAATAGTTCCAGAAATGATTCTTGATAAAGCTTTCAAGAAGACAAGGAGGTCGGAGTTCCTCCAATACTTGGTCAAGTGGAAACACTTGCCAGTGGAAGACGCGACGTGGGTACTTAAGAAGGATTTGGTAAAGCAGTACCCACGGTTTATGGAGCAATGGGGCGGCAAGGTCATCTCCAAGAAATCGGCTTCGAGGCATGTCGATTTGGCGTGGGTTAATTCTTGTATAGATTAATCCACGATGCAACCTATGCTTGGTATGGGTGCATCTTGCGCTGTTACCAATGATGAGACCACTACGGTGATCTCTAGGGCGGTGTAATGTCAATGTAGGCATGACCGTTTCCGGCTTGGGCGAGTGGAAGGTAGATTAGAAAGTCTACTTCATCCCACGGAAGGAGCGGCCTCGAAAAAGAGGTCATTAAGGAATGCATTGATAGGGAAAGCACCTTTAGCCCCATATATGCTTTGATAGGAGGAATCCATCCTTCACGCCCCCGCGAAAGGATATCCTCCACGCTGGGCAACTAGAGGTGTAGGCATGAGCGGCATATAGGCATATAGGCGCTGTCTCCCCGGCCATTATGGAAGATTCATCCTCTTCCTACGCCGGGAGATTAGCCATGCATTCATGTAGATAGGTGGGGTGGTCACCATATAACCAAAATTTATTAAACAATTAAAAGCGGTACTAGCGTGGTGTCGACCTGTGCCGAGAGGCTCCGGGAGGGCAAGGAGGTCGAAGCTCACGAGACTTGCAACACAAGTTTTGTTGGAATGTGTTGCAAGGAATGAAGAGTACCTCGGACAGTAATTATAGATATGAAATGCTGAAATTTTGTCTAACTTAACATAGTGAATAACTTGTTAATGGTGTTATGAATTGATAAGTATTCCATAATATAATAACGTAATAATGTTCTAAAAGTAATTACCTTAGAGTAATCGCGATAAATGTATAAAGATTATATTGTAGGTATCACGTTGATTGCAGGTTGCAGGTTAGGAAGATCCCAAGGTGGGGAGAACCACGATGCTGCGGACAGCATCATTTCAAGGTGGGGAGAATGTGACGTTCCAGCCGCGATGATCGCCCCCGGGGCGTACATTGTACTTGCCACGCCACGCAGGCGTACCGCCACCCGATTGGCGTAATGCCAACGGATAGCGGGTAAGTAGCCCTAGGGGGCAACTTGCTAGGAGTGTTCATATATTATTAATGTGCACATGTGCACATTAATGAGGGCACACCTTTCCATGTTGGCATATTTTGCCACCTAGCCACTAAAGGCAAGTGGGGCCTTTCCAATTATCCCACATGCCAAATTGGGTAATTGGAAACCCTAGCCTAAACCCCATGTCTATTTAGGGTAGGAAAACCCTAGCTTGCTAGTTTTTCGTCCTTAGGGTTTTAGAGCTCGGTTTTGGCTGCCCCCTGAGCCAAAACCGCCTCCCGTGCATTTGCCCCTGCCGGTGCGCCATCGGTTTCCCTGAATTCGATCAGCTCAGCAGGATGGTTGAACTCAGGTCAGGAGGAGCCACTCAAGGATCAGGTATTTGGTCAATTTAATAGCTTAAACCGTCTTCTAGTCATAGAATCAGTAGGTTTAGACTATTAAATTGCCCATAGTAGTTATCTAGATCTTAGATCTCGGACACTAACTAAAGAACCTAACTCTATGATTGGATCTAGTTCTTTAGTTCTTCTGTGATATATTTGGATGATGTATTTACGTGAACTCCTTGTATTGGGAAGGGGGTAGAGGCCCTAAAGCTTGTAGTTGATGCTCCTAGAGTAGCCTCTCTAGCACACCTGTAGATTCGCCTGTGGTGTGCAAGAGCCACACCGGGTTGTGGGTGAAGGGGCCGACCCGGCTAAAAAGGAGGTTCATGTCCCGACTCTTGAACGATCCCCCGGGTGTGTAAAGCCTACCGGGGGATCATTGTGACTAGGTCTAATGGCTTACCACCGAAAGTGGGTAAGGCATGGGCTCGACACCGTGAAGTGGTGTACACTTTCCAGTGGGTTCAATACGCGGCAAAGGGCCCTCTAGTCACCTTGAGTTAGCATGTAGATCTCCTGAGGGAGTGATCCCTACCTGCCCCATCGGCTGGGGGAGGATGAGACCTGTGAATAGCCCCTTCGGCTATGCATCCGGGCGGCTCTGATCGAGGTCCCAACACTTTTCAGCCTACTCGCAAAGTGTGCACGGGGAGGGGCGGATGGAGTGGACAACCCTATGCCATGTTCTTATGCCGCCCAAATCCATTGCCATGAATTGCATGCGCAACGAACTCGAGACCCAAGCCGTCACCATCCTTTGAGTCTGAGCCTTGGGTAGGATCCCCTATGTGATGTGCTGACCTTTGTCTATGCAGATATGAGGGGACCATCCTTCGAGATGGTCACAGGATGTTGATGTATGTGCTACTGACATGTATGTTTACGCTTCCGCAGCTAGGTAGGCCCTGAGGGAGACGGGGTAGAATGACACCTTCACTCTCCCCACTGAGACTCGTTACGGGTGCAGTGATATGTGGAGGGCCCTGTATCAGCATGGAGCTGGTGTGGGGGAAGAACTCCTGTTTGTATACGGTGAGTGCACCGTATACGAGTAGGGGACGTCACAATTATCCTAGCTAGCTATAATTATTTATCTCCATTAGTTCATGTTCCTTAGTTAAGACAACTCCTTTGATTCATAATCGTCTTCCTATTAAGATACACTGAACCCCAAGCCTTATAAGATACAATCTGTCTTCATACATCAGATTAAATGCGCTAAGCCAAGGTTATGCATCTCAACACCTCTTCCAAGCCTTCCTAACTTCTTTTGTCATATGACCAGGAACTAAGTTAATACTAATAACAATTGAACACAAAAGAATATGTAACCCAACAAAAGAGCCCTTTTCCAGCACCAATTTGCCTTATCTGGAGAAGCTAATTGCAAATCGGCCATTTCAAAGCCCAAAACGATTCTAGATACTCAATTATGATCTGTTTCCTTGCGTTCCCACTCAATTTTGACATGTTTCTTTGCTTCTTTGATAGTTTGGACTCTCCATACAACTCTTGATCGTGCCCAAAAACCCTTGATTCTGCCAAATCAGCCTTCCAGGAGTAATTCTGACGCATCTTTATGATATTTTGGCTAGATCTAGCCATGCCCAAATCTTTCCATAAGGTCTTTGGACTCCGATTTGAGTTTTCCCTTTCTACTTAACCCTTACACAAGACAATTAAATCAGCCTCATGCCGATAGAATTAACCCTAGATTTATTGTACTCTTGCTGAGACAAAAGCCACATTCTTAATTCAATTCTGCAGCTTTGATTTCATCATTTACCACAGGCATTCGATTCGAATCCATTAAACCCTGCCAAATCTCAAGGAGCACTGCTTAATTAATTGATTAACTCAGACATTAGAAAGCTTATTCAATCCAGATCGTGAATCATTTTTAATTACTTTGTAACCCCAAAGTCATCATCTACATCATGTTTAAACTCAATCTGCAGCCTATGAAATCGCAAATAGACTGAAACCCCACCTAATAAGAAGATTGATGCAGTCTCTTCAAGCTATGGCCTTCTTAAAGTCTCCAAGCTCTTGCCTCCTCAAAGCTTTCTCCAAAGAATTCCTTCATGCATGGACCTATGGACCTCTTGTAATTGTTTGTGCCTCAAAAGATCGTCTTCTAGCTCCAAGAATTAAATTGCAGAAGAACATACATAGTGCAGCCAATTCTGATCCAGCATCACAATTTCTGTCATAACATTCGCATACGAACGTGTTTCGGCCTGACCAGACCAATCCGGAGAGCTTACTTGAAGTTTTTTCCAGCAAAGACAAATCATCTAAAAAAGATCTCGGGACTCCAAAGTTTGGGCTTTAAAACTGCCCAGAATTGCTCCTTGCTTTCATGCTCTGCAACAATCCTATCTCCAAAAGAGACAAAACTCTGGACTCATGCTGCATAATGCATATATGTATCTTCATGTGTTTATGTACAACTACCTTGTACAATACTAGTCCCTAACTTCCCAGGACCGTTGGGGAAGACAAAAAGGGTGAGGAAGGGGAAAAAGAAAGCAAAAAAAAGCATGAGAAAAGGGAGGGAAAAAAGGGCATGGTAAAAAGGAGAAGAGTGACAGGGTAAGGAAAGAAAGTAAAGGAAAAAAAGTTTATGGGAAAAGGGAAGGGAAATGGGCATCGGGAAAGGGGAAGAGAAAAGAATGGAGCGAGGCAAAAAAGGGAATGGAAATGGGCACCGGGAAAGAGGAAGAGAAAAGGATGGAGAGAGGCGAAAAAGGGAAGGGAAGAAGGGGGACATGAAAAGAATGAGGAAGGAAGGGAAAAAGGGGAACAGGAAAAGGACGGAGAGAAGGGTCTGAAAAATGGCATGGGAATATAGAAAGGCAAAGGCAAAAGAAAAGAAGAGGGGAAAAGTGTGAAATTATGGGCCCAGTTGACTCCGCCTCCCCCTTGTTTGGCTCTATTTCCTTGGAAGGTGCTTCCAGGTAATGTGTGTACTAAGCTGTTGGGTATTCCCTTTGGAGGGGGTGTTTCCATGGGGAGGGTGTGGGATGAGATTTTGCAGGGGTTGCAGAAACACCTCAATTGGTGGAAGGGTAGCAAGTTGTCCATGGCAGGTAGGATCACTATTGCCAAGTCGATTTTTTGTAGCACTCATGTGTATACACATCTGCGATGTTAGCTCCCGAGGGTAAGATACGTGGCTTTGGATAAGATTGTTCGAAATTTTGTGTGGGGCGGGGATGATGAAGGGGCGGTTGTTAAAGTGGCTTGGTGGAAGTGTCTCCGCCCCCGGGAGGATGGGGGCTTGGCCATTCTGGATTTGGCGCTGCATAGTAAGGTGTTGGTCTCTAAGTTTATTTGGAGCATTCTGCAGGATGGAGCATCTTCTCCTGGTGTGGCACTATTGTGGCAATCTCTTCGCCATTGTGTGGCATTTGGAAAGTCGCATTGCATGTAGAGTTGCCCCAGGCAATTGTTGTATGGTCTCCGGCCTTTCCCACATGCATCCCCTTTTCTCACGGGGGGTGTTGGGGCTTGGGATCACGCGGCGCGTGTGCTCTTCCAGCTAGATTATGCCTCAGTTTATCACCACTCTTCTCCTTTCTTGTGGGTTCCTCTACCCCCTGCGTTACTTGCCCTTGGCTGCCACTGTGCATGCTTTGACGCGGACGCAGGCCTTGTTCCCGTTGGAGGCGAGCTGCTGTGCTCACCTTGGAGGATTGGTATTGGGATGGTCAGCTAGCTTCGTGGGAGTTCTTTCGAGCTCGCTTTCGCCTGAAGGGCAGTGACCGGGCTATCTGGGAACAAGTGGCGGGGAGTATTCCGCTACACATACCTATAGTCCCTCGTGGTGATGTGGTGGTGCAGTTTGGAAGGTTCATCCGATGTTGTATCTTCTTGTTTTGTGCGGTCTTGTTACCGGGTGTTGGCTATTCATGACACTCGCCCCTTCGGGCAAGTGGTCTCTGCGGCTTCCCGGTTCGATGATGGCGCCGGTTTGGGCGTGGACATGGAGCTCACTTCCCCAATCGGGTTCGGTGCCTTCGTGGCGTGTGGTGCACCGCCATCAAAGTGAATGTCCTTGTGAGTCAGTTTAGGCCGGGTGTGAGCCCTCTTTGTCCTTGTTGTGGCCTTCATCATGAGACTGTGGAGCATTGTCTGGTTTTATGCCCTCACTTGCAGGTTGCCTGGGATTGGGTCAGGGCTCTGTTTCAGGTGAGATTGAATAGCCAACAATTGCTGCTTCATGTATATCCTGGTGCTTGGCCGCTCGTACGGCAGCAAGCCTTGCATCTGTGCGTGGCTTGGTTGGTGTAGTTGATTTGGAAGCGGCGGCGGTTGTGGATCTTTCAGGGGATTCAGCAGTCTGCAGCCTCTCTGATTCCTCGACTCAGGTACAAGCTATTTCAAAGCTTTTTGGTGTTCCCGGGATTAGTAGAGCGGAAGTTTTCCATTTGGCGGGACTTCTTGGGTGTGGTAGATGGTGATGGCCAGTTTGTACAGCAGTAGAGTTGCAGTTGTTGTGGAGTGTCGAGGTATCACTGTCTCTTTGGGGCAGTTCTCCTTCCTCCTCACTTGCTTTGTAACATTACCATTCTTTTAATATATTGCTGACATAGTTCTTCAAAAAAAAAAAAAAAAAAAAAAAAAAGGGGACAAGGAAAATGAAAGAGAGAAACGGGAAAAGGGAAGAGGAAAGAGCACGAGGAAGAGGGAATCGGAAAAAGAGAAGGGGGAAAGGGCACGGAGAAAAGGGGAGGAAGGAAAAGGTAAAGAAAGGGGAAAAGGGAAGCAGAAAAGAGAATGGGAAAAGGGAAGAAAAAGAAGGGGGGAGGGGGGAAAGGGTGCGGAAAAGAGGAAAAATGATGCATGGAAAAAGAGACGAGGAAGAATGTGTTGAAAAGGGCATGGGAAAGGGAAAAGTCAAAAGGAAATGAAGGGGGAAAAAAGGGAAAAAGTGCACGCCAAAATAGGAGGAGGAAAAGGGTGGGGAAAGGAGGGAAAAGGGAAAGAAAAAAGATCATCAGGAAAAAGGAATGTGAAAAAGAAAAAAAGGACAAGAAGAAAAGGAAATGTTTACGAAAAAAAAGAAAAAGAAAATAGGGAAAAGAAGGAAAAGGAAAAAGAAAAAAGGGTGAAAGTGGGGTAGAGCAACTAGCAGAGGGAAAGAGAAATGGCATCGATTACTTTAACAACGAAGTACTTTTGGGTTATACATGCTCTCTTCTCTCATTACTATAGTGTATCATTTACAGGTTCACTCAGCTTATGCCCAGCAATGCTGGGCACCGTTCCTAGTTATAACTAGTAACGGGTGCCCGGCGTTGCCGGGCATAGTTACGGGCTTGTTGTAGGCAATGATGAAGTTGTATACTTAAATATGTATAGACAAAAATGTTGATGTTAGGTGTATTGTATTGATCTAAATAGGTTGTATAAGACTTAAAGAACTCTTTGTGATAAGAAAATATATTGGCCCTATTGGTTGTTGGGTTTGAGTGGTATTGTAGGGAAGCTTGAAGTAGCATATGTAGATTACGTTGCTGAATTGAAGGGGAAGCAAAAAATGGGAGAACTAAAGTGGGCTTAAATATAGGTTTATTATAGGAAAGCATATCTATTGTTAAAATACTATTCTTTTATAGAAATTGAAGTTATTGCATTTGAAGGTTTTGCCCAACATTGTCAAGCTTTGGCAACAAAGTCTTACATTGGAGTTGAGATATTGGAAAGGGGATGGAGCAACATCAATTTAAAATCGTGTTAAACTGTCTCTAGACTCTCTAACCATAACTCACAATGCACAATGGACCAAAAGGTCATGTAATTGATGAATCCAAATGATAATGAATTTGCATTATGAGTCATTTGCACCTCTTTGATAATAGACTTTGCGCTAAGATATAACATATGCATTTATAATAAACTTTTATTGCATCCATGTACACCTATAATATTTTCTGACAGTCAATGGTCTAATCCTATATTATCAGGAGATGGCATCAATTTTTGTGTGCAATTCCTCATATTATATATTTAAACATGTACAAAGTAATGGAGACCCATCTACTCTATTTGCTTCATGATATGGACCATATGAATGGACTGCAATATGAAGAAATATCATTATTATGTCGAAGCCCTAAGCAAGTCACTTTGAACTGCCATTGTTCAGATTACATAATTAAATATGTATTTACTAATGGAGACCCAGCCTACACGACATGGACGATATGAATGGAGTGCAATATGAAGAGACAACATTACTATTTTGTAAGCCCTAAGCAAGTCACTTTTAACTGCCAGTGTTCAGATATATATTTGAATATGTACAGGACTAATGGAGACCCATATACTCTATTTGCTTCATGATAGACTATACGAATGGACTGTAATATGGCTGCTACAACGGATGGATTTCAATATGCCATCTATATTTTTAGAAATTCAAACTAAGGTGCAGTGCATTTACATCGGTCAACCCTGTGAACTCTTAAACATCGCCTGTCCTGGAATAAACCTGATAAAGATGGAAGCATAGCAAAAGCAATATGCGTTTCTATTTCTAAATTGTTAGTCAAATGGAGATAAAAGAGAATTTAGTTTTCTATTTCTAAATTGTCAGTCAAATGGAGATAAAAGAGAATTTAGTAAACCGTGCAGTTGTTTTTGTATCAATAACCATTTGACTCTCTCTGCGAAAATCAGGGATAGGTTCTATACGTACAAAATTAAAATTCCTGACGTGTAAAGTTAAAAAATACGTATTTTTTAATAAAATATGTATTTAACGTATAAAAACCTCGCCGGCCGGAAAAAAAATCTTCGCGTACGCGAAACCTTCGTGAAAGCGTACGCGAAAATTTTTTCGCGTACGCGAAATACAAAGAATCGCGGCGCGAAAGGACATGCCTGACATTCGCCTACGCGAAAACTTCATGAAAGCATACGCGAAATTTTTTTCGCGTACGCTTTCCAGTTCATTTCGCGTACGCGAAAGCGGCGCGGTGTTCGCATACGCAGTTTATCGCGTTTCGCGTACGCGAAAAAGTTTTCGCATACGCGAAATTTTTTTATATATATGCGGCGCGGGGATTCAGTTTTTGCGCCGCAAAGAAGGTATTCTTCTGCGCCAAACCTTCCAACTTGCCTCCCAAAACCTTTTTTTTTTGTTTTTCTTAGTTTTTAGACAATTTTTTGTTGTTTTTTTTATAGTTTAGGCTAGGCAAGGCCCGCAGTTAGGCCCTCGCCTATTGCCCCCTTGTGTAAGGGGCGTGACGATGGTGAGTGCCTTGTTCTGTGGGCTGAGCTTGACCTATTTTAGAAAAAAAAATAATAATAATTCAAGAAAAATAATAATTCAAGACAAAAAAAAAAAAGAAACAAAAAGATATTAAATTTTGTTGCCTTCCCTTTGAAAGGACAACCTTAGTACCAATTAGATTTAGTGGCCTTAGGGTTTCGTGTTGCGAAGGGCGGAGGCATGCCCCTTGCCTGGTATTGCCGCATTTATTTGCGCCATGCCGAGGGTGGGTAGTGATGCTGAAGTTTGAGGCAACTAGGGTCACCCTTTTTTAAGAGGTATAACCCTCGCCTGACGCCGCTGTTGGCCTTGGTCACGCGGTGTTGAAAGGTGTGTGTTGTACTCTTATTGAGGGTTACGAGAATGTTTTACTAATACATTCCCTAGTTCCTGATGATAGTGTTGTTGATGAAAGTCTGACACGAATAGAGGAACTGGCGTTTGTTTTAGTAGGCATTCGATTGGTCTTGTCTTTTGAAAAAGCGTGACTTGGGTGGGATAAGTGCAATGCATTTTAAACTTGCTAGCCTCGCATTTTGGCAGTAGCTGGGCTATAGATCATAAATCGTGTTTTGGTCCTTTCATGTGTGTTATCCCATCCTTGGCCTTGCACATACATACTTATGAACCAATTAAAATTCACCAGTAATAGGATAAAATGTTAGTGTCTTAGTGTAGTAGCTTAAAATTAGCGTTTTCATGCTGGTTAAAGAAATTGATTTACCGTCATGTGTTAAGCACTAAATTGAAAGTTTTGTCTTTGCTTGACTTGTAGGTGTTGCTGTTGTCATTTGCGCATTGTCATGGAGTCGCATTTTGCTAGCTAGCTAGACAATCCCTTAAGATAAGCAGTATGACTTCAGAAGAGAGAGCAGAAGTTAACCCCCAACCAAATGTGGCATTAACGTCTCAAATAGAGCCGCAACCAGTAGAGGCATTGGCGTCCCAAACAGAGGCTACAGAGTTGCAACCTGAGTCATCTTCTGCAGCATTGCCGCGTAGAAAAAGAAGTAGACCACAACAAGCATGGTCTACTTTGAGACCAGTGTAATCGGCTGTGCAATGCCTCAGCTCAGGATTTGGAATTGATTACCAACAGTGAGGAAGGATGGCTAGACTACCATGCAGACTTGGTAAAAGATGCCGATAGGGCTTTTAAACTTCGAATGATGGACCTAGAGCCCGAAAAGTGTGAGCAAGAGAGGTATACATGGATAGTGGGTAATATTAGCCGCACTACCGGGAATATGATCACAGAAGTTTCAAATTTGAGTAGTCCTCGCTTGAGGCTAGAGCTAAAAGAAAAAGCCAGCACATGGAATGTGGCATGGACGAACAGAAAATTAAAGAAAGAAGCGAGAAATTATTGTTTGTGTGTATAGCTTAGTTCCTATTTTCGCGTGTTTTTTGTGTTATTTATTGTGTGTTTTTTTTATATGTTGCAGCTAACGAAAATTATAAAGACAAGAAGTCAAAGCACACCTATACAAGTCAATCAACGCAGCTATCCAAGTTAGAACTATAGTTATGTC
Organism: Isoetes taiwanensis; assembly: GCA_021234155.1. NCBI lineage: Eukaryota > Viridiplantae > Streptophyta > Lycopodiopsida > Isoetales > Isoetaceae > Isoetes > Isoetes taiwanensis. Next base: position 197,302 of record JAJEKV010000323.1, on the reverse strand, counting down.
TCGTCAAGAAGACGAAGAATCTCATCCACGGAACCTGGCCTTTCTATATCAGACTCCTCAGTATCCTCGCTGTCGGCTGACTCGTCTGAGAATATGGCTTGGCCTATATCATCTTCGTGATCAACGAAGTGCGTACGTTGAATGTCTTCATCAACATGGCTTGCAACATTTATTGCAAGCATCTCGTCCTCACTGTCTTCGAAGCTGTCCTCTTCCACTTCGGAATCTGCATCCATGAAAGGAAACTGTAGCTTATCGATTGCGGATGTACCACTGTTACGATTCAATAGCCGCCAGTTTGAGAAGTTGTATACGAGTTTGTCTGCCTTCTTATGTAGCAAGCGATTGCGGGTGACGCTGTGTATGTACTTATAGGCACTCCAATTCCTCTCACTTGCACTATTGGAAGATACCAAAGAGAGGATAGTCATTGCAATTGCCTGCAAGGTATCAGTAACTTGCCCATGGGCTTGCCACCATGCATAGGATTCCATATTTGGTTCCTTCTTATGACTCTCCAGTGCGTCGTGAAGCTCTTCATCTGCCCACCTTCCACTCAGGTTCTGGTATTCAGTTAACTCGGCAATGAAAAGCTTGTAGTCCGAGCTGTTGGGATAGAACATTTTTGCAACCTTCTTCAACGAGCCCATCACTTCTTTATCTGTATGCTGGTCCATATCGTGGTTGTGTGGGTCTAAGGCATGCGCGGCGCCATGATGATCATTGTATGACTTCTTCCATCATTCATTGAAGTCTCTAAGTAGTGCTGCGCGCTTAGCATTTTCAAATGGCGCATTGGGGCCATCACGTTCTAGGAAGGATTGAATGGAGTGCCAACACCTCCAGACCTTTCCAGTGCTTGCCTTCGAAGAGTCAAGGGTTTTGATGGCATGACAAACAGGTTGCATGCACCTCATAACATTTTTTACACCTTTCCAAAATGTCTCCCGCCCAAGCATTTCTCGAAGGGCAGCAGCTTGTTGTCGGTGTTTGGCAGCATTTTTCCCTTTCTGCCTCCTTTCCCAATCAAAAAACTCTATATGATTAAAGGTTGAGATAATCCAATCACGACACTTCAGCACTCTTTCAAGACAGATGTAATTGGAACCAAACCGAGTTTGCCCAGGATTCATGGGTGCTAGGGTCTTCTGACGCAATGACTTGTAAATGGCATAAATTGCTGTCTTCTTTGTGATGAATTTTACAAGCCGACGCGCTTTCTGAATGGGATCTTTGAACCACGTGTGCTGTGAGAACCAGTCCTTCAGCAATAGGTTCAGGCAATGGCATTGGCAACTAGTAGCATGCAACCCTGGAAATTCAGACTCCAATAATGAACCCGCTAGCTTGCAATTAGACGCGTTATCCAGTACAACTTGAAATATTCTCTTAGGTCCAAAACTCTCTATCACGGCCTTTGTTTTCTGAAAAATCCAATCTCCGGTCACTTGGTCAGTTTTGGTTTCTACGGTTTTCAAAAATACTTCACCCCCTAGATACACGATCATGAAATTTATAAGATGGTCCTTGTTTACATTGCTCCAACCATCGGTCACTAATGAAGCCGGCAGCTTGCTCACCACACGACACAACTTCATCTCCACCCTTTCAACCATTTTTCCATGTATTTCATCAACCATTTTATTGTTGGCATGCTTGTATGAAGGCAATCTAAAAGTCGGTCCCTGCTTTGGCAACTTCCCCGAAGGCTTCTTTCATTGCTTTGTGCTCCAAAATATGTGGAGACAACCCAAAGATATAAAATGCCTCTACAACCTTCAATTGCGTCTTCTTCGTTTGCTCGATGTTAAGCAATGATCAACCCTCTGTTTCGCCTGTCTCTTTCCACTATTTCAATTGTCTCTATCATTCTCTGTTCTCCCGTGCTTATACCTATTGACCCTAGTCCACCCTCCGATTGGTATCTTTGTCCCAACAGGGGGGTGGTATAGTTATCTTCGATCGCTCCCCGCCTCGATTGCTCTTTGAGTATTCGTAACTTCGTCGTTTTCTCATATTATTCTTCGTTTTGCGTATCCCATTCAGTCGAGACAATCTTTCAATGGCATCCTTTCGCAAGTCAGCAGATGCAGTACAAGTTGGGACACCGACGTCACGTAAGATGTGAGCTCGAATTCTTGTTGCAGAACCATTTACCGATGAGTATCCACAAAACACACATTCCCACTCATTTGCACCAAACTCTTTCACAAACTCCCATTCTGGGCCTCTTTTCCGACCCACAACTCTAGTACTGCGGCACCACGTGGGATTTTCCCCTGCGCCCCCGCGGGTTCCCCACGAGCACACGCGATCCTCGCACCTCTAGAGGTGGATGCATGATCACGCCTCGCACCTCCTCAGGTAGATGCGTGACCAGTAGCCACCATTGCTCGGACCCGGCTGACAATGTCTCTTAATCTGACTCCTTGATTATACGAACTAAAGGAAGACGTATATATGCAAAGGAGCAAGCTCACAATGCATATGTTACGTCGACGCCCGCGGCGAGAATCAAGGGGGGAAGGACGGACCCTATTTCTATGGAAGCAAATGCGAACCTGGTTGAAACCACCGAACCGAGTAAACTCACGCCCAAAGATCTAACGCCATGCTCGCGGACACGAAAAAACGACACCTCAAAGGCAAACCGTTTCCCAAGGAGTATTTTGACTCAACCTAGCGGTCAACGTTCAAGGTGAATTCTAGGGCTAATCACGTTTTTCTTATATATACTATTAACAGTGCCACAAAACAGGCCAAACAGTGGCGCAAAGATTTTTTTTGCTTAGTAAATTGGGCAAAACAGCTCGAAAATTTTCGCGTACGCGAAAACAACTACATTGCGTACGCGAAACACCTTTTCGCGTACGCGAAATCATCAGAAACGCGTACGCGAAGTTCAAATCTTTTCGCGTACGCGAAAACAACTAAACCGCGTACGCGAAAAAAAGTTCGCGTACGCTGTGGCGTTGTTTTCGCATACGCGAAAAAATTTTGGTTTCGCGTACGTGGTTCTGAAGGTTTCGCGTACGCGGAAAAATTTTCGCGTACGCGGTTTAGTTGTTTTCGCGTACGCGAAAATCTTCCGACGCCGGAATTGTTTTTTGCCGTATTTTTTGCGTTTTATATGGCAAATTTGTGCCGTATCATTCAATTCATACGTATTTCGTATAAAACGTACAGCGTATTGAACCTATCCCTGGCCAAAATAGAATATGATCTTCACCAAATGTCATAGAAGATTGATGAGGAAGTTATATTTGAAGCAAGAAAATAGCAAAGTGCATTGAATAGGAAGCTTTTTGCAACAATGTGATGCTTGAAGGCTGAGGATAAGGCGAAGACCATGACCATGGGTCTATTCAAGTTATTTTGATGCAGTAGGAACAATGGGAACATGGAGATTCGATTCGAGGAAGTACATAAATCTATGCTTTAGTGCCATTGCTGCAAATTGGGAACAATCAGGCTCCATATAGTTTCAGTTCTTTTATTTCATAGTAACACTTTGCAAAGATAAGTGGAGGTTACAAAAGTTGGTCGAGGATACTTTCAATTATATCAAGATATATAACTCCTAAAGTTGCCCATAAAGATCTGCAAAGTTACGAAAGAAAAATGTGTAGCATTATTAGTAGACTTTGGTATCGAAGCATACTTTAACATAATATCGGTATAACCAATCAAGTAGAATCTGAGTTCCAGGTATATGAAATGCAGATGGTTGGAAGCAGTAGCTAAATGCAGTGCATAGGAGAGATTTGACAACAGCACATGACATGGTAATGACACAATAGTCCTGCAGCCTGTTTTCAGTTGATACCTTTATCTATACCAATGAGGAACGATAGAATACATCATAGTGAATAAGACAACAATAACTATGGGTTGTTAGTTGTCAGACATACATCGCAAAGTCTGCTAATAGCCCAATGATTAGCAATCTATCTAGTTGACCAAGACATGATATGCCATAAATCAGAAGCATTTTTTGTTGTATAACCCAATTTCAATTATTTGTATGACTGGAATACATCATTTTCCTAATCTGTTAAAATGAGTTTGCGTAGTTTTAAATCGAACCTCCAACAACAGTATCACATACCAACGAAAGCATTATTCTCTACAGTATTATCTCGAACAATCTAGAATTATTCTAAAACAATCAGCAAAATTACTCTACTTATTAGGAGTGGGCTCCTGAAAGACAGCTAGTTTGGACTTAAAGCTAAGGCACAGAAAGAAGGGGATAAATGGTTCTTGTGTGCTCTATGACAGCTGGGAGCATGTATGTCTCAAATAAAATGGCATGGTGTGATGCTATTAAGGGCTTTGAGCATACCTAATTTATATGGATTCTTTTGCCGATAAACAATGCTCCAGTCGCAGCGATGCATTCTTTTGCTAATGAAGAATGTTGCATTGCCATTGCGACATCACACCAATACAAAAAAATAAATTACAAAGAGGAGATGAAGGCAAAGACACCAAATGGTAGAGAAGTGATGCTTGCGTGAGTAAATTGTTGGCTTCAATGTTGAATCTGGGCATAACATCTTCAAAATCTTCCTTGCTGGATGCATATCTTGGCAGAAACAAAATCTCAATGTTAATTCTCATTATATGTTGTTTATGATTGCCGTAGTATCCATACATGCAACATTGTTTTCTATTGCATTAGTGAATCTACTTAAGAAAAAAAGTAGAGGTAAAGAAATATGTGAGGTGGTTCAAATTTTTGCTGTGGTGGTCCTACTAAGATATGAGTATTACAAATTATTTGTCCCATGAGTGGACCTGGAAGATGTAACGGAATATCCCTTAAAAATAGCAATCAATATTCTCTACTCTAACTTAATTGTAATTAATCAAAATGCAAGAGACTCTGAGCAATAAATATGCACATATTCAGTGCCATGGATATTCTCAGTTCCGCAAGCAAGGTAGAGAAGAATGCATGAAGATAATGTACTGGACTTCGTGGATGCATGCAGATAAATCCTGAACTCATGCATCAGATTGATGCAGCTTGATGCAGCTGTAGACTGTTTACTACCAAACAAATATATAAACCTATGCAACAAAAATTCCTCTCATGCTCACCTTCAAAAATACCTGTAAGATGTTTTGCTCTGATGGTAATAGATAGATAGATAGATAGTAGTTTTAACGTCACGCCACTAGGCAGCATCCAACTGGACATGTGACCACACACCACACTACATTGCTTGGCTGGGCCCTGCCCCCAACCACCTTACATTGTGTCTAAGGATGAAAAAATAAACTTTTATACTTCATGCCGACAGTATCGTCAATAGCAGCCAGCAGAGGAGCGCAGATGCGGCGAGAACGCCAGCGAGCCAACAGGATCTTAAGGATTTCCTAGCACAGATGGAATCAAAGATCCCAAACATGGATGCACTCAACACGCTAGCAGAGGCGTGCAACAGTAACAAGATAGCCATCGCCAGCATGGACGTGAGAGTAGGAGGCGTGGAGAAGACGAACGAGGAGATGCAACGCAGAATGAACGAGATCGAAGAAGAGAAAGCAAAGATTCTGCAAAGGTTAGTTGAACTAGAGAAATCAAATGTTGAACTGGATGCATGGGAGTCTTTTGATAGGATAAAGCCACATTTAATGGAATATGAGGAGCAAAGTAAAATTAAGCATGATGTTAGACTAATTGGGATAGCAGAGAGACCTAATGAGGATATATATCAAGTTACTGCAGAAGTGCTAGAGACAGTATTCAAGGAACACAGGAGCATCATTGTCAAGGCTCTGCGGTCAGGACAGTGGAGGGGGAGATCGAGGCATATAAACCTGACACTGAGAGACATGGCAACCAAGGAAAGAATCCAGCGGATGGGTTCCAGACTGAGGAATGGAATCAAGGTGCAGGAGTCCCTAACGGTGATGCAGAGACAGGGGCTACACAGGGAATTAGCCAAAGCCAGGGAACTGAATCAAGCAGGGATACAGGCGGGGGTCAAGAATGGCAAGGTATACCTCCACAAGAGAGTAAGAGAGCAAGCGACCCAACCGCAAGAACAGCCAGTGCGGATACAGGGGATAACAAAAGCAACGGAAGCAGAAAAGGAAAAGGAAAACATACACCCTCTGAAGGCAATACAACAGGGGCAGGAGAACAGATTGCAAGGGGGGGTACTGAGGGCGATCACGGTAGAAGGGAACCAGAACAGAGTAACAGAAAGAAACGGAGGCGGGGGAAACGAAGACCGCATAACACAAACAGGGTTCGGGGGGCCAACTCCGACGATGAAGACCAGAGGGAGACCAAGAAGAATAGGCAGTGGTACAGAAAACATGGAAACCCCGAAGGAGCAACCTCGGGGGAAAAGACGCTGACACTGTGGTACTGGAACTGCACCGGGTATCCGTGGGATGATGGAGAAAGACTAGAAAATGCCCATGGCTGCGACATAATATGCTTAGCAGAAACATGGGAGCATAACGTCAAAAGGCTGCCAGAGGAAGAAGGGTACCAACTGTTCACGTGCTAAAAAGACAAGGACTTCAAGATAGGGAGGGGAAGTGCAGGTCTGGCCTGTTATCTAAAGAATAATGTAGTTAACAGTGCATTTATGTTACATTCAGATGTCAATAAAAGATATATGGTCTTGAATATCCAATTGAGAAATAAACAAGAAATAGTTCTGATAATTACATATTATCCGCCAAACAGTGATAAGCTAGAATTGCTGGATTTAGGGGAAAATATAATGAAATGGAAAGAACAGGGACCAATGGTACTAGTAGGAGACTTAAACGCTAGAACCAGACAGGAACAGTCACAAAGCACACAAATGGAGGAGAAAGATGGCCAGATAACATACACAACAAGGGCAGAGGAATGGCAGAGAGACACAGAGGATAAGGCAGAGGTCAATGCTAAAGGTGAATTACTGCTGGAAGTCTGCACGGCAACAGGAATGATCATAGCTAATGGAGTAAAGAAATGGAGGGGATCAGGGGGTTTTACAAGTCAGAATGCACACGGTAAGAGCATAGTGGACTATGTAATCCTGAATGACCAAGCAGCAGAAAGAATAGAAGGACTAGTGCTACAGGAGTGGCCAACAGGAAAAAGAGAAAGCCACAGACCGATCCAGTTAACAATCAGAATAGAGGGGGCACCACAGATTAATAGCACAGGAAGGAATGAGGATAAGAAGGACAGAATGAGGATCCAATTCCAGGAGAAATACGCAGAAACATTCATACACACAATCAGAGAGGAAATGGAAAAATGGGATTGGGAAAGACACAACGCGAACGACAATGGAAACACCCTCAATGACATCATGGTAAGAGCAGCTACAGAGGTGTTTGGGAAAAGGATCAAAACCAGAAAGAACAGGGCATTCAGAGCATCAGTATGGTATGATGATGAGCGCAGGGAGCAAAAAAGGAAAACAAAAGGACACAGAGGAAAGGAGACGTACCAGAAAGAAAAGGCAGTTTATTTAAGATTACTAAAGAAGAAACGGTATGATAACCTGCTGCAACACCAATGGTATATGGGAAAATTGTTAAAGAAACAGTCCCGGAGATTTTGGAGGGGTCTCAAACAGAAGGGAGGGGACAACAGTATGAAAGCAAGGAATGAACAAGATGATATCGGAACAGCGGGATGGGAAAATTACCTGGATAAATTATATAAAACAGGGGCACCACCGGTACCTATACCAAGACTGCAGGATCTGGACAAACCATGCTTCAGCATGTTAGAAGTAATGATAGCCCTGAACAGGATGGCTAACCATAAAGCACCGGATCTATATGGTCTGACTGTAGAATTGCTGAAGTGTGCTGAGACAGAAATCGGCAGACAGGTCATAGACATTTTCAACGACATCATACACACAGGGCTCCCAGATAGGTGGACATACAATAGAGTCATACCACTACATAAGGCAGGGAGTAGACAGGATCCAGGGAACTATAGAACGATAATTGTGAGCTCCATTTTCAAGAAATGGTTTGGAAAAGCACTAGACAACAAACTAAAGAAATGGGCAGAAGAAGGGAACATGAGAGCACAAGGGCAAGCAGGATTCAGGCCGGAACACTCAACCACCGACCATCTGGTGACTCTTCGGATACTAATAGAGCAGAACAAAGCACAAGGAAGGAAGATCATCTGCTGTTTTGTAGATTTCAGAAAAGCATTCGACACAGTTCCAAGGGAGAAGCTATTAAAAAGATTGATAGACATGCGGGCCCCGATAAATATGGTCGGATCGATTGCAAGACTATACCATAAAGTATATGCTAAGATGGAACAGGAAGGACAGCCGATAATCTGTGACACAGGAGTAAAGCAAGGCTGCCCGTTATCTCCAACTCTGTTTGGAATATATATAGATGCTCTACAGGGATACATAACAGAACAGCAAGGGGACGATTATGCCCCCACACTAGGAGACACGAAAGTACCAATAATGCTATGTGCTGACGATCTAAGCATGATGGCCACAAAAAACAAAGGGATGCACAAACTGTTAAAGATTCTAGAACAATTCTGTGAAGAAACAGGGCTGACCGTGAATTTGGCAAAAACCAAGATAGTCATATTTGGTCATAGAACAGACATAGACCCTTCAGATATAAGGAAAGAGACATAGAGGAAGCAACGGAATACAGATATCTAGGGTATGACGCGCATGGTACAGGGAAATGGGCCAAAAGAGCCAACGCCAGGTTCCAATCAGCTATAGGGAGTTACTTTAACATGAAGAATTTCTGCAACAGAAGCAGAATAATTGACTGGGACATCAAATGCTACTTATTCAGTGCAGTGGTAGCCACCACTCAGTTATACGGGGCAGAAGCATGGGGGCCAGGTCTAACGAACAGAAATTGGGAAAAACAGGAAGGAATCCTTAGGCAGTGGCACAGACAGGAATTCAGGGTAAGGACAAATACGCCACTAACAATCATGATCCTCAAAACAGGGCAAAAACCAATGGAGGTGAGAGCATGGGAGAGGACCATAAGGTACCTGATCAGGGACAATGCAGGAGACATTCAAGGAAAACTGTCCAGTATCGCAATTACCGAGTCAGCAAAAGCACACATCCTCACAGGAAGTGGCTGGTTTAAAGATGTGGCAGTTTGGACCAGAGAAATGGGATTAAATCTGAGTGACCTAATTGAAGAAGGGCGGTGGAATGAGGAATGGGCAGACAGAGCCACAAGAACATGGCTGCAAAGGCACACAGGCCCCAAGACAGCCTGGCTCACGTGGGTTTTCAACCCAGACCAGCAAATAGGACACCAGATGTACCGGGATAACATATTGGGGAAAAACAGAAGAGACATTCTGGCCAGATTCAGGATGGGAAGTCATGATCTAAGAATAGAAAAGGACAGGTGGAGATGCAGAATCTGTGACGGTGGGGGAATAGAGGATGAGAACCACATGATTAATAACTGCCCGATATACGGAGACATCAGAGACAAGTACAGAAGTATAAGATGGGGGGAACCGGTATACGTTCTGATGACGATAACAGAATCGCTTTCGGATTTGGCAGACGCGATCCAGAGAATGCTGACAAGACATAAAGAAGTACACAGTGAAAGAGGGTTCGTAATATGATTCGTACAAAACGGGTCATAAAACCCCATACAAATTGTTCAGTTAAAAGCTGATTGATAACGACGCATCACTGCACGGCCAAGAAGCCGAGATAAAGCGGGGTGCCGGTATTAAAAGAAAAAAGTCAGCATTCAGAAAAGGCTACATAATAACAGCGTGATGTACTAGTAGCACCCTTTTTCAGGGAGCTCGCCCATGCTACACAAGTCGAGGGGCCTCGCGGCACAAGGGACATTAATGTATTCTATTCTATTCTATATTATCTGCAAAAAGACACAGATAATTTGGATTGTACATCAAATCTGCCTGATGTAGCATAACAAAATAAAGAAAAAAGAAAACCGTCAAACAACAAAGAGCTCTATTCACCAGAAGTAGCATACGCTAATAAAGGAGTTGGATTGTTGTAGATACATGCATGATATGCAGTTATCTTTTTTCTACAAAGAATGGAGCTTCCTTTAACACATCTGAAAGAAGGAAACTCTTGTACCTTGAGGGCCGCAACCAACTCTTGGTTGTGCACACACATTATCCCATTAGTTCAAAACCAAGGTCTACATTGTAGAAAATGAACTTGCTCATTACTGTGACTAAAAACCATACCCTATCTTACATAGTCCATCCACTGCCAATCAACTGCAAGGATAAGAACCATGGGTATTTTCCTACTTGGAAATAAAAGGAATTGAAGAGCAAAATGGAAAAACACAAAGGAAAAAGCAAAAACGTGCAATTGAAAAGTTATACACAATGATTCTAGATGAAACTAAAGCACGCTTTAGTACGGTGGCCTTCATGCGCATAAATCATCCTAGCGATAGTAACTCTCAATATAGAAAGAATAAGATAAGAGGTTGTTTTTTATAAAACATGGTGGACAATACTCACAGGTCGCAATGAAAAGAAAGCGACTTCTTTTCTCGCTATGGGCATCCTGTAAGAGCAGAAAACAACATGAATATTATACTGGAAATATGATTAATGGAATTGTAAGGAATTCTTCATATGCCTTCAAAAACACACCAGACAAAATTTGTAGCAACATATCTGTAGGGCAGGTTTTTTCTAAAAGCATTTCTCATGCCTAAAAAAGGTTCCATCTAAACTTGTATATCTGCCTACATTAATTATTACGATCACCTCAAAAACTTTCAATTTAGCCTGCTAAGTTTTGCTAACTTTCAATTGAGCCTGTAAATTGCTAACTTTAAACATAGCTGCATTAACGCATCACAAACAGAAATGAATTATTGAACTTTATCTCCAACATGTAGAGGAACCGAACCTAAGGAAATAAAGCTGGATCTATGTTACTGGAGGAGGCAAACCTAGCTGCAGTAAGATAATGGAAAAGGGTTGGAAATGAAAGGAGTTTAGGCAGTTGGAATACAAAGGCAAGACATAAAGAAGATTGTTACCAAAACCTGCCTGTTATCCAGCAAAAGATGCCTCTCCTAACGTAGAAGCAGACTTAGAAGAACGACAGTATTTGCTTAGAAGGTTCTAATTTTCTTCTAGCCATTTCCATCATGATGCCATGGCCTAGCAAATGAAGCAGTCGAATCAAGAAAAACTCAACAATGCATGTTCGATTCCAGTAGATGCAATTGTGGCATGCGGTCTATTGGCCAGCTGCATCAGCTACGATGACCTAGTTTTCCTCCATAAACAAGGTGACGGATCAATCGCACTAATGACCTGTAGTGCGATTGCGCACACAAAAAGATTCCTTTTAAAAAAACCCCAAAATTCGGTACTTTTGGCATATCTTAAGAAAAAATTTAGAGAAACGGTCCTTTGACCTTAAAAAAGGTGCATTTTTTGGAACAAACAAACAAAATACAACATTTATAATTAAAAGGGAGGTCGTTTTCTGTAGTATTTTAAACGTTTATGCACTTGACCTGGGTGCACGTACACACAAACACAATACGATGAACAGTTAGAAGCATCAAAGAAACTGCAAATAATGATGCAAGGGCCTTTTCGGCCAAAATGTAAAGTTAAACAGATAAGCATGTCTATGCGCGCATAGACATGCACATTTTTTTTACAAACCATTGTTTGAAAATTCAATAATTAATAATAAATAATGTTTTTTCAGTTCACAGTCAGCATAGTGTTTGTCCTTGCGTGCGCATAAACCTTAATGTTTGTCTATGAGCGCATAGACAAAGATCTGAAACATCATTAAAAAAACTTTTGAAACATTGTCTGCACAAGGGGCAACTAAATTAAAAAGCCTGGAAGAATTCTGTAAACATGGTCGGCTTTCATGACTTTGTCCAAATGTGAATACAAAGCATACAATAATTATCCTTTGTATTTCCAATAAGAGAAAAAGAACAAGTAGCGATGCAGCCATACTAGTTCTATATTGACTTTGACGGCTTCCAAACTGTATATTGTATAACCTTCTTTTACAAATTACCATTAATGCTTATGTATCTATCTTGAACCAAATACTCAATTTTTGGTATCCTCAAGCTTCTACGTCGTTCTCAAGAATACATTCAATGCCAAGCAAAACAAATTAATCTCCTGGCTTTACTTCCAATTCAATTTTTGTAATGTTGACACAAATCCAATCAGTCCCTTTAATTCTGGAAAGCACGAGTTCATTATCTGAGATGGTGTAAAACACAAGTAAAATTCCAAAGCACAAAAATAAAAAGGGGAATTGTCTACCCTCATCCAACTACATCATTTTAATGGCTTCAATGCTTCAATTCCAGAGGAAATGTTGGTGAGCTAGGCTCCTAGAGCCAACTAGAAGGAAAAAGAAGGTTGCCAGGCTTTTGCCTAGAAGGATAAATAATTTTTCAAGCTAAGCCTGCATAATCTAAAAGGTGCAAAAAAAGAGACCCAAGTTATGTGCACATAATCAACGTTGAGGCAAAAAAAAAAGATATAGCTATGGTTAAGGTTGCCACTATGTTAGAAGCTTTTCAAACCATAAATACCTCGTAACATCTGCAATGAACTAAACAATAGAAATGGTCTAGAAACCATTTCTACTGAAATAACCATTGGTAAAATAAATAGGTAGGAAAATATTGCGTAGGTACAAATTAGTAGGTTGTAAAAAAAATGGGTAGGTAGAAATTTACCTGGTAGGTCGTGTCTATGCGCGCATAGACAAAAAAATCTTTTTGCTATGCGCGCATAGCAACAGACTTTTTTTTTTCCTCAGCTTTTTTTTCTTGTCTTCAAGTATCAGGACGATTTGACGATTTTAGGCAGCCTTTGTGTTCTAAAGTGTTCTTGGCAGTCATAAAGAAGAAGCCGGAGGTAAGATTTGTGAAAAAAAGGGGGCTTTTGTGAAATTTTTGTGCCATTATTTGTGATGGAAAACATCGATTGGGGTTCTTTTTTGCATCTTTCGGTTTAGATTTTTCTCAAGTTGGAGCATGAATCACAGTCAAAAAGCCTCAAACTTACAGATTTCAGAGTAGATAATGATGAATAGGTTAATTGCTGCACAACAACGGAGCCCCGCTTCTCTATTTTATGCTGCCGCTTAAGCTTTGCCCTGGCTTTGGAGCTTTACACAGCACTTAGGGTCTATTTTATGCTGCATGATGTCAATGCTAATTTTAAACGATACTGTTCCCAATTGATGTTACAGCTGTGGATGTGCCTGTTCTTTGGAAAGACTGGATCATCCATCCTATTCAGGTAGGCGATGGAACAATTTATCTTATAAGGCAGTTGTCCCAACTAGAATTTTTGCTTACTTGTCGGTTTCACATTTTCAAGATTGCAGAAACAAGGGAATCTGGTGCTTCTGCCATCACAGTAATTCATATTGTGCTCAAGAAAGGTATTTATGTACATTTTATGATTTTTGTGATTAATCAGTCAGTTGACATGGGGATCAATAATACAGGAACAAGTTCATTGGTCAAAATTGCTGGATCAGTAGGTTTAGATGCAATGGTTGAGGTAGGTTGGTCCAATGTAATTATGTTTTGTTAGAACCATATAGATTTTGGTCAATCTCATGACTATTAAAGTTGAGCTCTTTCATCTTTCATCTTTCAGGTGGTTAACTTAATGGAGTTAGAAGAGCTATCATAGATGGGAATTCCAATCTTTGGCATCAATATGTCCGTTGGGCTTAAGGTAGTGAAACAATTTTAAGTTCATGCTCCTCATGGTTTTATTGTAATGTCAATTTTGGCTTCTTTGCTAGCTAGCAGTTCCAGGCATACATTGCGGCATCGTTAGTGAGGAATCTGCCTTCTGGTGGTATTATCTTATCATGATTCGGCTGCAGAAGTCCAACTTTTGGACTTGTATGCAAACTTAGCACCTATTCTTATTTTTTAGCCGTTGTTCAGAAGACCAGTTGATATATCAGTTGTTATCACTTCACTTCATCTCTTTGGAAAACATTTTCAAAGCTGAATGAACCATTATCTTATGCCATGGATTAACAGGAACTATTGGGGCTTCATTTTGAAATTTTGAATGTGGATACTAGATTAGGAAGATTCCAAAAATCCATGAGCAACGAGAGCATGGATTAATACCTCATAAAAAGGCTTTTTATCTTATGTGGCCTCAGTTAGATGTTTTATGCTATGCTTGCATAGATGCAGGCAACACCATTTTATGTTCTGCTAGGCGTGCATAGCCACAAGTAACAAGATTTTATATTGTGCTATGCGTGCATAGCCATAGACACAGGAAAAACAAGAATTTCTTACATGCATATAGTCTGTTATGCTTCTCTTCTTCGTCTTTCCGGTCACCTTCTAAGAGGAGGTCGACGTACTTAAGTTGCTTCTCAAGTATGCAGGGATTTTTGTAGTATTTTGTGTTCTAATTAAAAACTCCAGTCTTTCCCTGCCTTTGATTGTCTATCTTGCCAAGATAGCGCCCTTGTGTTTTGTTTTTCCTTAGGCCTATTCTAGGAACCTTGATTTCGCCCTTCTTGATAGTTGTTAACGAATCTACTTACGAGGATTCTAGTGGTGTTTTCAGTTTGTAGATTTCCTGTATGTGCTTACTTTTTACAAAATTACTTTTTATTTTCAGACCCTATATCGATGCACTACAAGTCTAAAGACTTTCATTTATTAAAATCTAGGACCTAAAAATGGCACTCGAAATCTAAATTTGTGGTCCATTTTTTTAAAAGACCCCCCAAAAGTCGTCGAATTTAAGGGAATCTTAGGGAATCTTTGAAAGATTCTTTTTATTAGTGCAATTGCAGGTCATTAGTGCGTTTGATCCGTCACCTTGTTCATAGCAACGGTAATTGAGGAGCAAGCAGATGCATACAATTTCATGGCAGACCTGAGAACGGCCGATGGGCCAGCTTTGATCTGATAATTGTTGCCCTCACCTTATAGAAAGCAGTATGCATGTAGCCCAGCTACAACATTCGGATCGATGTGCAACATTTAGAGCCCTGACCTTCTTCATCGTGGAATACGCACCGGATTGGAAGGGGCGAAATTAGAAAGGGGCGAAGTTGAAACCCTAAGGAAAAGCATAACACACACAATGAATATAGCCTGAATTAAAGAGAGAGTTAACCTGAATTGCTTTCAATGAAAACCATGAAAACAGTGCATAGAAACCTACTTTGGAAGAAAATACATCATTATCCAGCAAGTATTTTGGAAGGCGAAATTTTTGTGAGCTGAAAATTTCAGGCGAAATTTTCTGGTCACAAAAATTTGCCAACGAAAAAACAGGGACCTGAAATTTTGTCCCTTTTTGCTTTTCCGGCAATTATCCGCCGGAAATATTGGCGGCGCCGGTTAGAAGGGGACAGGAGGGGCCGACGGAAGCAGGGGACGGAGGCAGGGGCCGACGGATTGAAGATCGGAGGCAGGGGCAGGGATCGACTGTGTTTTTCGCTGTGAAAAATCTTGCTGTTTGGCCCTATCTGTTTTTTCGGAAGAAATACATCACGAGCACCAAAGAAAGCTCCCATTGCCATTTTAAGCATCAAATTATCGTTGGAATTGAATATGAGAGATGGTTTAGACGTAAGGGTATGATTAGAGACCACCATCCAAACAAATTTGTAATGACCCTGATGTAGGGCCTCCCAGTTTATGACAATCCCCAAGACGAAATTGTTGTAGCCATTGTAGCCATTGCTGTATACAAATTGCTGTAGCCATGGATATGAAGCTCTAATTCTTTTGGGTTTGATTCTAACAGTCTAAGGATGCAAGCTGCGATCAGGGATTGTGTGGAGCTGCAGGAGGAATCAGCTGATATGCTGCGCAGATCCGGCAAGAAAATGCAAGGGTGGGGCAGCATAATACCCAAAAATGAGCAAATTTCGGATGTGCATACATGGTTAAGTCGCCATTAACGTGTCGCACGCGACCCCGCAATGACGGAATGGAAAAAGCTGGCCGATTCAGTCGAGAGGCTGATCACGAGAGGGTTCAAGATCACGAGTAATCTGATCGACATAGCCCTGTCTTTTGTCTCGTCAATCTACCCACGGATTGAAATTAAAGAGCCCACAAAAGGCCTTCAGTACAGATTGCTCTCTCAGAATTTTCTGCACAAAGGTGAGAGATCCGAGGTTGGAAGTGCTATATGCTAAGGACGTGGAGTCCAAAGATGGCTTTTAGGCCAAAGAGGGCCTTTAGTCCAAAAGGGGGCCTATGGTCCAAAGAGGGCTTTGGTCCAAAGATGGACCAAAGGGGCGTGCATGCTATATGGTAGCTCGGGGAGAGCTCAGGGCAGTCGTGGTCATAGGCGAGGGCTCGTGGTTGGGTGGTGAGATAGCGTGCCCGTCAAGTGTCCGCCTTAGTGGTATCGAGAGCAACAAGTTTCGATGGCCGGTTCCCCTGCCAATGTTAACTTGGAAGATGAAGAGCTCAAGGAAAAACTTTTTGAGTTAGAGCATGATAATTCGCTCATGAGAGAAAAACTTGCAGCTGCCGAGGCTCGAATTGCGGAGCTGCAAGAATTGGATTCTCTGCGAGCGCAGGTGGCGCAATTGCAGCAAGCTGCAGGGCGTCCACGTAGTGGCATCAAAACGGGTGCCAATGTCAAAATTGAATTCAAAAAAAGTATTCACGCCACTAGTGATGCGGATGAATTATTCGCGTGGCTTCGGGATTTGAATTCATATTTTGCTAAGACTAAGGATGACGAGGACACTCAGTTATATTTTGCTGAGCGTCATCTGGATGGGGTTGCTAAGGACTGGTGGCTGGATATCCAGAAGAACCAGCCAGTCGATCAACCTATTGTTACCTTTGCGGAATTTGAAAAGCAAATCAAAAATCGTTTTTTGGGTCATAATTGGGAGCGCGATCTTATCGCGGAATGGAATAAGTTGACCCAACAAAACATGGAAACTGTTCGATCCTTCGCCGCACGAGTTTTAAAGAAAGGACTTCAGCTTAGTAAAAATGATGCTGAGAAGTCTGAAAAACTCATGGGTGGGGTGCATCGTTGGGTACGGGCAAAGCTCGACCTGCAAGTTGCCAATCTTTCTTTTGGTGAGCTCTGTAAGATGGCAGAGAAAGTAGAGGAGGAAGGTTTGGCCCTTACTGAAGCCATTAATGCTCAACGTGGCCTCAAAGTTTCTATGAAAGAGGCGAGTGGTTTTCGGGATAAATCAATGGGATCTGCTCCAGGGTCTGGGCCATTCAAACGGCCGCACACAGACGTTGCAGATAATGAACCTGTTGGGGCCAAAGAGCCAAAGGAATCGTATCAAGCACGCAAGAAGCGGCTTATGCGAGAAAATAAGTGTTTTGTTTGTTATTCAACTGATCATAAGTTTTATGAATGCCCTACTTATTTGGAAAAGAAGAAAGGGGGAACGAAAAGGAAGCTACACCTACTCTTAAGTCTGGGACTAAGAAAGAGGATAAAAGTAAGAAAGTAGCTTCTGTTCGCGGAGATGGAAAAGGGAAGAAGGTGGCTACGGTCCGGGAAAAATCGGATATGGATTCTGTTGAGAATAGTAGTCTCTTACGATTTTGGGCTACTATTCAAGATCAAAAAGTACATGTCCTATTCGATCCGGGCAGTGAGTTTGATTTTATTTCTGCTCGCTTGGTGAAAGAACTCAAATTAACTTCTATTCCTTTATCAAGTGATGTAGAATTAGCTTCTGCTTTCTTGAATGTTGCTCCTCCGCCTTCTTCATTTATGGTCAAGGATGTTGAATTTCAATTGCAGGGGATATATAGTCAGAAACGTTCTTTTTCATGGTTTTACGACCTTGGAGGTATGGATATTATTCTAGGCATGCCATGGCATAAGGCTATTAATCCTCTTATAGATTGGAAAGCGGGTATTGTTATGTTATCCTTGGAAGGGGGTAAAAAAGACCTTCAAGTTTGTGAAGGATGATATTGTATCCCCTATTCCCACGCTTCACATTGTACAGTTTAAACGTTTGGCAATGAAAACTCATTTTGTGTATTTGGTGGTTTTGTGTTCTAAGTTAGAAGTATCCCCATTAAATGAGCGTCAAACAGTCTTTTTGCATTATTTTGATGATGTCTTTTCAAATGAAATTCCACAAACTTTGCCACCCCCAACGTTTGGAGGACCACAGGATTGATCTTCTTCACGGGAAAGAACCTCCTAATCAAGCTCCTTATCGGAGAATGCATGGCCAACAAGTTGAGATTAGGCGCCCGACTTGATGAGTTGCTTCAAGCCTGGATTGATCCGGCCATAGTTCTTCACCTTTTGGTGCTCTGTCTTGTTGGTTAAGAAAAAGATAATTCTGGCGCATGTGTATAGATTATCGCTTTGAATAAGATAACCATAAAGAATCGGTTTCCTATACCAAGGGCGGATGATTTGTTTGATCAACTCCAAGGTGCCACGCTTTTTAGCCGCTTGATCTTAAGTCGTGGTATTGGCAACTTAAGGTTGCGCCAAGATGTTCACAAGACTGCGTTTAGGACAACCTTTGGACATTATGAGTTTTTAGTCATGCCATTTGGACTTACAAATGCGCCAGCTTCTTTTGCGAGGCTAATGGGGCGAATATTTGAAGATGTGCATGGGGTTTATGTTGTCGTGTTCTTTGATGACATATTAGTTTTTAGTAAGTCCGAGGAAGACCATTACTTGCATTTGCGGGAGGTTTTCCGTCGGTTAAGCGAGGAGTCTAGTACTCTTAATCCTAAGAAAAGTATATTTTTCCAATCGGAAATTGAATATTTAGGTCATATTGTTTTACTTTTGAGGGTCTTAAAGTTGATCCCAAGAAGGTACAAGCAATTGTGGATTGGCTGTACCTACTTGATTCTTTGCATTCGCGTTCCTTTTGGGCTTATGCAGTTATTATAGGAAGTTTGTACAGAATTTTGCTCGTTTAGCTTCAGATTTATATTTGTTGCTACGAAAAGACGTTCCTTTCCAATGGAATCATAATCATCAGTTTGCTTTCCAAGTTTTAAAGGATGCCATGGTTAATCCTCCTGTTCTGCGTTTGCCAAAGTTTGGTCTACCTTTCTTGTTATGTGTTGATGCAAGTGGTATGGCTTTGGGCGCGGTTTTGATGCAGGATGGTCATCCTATCTTATATTATAATGTTATACCGTAATTCTTGGATTGGATCAAGCCCTAATTTGAATGGTCGAGATCATCTGAGTGCATCCGAAGGCCGAGATTTATTACACGACTTATCACCACCATGATTGGTCATACTTTGATCTCTTAAGGGGAAAGGGTAAAGGGAAAAGGGGGGAAAGGAAAAGGGAAGAGACAAGAGAGAATGTGAAGGGCAAAAAGACACGGGAAAAGGGAGAAAAGCAAAGGGAAAAGGGAGAAAAGCAAAGGGAAAAGGATGGGGATAAGAGAAGAGAAAAAGGCATGAAAAAATGAAAAGGGAAAGAAAGAAAAGAAAAAGGAGGGGGAAAAGGTACAGGGGAAAGGGCACGAGGGAAAAGGGAAGAGATAAAGTGGTAAAAGAAAGAGAAAAGGGCACGGGAAAAAAAGGGAAAAAGGAAAGATTGAAGAAAGGGGAAAAGGGAGGAGAAAAAAAGCATGAAAAAATGGAAGAAAAAAAGGGCATGGGAAAAGGGAGAAAAAGAGAAGCGTTGAAGAAAGAGGAAAAAGGAAGGGAAAAATGGCATAGGAAAAGGAAAGGGAAAGGGAAAGGGAAAGGGAAAGGGAAAGGGAAAGGGAAAACGAAAAAAGAGAGAGGGAAATGGAAGGAAAAAAGCGCATCGAGAAAAGGGGAAGAGTAAAAGATTGGGAAAACGAGGAAGAGGGGAAAAGGGAGAACAAGAAAAGGATGGGGAGAAAGGAAGAAATAAGGGAAAGTGAGAAGAAAGAAAAGGGAAAAGGGGGAGAGGGCACGGGAAAAAAGAAAAGAGGAAAATAGGAAAAGGGAAGAGAAAAAGGGAACATAGAAAAATAGGAAACGGAAAAAGGGAAGGGAGAAAGGGTGAGGAGATGGGAAAAGGGAAGGTAAAAAGGGCATGGGAAACGGGAGGGGAAAAAGAAAAAGGGAGGAGAAAAGGGCATCCAAAAAAAGGAAGAGTGAAAGGCTGGGAAATGGAGGAAAAGATAAGGGAAAATAGGCATGGAAAAAAGCGAAAGACTAAAAGATTGAGGAAAAGGGAAGGCATGGAAAAAGGGTGGGGATGGAAAAAGGTGAAGGGAAAAGGAGAAGGGCATGAAAAAAGGAGAAGAAGGAAAGGGTGGGGAAAGGAGGAAAAGGAAAGGGAAAAAGGTTATTGGAAAAAGGGAAGAGGGAAAGGAAGGAAAGAGGTGGGGAAACAAGGAAATATACAAAAAACGGGAAAAAATTGAAAAGAAAAAGAAAAGTGTATAGAAAATAAGAAAAAGTGAAATACGGGATAGAGCAAAAGGGAAAGGGAAACAGAAAGGGAAAAGTATAGGGCTTTTCTCACTGCAGCCCAAAACATTTACAAGCTCTCAACTTACGCCCAACAATGATGGGTACCATTACTAGTTGCTTATGAAAGTCGGAAGTTTTCTGACACGGAAAGTAGATATAGTGTTTATGATAAGGAATTTCTAGCTGTCATTCATGCTTTGAAAGTGTCGCACAAAGCATTAGGCACATTGTTTCACAGAAAACATTATCGGAAAGGCAGTTGAAATGGGTTGCTTTTATGCAGCAATATGATTTCTCAGTGGATTATCGTCCTGGTAAAGAGAATGTTGTAGCTGATGCTTTAAGTAGACATTATGCAGTTTGTTCTCTTTCTATAGCACAATCCAACCATTTGGAGGAAATGAAGCCATTGTATGCCACTGACCCTGATTATAAGGATATTTGGTTGTTAGCTCAAAATGGCAATGCATATGGATATAAGATCGTTAATGGGTTCTTGTATAAAGGTCCAAAGCTATGCATTGTTCGGAATTTTCGATCACTTATTCTTAAAGAAGTCCATGATGCACCTACGGCGGGTCATCGGGGCGTGGGGGCAACTTTGGCAAAGCTTGAACCATACTTTATTTGGCCTGGATTACGGAGAGATGTTTTGGTTCATATTCGGCATTGTGTTACTTGTCAACGGATAAAGAAAGCGAACAAGAAACCTCATGGTGTTCCTTTATCCTTGCCTATTCCGGAGGCAAAGTGGGAACAGATCACTATGGATTTTATTGTTGGTCTTCCTCCCAGTTCTCGCAAGAACACTGTCATTTGGACAATTGTTGATTGTTTAACTAAGCACGCTCATTTTATTCCTTGTTCGGATAAGTTGACGGCTTATAGTGCGGCTACGCTCTTTATCAAAGAGATATTTAGGTTACATGGTTTGCCAAAGATTATTGTATCCGATCGTGATACAAAGTTTACTAGTAAATTCTGGAAGGCATTATTTATGCAATTGGGGACAGAGTTGAGGTTCTCCACTGCTTTTCACCCAGAAACTGATGGACAATCCGAGGTGGTCAATAAAGTTATTTGTTCCATCTTAAGGGGGTTTGTCAATGAACATCAAGGTCATTGGGAAGAGTATTTGCCTATTGCTGAATTTGTGTATAATAATACCTATCAGTCTACCATAAAGATGACTCCTTTTCAGGCGGTCTATGGTCAGCCTGTGCGGGAGCCACTCTTTCGAGTGTGTGAAGATGTTCCAGCTGCTGATGATTTGGTTATTGAGCATAAGGATCTCATAGACTTGCTTCAAGCTCGTATACGAGATGCTCAAGCATCTTTTGCAAATAAATCATCTAAGTTGCGGCAACCAATAGTTTTTAAGGAAGGAGATTGGGTATGGATGAGGATCCATAAAGGCCACTTTAAGAAAGATGCGCGCAAGAAGGATCTTAAGTTGGCACCCCGTTTCCATGGACCATTTCAAGTTATTAAAGTGGTCAATGAGAATGCCTATCAATTAAGATTGCCTCAAGGTTGGAAAATGCATGATGTAGTGAATGTTTCATTCCTAAAGGCTTATCATGGTAAGGAGTTACCTCAACTTGGGAGGTTAACTGAGCCAGAATTGATTGATGATTCCGAAGTTCTAGAGCCGGAAACAATTTTGGCGGATAAATCCACTAGTGGTTCAAGACAATATTTGGTTAAGTTCGCTCACAAACCTTTGGAGGACGCTTCATGGGTGCGTGGCAATGTTTTAGAAGCTTATCCGGATATTCTTAGAGAATATAAAGATCGGAAAGCAAAGGAAGCCGAGGGACAAGAGGAAGTCCAAGCACAGGCTTCTACTAGCCGGCCTAAGCGAGGGCCAAGGAAGGATTATGCTCGGATGGCTAAAGGTATTTAGATACCCTTTTGCAGCAGAGGACTGCTGCAATGTCAAGAGGGGGGGAATGCTATATGCTAAGGACGTGGAGTCCAAAGATGGCTTTTAGGCCAAAGAGGGCCTTTAGTCCAAAAGGGGGCCTATGGTCCAAAGAGGGCTTTGGTCCAAAGATGGACCAAAGGGGCGTGCATGCTATATAGTAGCTCGGGGGAGAGCTCTGGGGCAGCTGTGTCATAGCTGAGGGCTCGTGGTTGGGTGGTGAGATAGCGTGCCACGTCAAGTGTCTGTCTTAGGAAGCTGAAGGGCAGATGCCATAATTAAAATGACAGAGAAAATGGACTGCCATAGTCAATCGGAACATACATAGAACAGAGCCATAGAATCGGGGCTGCCATACATAGAATCGGGACTGCCATACATAGAACAGAGCACCGGCAAAAAAACTTCGATCCCTTTCTTATTTCTGATCCCTTTCTTATTTCTGATACAGAATCGATTCCTGACATCCTAAAATCGGCTTATTATTCAAAGTTGGGCTAGGCTTTGCTTTGCCGATCATGCAAGAATGCAGGATAAAGACACTGAGCAGATTATTCAGCAAAATTAGGGCCAAATTGCATGGAAAAAAAAGAAAAGGAAACAAGAACTGCAGGGTCAGAATATAGACTGGGCTGAGGTGTTGCAGGAAGAAAATAAGAGATTTCTCAACCTACGACTCTATCTATGACCATTTCCTAGCAACCCACTCAGCATCACATTCATTGCCCAGCGAATCGATACACAAATTCAGCATTTACAGCAAGACTTACAACAAAACTTGTACTAACCTGTCCATCGAATTGGCTCTGGCTTCCCGAGCTTCAGCATCTTCACCAGTTTCCTTCTCCTTTTGTTTGATTTGTAGAACCCTGATCACTCTTTTCTCCATTTCCACAAAGAAATCCTCATATATCTCCTGAGGCATGTTGGCAAAAAATTTTGCCATTCTTTCTGCTCTGTTGCTTCCATTCTCTTCACCATGACTATCATTTTCATCTCCATTGCTTAAAGCAGGGGCTTTTTCTTTACGTTTTGTCTTGCCGACTTCCAGCCACTGCAATAATCAAAGACCTCAAAATCTCAAAATGGAAACTTTTAAGGCTCAAACAAAGAAAATCAATACTTACTGGGTTAGCACTTTGGAGGCGCAGGATGCACCAGAAGGTCGATCAAAGCAAAAGAGCAAGGAAAGGTGGATGTGGGATTGACCAAGCGGGAGATGGATGAGGTTGCTTTTGGCGCCAGGTTTCCACAATTCTTGGCTTGCAATTTAGATCCAACCCTAGATCCAACGGCTCAGATCTAGAGCTGCAGATCCGACGGTCGTGTTAAGAAAAAATAGGGCCCTTCCTTCTTCGGCTGTGGTGGAGTTCATGCAGCAATTGTAAATCGTTGTGCTTGACATCAGATGGCCTGACTCTGTGTTCGGGTCATGTTGATGGGAACATGCACTTTTGGGATCTCCGATCTGGGAAATTGGCTGAAGTTGCAGCTCATTCACAGGGAGATCACATCTGTATATCACATGGCGGATTCACATGGAGCCATTTACACTGTATGCTTAACAGATAGCTTGGCCGTGATAGTTGGATGCGAAGACCCAAGCAGCTAGCTATCACTTCGATATGGATGGCTGAGGGTTTGATGATCATGGCACTGCTTGGGCAATCAGCTAAGGCTTCCAGCCCTTCTCTTCCAACTTACCAACCTAGGGTTCCTTTACGGCAAAGCAGTGGGCCTGGAGCTGCTTCGTTAACTGGAGGCTATGTCCAAGATATGGCTTAGAAATTTAGTTTGACTAAAGGGGTTTGCGATTTTTTTCCCCAGCTATTCCACGATGAAGCCTGCTATCTGACAGATTGATGAATCCAGAACATAGTCTTTCCTTCTTCTTTGGCTATGCAAGTATCCTAAGCATGTTTCCTTTACCATTCCATTGCTTACCACTGATCTTTTAGCCCTTTTATCTTAGCAGAGAACCAGAAGGCAGGAAGGCACGCCATAACGGCGGAGTTGCTACGAGCTGTATTCTTAGGTTGGTACTTCTCTTGGTCTCTACCATCCATCCTTTTTGCTTCTACCATCTTCTACTATAGATAAGGTTTAAGCTATTCTTAGTAGCCTTCTTAAGCAACACATAAATGCAGAAGGATAGAAGCAAATGCAGATCTGCTTGCATCCTCTGGTTGTTGTTACTGCACTCCAGATGTATGCTTACAGGGAGCTTTGGAAGGAAAACAAGCAAAATAATAACACAGTGAATCAAAGGCAGAAGGCAGAAGCGATTATACTCAAGTTCTTTTGAATATTTTGATTCATGTGTTCTGAAATAATAAAGTTATTGATATTGCTTATGTAATATTGCGAATCCATATTGAAAGGGTCTGCTCTCTGCTAGAAGTTGGCCAGAAATAGCAGATAGAAGGCTGTGTAGCAAGAAAAACATTTTTAAGCTGGCAAAAGATTATGTTACCATAATGGTCTTTAGGTATGTTCACATAAATAAACTCTGGCCATTATGCATAACAGCAGATACTGGCCTTTGATAAGGAGGTTAATGCTAAAACCAAAGAACATGCTGGCCTGCAACTGATTATGCGATGTTTGGATTTGTTCCGTCAGGGTTGAGGCTGGAGGTATATATCGGCAATGGCGGCAGAGCTCACCTTTCGTGGTACCTTTGCTGCAGTGGATGCTATGGCTGAAAGGTAACACGTAACAATTCAATTGTTTATTTGAAGCTAGGCAGATGCATCCTTGCATTTGACACATGAAAACCTTTTAGAGAATCCTGAAGCATATCAAAGGCATGAACTGCATGAAGCCGAAATGTAAGAATCAAATATGGTTGATGTTTTTATTCAGCAATTTTATGATATTTATGTTTCTTTTGCAGATGGATTTGGTGCGCAAGATCATAAGGCTGATGCTGTATGTGCAGATGTAGCTCCAAATGTGATATTGTGAGGCCCCAGAGATTTGCAGTCACGAAATAGATTAATTATTTATGATGCAAATTCAAGAGAGTAAATTGATTATTGAGGAGAAGGAAATTTTGAATGTTAGTACTGCCAAAACCCATATAGCATGTAATGCCAACACACTAAATGGTGGAGGAATGAATCATAATTGTGTTATCTATAGAAGATGAGAAGGTCATGAACAACCAGAAGCGGGATAGTAAGACACTGCAGCCAAGGCCAGCAATTATGTCCAATGCCCAGTTTCTTTCACCTTTTTTGTTGTGTTGATGGCAATTTAGATAGCATCAACAAGTTTTAAGCAAATGACTAACATTTTATTTGAAACATACCGTACAAACCATGCCATACAAACATGCATGTTACAATTTACAAGTGATCCTAGATATTTTATTGGAAAGCATCTATAGCTAGATGATTATAGCTATAATGGCAAACAATAAGAGTTGTAGATGACTTGACTCTGTTCATGTGATATGACTACCACCCCTTCGTACAAGATC
The DNA here is from genome assembly GCA_021234155.1 of Isoetes taiwanensis. Classification (NCBI taxonomy): domain Eukaryota; kingdom Viridiplantae; phylum Streptophyta; class Lycopodiopsida; order Isoetales; family Isoetaceae; genus Isoetes; species Isoetes taiwanensis. Next base: position 171,438 of record JAJEKV010000323.1, on the reverse strand, counting down.
CTAACCGTCTAATAATAATCTTAGCTAATGAGGGCTAACTGTCAATGGTGTATACTTTCTATAATACTACAAATGACGAACACAATTGAAAGTGCATTAAGTTACAAGTTTTCTCATGTATCACTAAGTCTCTTGTGAAGTAACATGTAACATCATTCTCAAAAAACCTTTCCTATGAATAATCTGCATTGAGTTACGTGTAGTTACATGTTTCTAACTATAGCCTAGCAAAGAAACAAGCACAGAATAGAGAGGGACATATCGAGCAAGCATGTATCTACATTGAACTTCAAGGAGATGGCCAAATGGAGACCGAAGACCAGCAAGCATAAAACCAGGAGAGAGGACCAACAAACACAGGACCATCAACAAGAGCTTGAGATCACCAACCAATAGGAAGTTAAGGACATGGCAGTGGTTGAGATTATCAACCAATAAGAACTTGACAAGATAGCAGATCCTATACACATAAGAAACAAGATGCTCCTAGCTCCATTGCGCAGAGTTACACATAAGAAACAAGATGCTCCTAGCTCCATCGCGCAGAGTTGTAGACTTTGATTATAAGCTTACCTTAAAACCTGCTCAAGTTGACAACATGCTCCCACTCAGAACTGCTACGTATAGGCACCATGTTATTTAGAGATACCAATGCAATACTATCTAACTCATTGTTCTCATTGTTCTTATAACTTCATAGGTTCCCAACTAATCCCTGGAACACTCGACATCGTTATTATCTTTGGGTATTTTTGTTATAATAAAAGATTACTGCACACTTTCATCATTGCAGTCAAAATATTTACAAACTTCCAACATATGCCCAGCAACGCTGGGCACTGTTACTAGTATATTATAATGTTATTGTGTAAGTGTTGGACCCAGCCCTAATTTGGACGCTCTAGATTTGATGAAGCCAATGGAGGAGATTATGCCACGTCATATTCTTAAGATAACTTCCGAGGGCATCAGATAATTTTCTTAGGCTTGAGCAGATAATTTTCTTAGGCTTGAGGAGGATTGCCGGACGCTGTTGCCGCCATAGCCCTTTCTTCACCTTATTCTGCTATACATATTTATGGTGGCTTTTGTCTCTGGGCAGAGCATCAGATTAAAATGCTTCTTCAAGAATAGATGGGGCATGGATTTGGAAGGGCCATTAAACTAATCCCGGGTTCCGTTCAAAGCTAGCTTTATTTTGCCATTCTTCAGACCAATGCGTCTTCACCATGGTGCTGTCCCTTTTGAAGAAACAAATCTAGGTATGGGTTGAATGAATACGAATTAGACCAGAAAAATGCCAAACTCCATTTTTTGTTCTTCAGTGCCGGTTTGCTTCTATGCCATGCCGTTCTATCCTTTAAATAAAAAATTTAGGTGCATGTTATTTCATTTCCAGATACCAGAGTCTATTTCATGCTTTACATTTGATGCACCTGTATTTTTGTTGTTGGATCTCACCTTATTTATGATTTGTGTGGGACACAGTTGCTCTGGTGGATAAACCATGCAGCTTAGAGCTAAAGATGTCATGCCGAAAGATTGCCAGCGTGATGTTTTAGAAAAGGGTAGCTGGCAGAAATTGCTTGCTCTGGACTTCGTCTCTCATACACTGGATTAAATGCGCTTTCTGTTATACAAGCGGTTCAGGTTTGTATTAGTTGTTACTTGAAATGTAGATTCTTGCTTGAGTTCAATACCTCAAAAAGAGAAGAATGATATGCCAGTTTAGGTATGTAAGAAATGTTTTTTCCTTATAGAATGTAGATTTCCAAGCTTTAAGGATTGAAGCTTAAAGGAGCTTGAAACAAAACTGTATTTAAGGCCAGTTTTGGTATATTAGTATGGCAGTTTCAAAGGCCTAAACTTGGAGGGATGCCTGATAGTCTGAACCACTGCATTGTTGCTTAGGTGAGTTAGTTCACATGAACAAATTGTTGTGAGATTAGCTATCGCAGCCGGAGCTCTTGTATGTTCTTGATCACGCTGGCATGCGCGATGCGTACTTCGGTAATTATCCAATATTTCTTTTATTCCTCTCCCTTTTACGGAAGAACCAAATGGCATTTCTACTCAAGTTGGATTTTGCTTCACATGCTACAGACCACCGGCTAGAAATGGCATTGCAAAACTTCATAGGTTTATGTGAATGAGATTTAGTACCATTTTATCTAGAAGCATCTAGAGACAGTAAAGAGCTGAAACTCCATTATAGTGATGGTTATATGTTAATCTATCTATTTCTTAGCTCATTTGTCTTTTAACTATTAATTTAGTTTCTATTGTGCTTCTTCTACTTTATTATTATCGATCGACTAAGTTGTTCTTTTTTGCAGCATCTTTGAAAAAAAGTTTGCCAAAGAGTTGTATTTCCCAACATGAGGTCGCTTTCGGTATTTCCTTTTAGCAAGTGATATACAAAGAATCTAAAAACGATTCAGCATGCCATTGTGAATGTTCTGCAGTGCTTCTTGCCACAATTTCATCTCCCTTTTATTCAAACGCCAATGTATATTCTTAATCCTAGTTTATGTTCTGGAAAACAAATTCATGAATGAATTTTTCCCATTCCCTTAGTCGCTTTTTTCCATTTACATATCCAAAATGTTTTAGTGCCAGACTCTGCAGATCAACATGGAAAACTCAGCGCATGCAAGATGGATCCAGTTTATTGCTCGAAAGGATGACTTTCCCAAATTAAATAAAAATGGACAAGATTTAGAGTAATGCTAATACCTAGCATAGGAGAGAACATTATAAAGTAGAGGTTGAGAAACCCCTTTTACATTTTTTTGCAGAACCCTTAGTGGTTTGTAAAGTTGTGGCCATGTCTTAAATGGTATAAATTTTCTCAACGGACGGGTCATATGGGTGCACAGGAAATCTTCCCCAAAATGTGCCATGATCTAATGGCCCCAAAAAATTCTAATACACCCCAAACGATAATACACCTCGAATGATGTGTAGCCAGTTTGAAGCAGGGATAGGTTCAGGTTCTGTACATCAAGGTGAAAACTTATGTACGTATTTTTCTAATAAAACATATTTTAGAAGTATAAAACATATTTGCAACAGTTTAATATCCCGATCAAAAAAGAAAAAGAAATATCCGGTGTGATCGCGACATCCATAGCAAACGCAGATGTTGACAGGCAATCGCCAATAATTCAATATGGACACATCGTGTCGTCAATGCGATCGCATTTCTTTTGCACTTGATAGTCGCATGGTCTTGGAAATGTGGCCACTAAGGAAGAATTGTAGCCATATTCAGGAGCAAATGCGGCTCCAAGATGCGGACGCAAAATCCACGTAGCATTTTTGGGCCGTAATCGGTGTACTGTGTAGTTCTCAATTTTATGACCATGCTATCTTCTATATATTTGGCAATTATGATGGAAACAACAATCTTTATGCATTTGATATTTATTTAAATGCAATCTATGGGCCACTACACAATCATAAGATGCATTTGCAGAGCATTTTGAAGAAATGATTGTGCGGTATCTAGCTGATGATGTTGATCTTATATAGAAATCTAATCTTACAAGACCAGCCAATGAAGCAGCCGGGGCACAAAGGTACAAGACAAATAAGAAGATTAAATAAAAAAATGTGCAAGATATGCTGCTAATGAAAGTCATGCAAACTGCTGTACTTGGGACAAAAGAAAATATCACATATCGTTCACTTGAATGGATTCCTAGCAAATTCTTATGCTGATACTTATTTTGCTAAATTGAAGGACTTAAAGGCATAAGATATCCCAGCAAATTCTTATGCTCATGCTTATTTTGCTAAATTAAAGGACTTAAAGATAGAAGATACTGCCCGTTACGCTTCCTCTGCACCTATGACAGAAGATGAATCTATTTCTCCTTATCTGGCATACTCTTTGGAAGAAGCCCAAATTTTTTTGACACCCATGGCTTTGGAATTGAGCTGTAGCCGTAGAAGTTGATGATGCAAAGGCTGCATTTGACTTGAGTGTCAAAGATGGAGCGCTTGGAGTTCTGGGGCCCAAAATATTTGAAGAATCTGGTAAGAGTGTTGCAATCGCTGAGATGCATTTATATGGTGATGTTGTGCTAAGATATAGTTTGAATAAATATGATAACTCCTTCCTTCTCAGTTACGAACCTGCTGAGTCATATCTAATGTCTGCCAGATTGCTTCGGCTTGCCCATGTAGTGGAAAATGTATTCAATGTTTAAGTGACATTGGCACTAGACTGAAAGTGGACTTAATAACATTGTCTTGCCTAGCAACAATGAGATGGTGGTGTTACCCGTCAGTGAACCCACTTATGGAATGAAGCAAATGACCATATACTGAAGGCCCTGGATTGCAGCATCTTGCCTTACTTTGTGAAGATATATTTCCACCTTGAAGGAGATGCATATGAGGTCTAATGTTGGAGACTTTGAGTTTATACCTAAGTCTAATCCAACCTATTATAAGGAATCGCCACATCGAGTTGTGATATTTTAGATGCAGAGCAATTGAAGCTCTGCGAGGAACTTGGAATTTTGCTGGATAAGGATGATCAAGAAGTGTTGTTACAGAGTTTTACCAAACCACTTGGAGATAGGAAAGCATTGTGCCATTTTTGTAGTAACAGATGCATGTAGACCTTTTGGATTTAGCATTAATAAATACTCAATATTGTGGGGGACCGATTGTCAATTGCGTATTCCATAAAATAAAGATTTTGGCCAAGCACTCCCTCAAATTTTGAAAACAAAGCCCAACCCCACGGCTACTAGATAGAATAAGGGGGAGATTCCACTAATCCTCAAATAATACATGTTGAAGCAATGCGTCCAAAACATGACACTTCCATCTATTGCAACCTCAATTACACTGAAAAATTAGAGAACATGACCCAAAACTATATTACCAGAAATATCAAGATAATGAATATACAAGCTATGCAAAATAAATAAATAAATAAATAACGACTATAAATGCCCCATTTTTAGATTTAAGCACATGATTCCCAAACACTTTAATTACAACCACATTGGATGCCCACCGAAGGTGGGCAATTTACTAGTGTAATAGGTAATTTCCATGATTTCGGTTGGTTATTTTATAATTTTAACTTTTACCACTTTAATGGTATCTTGACAATTTAGTTGTATTTTGGCATTTTAGAAATTTGCTTATAGCATGCCTGTGGTTATTTCTAATTTTGATATTTATCTTGCTAATTTTAATGGTGTCAATGTGTTGCTTCTATAAATTTAATCTTTATCTCTTCTTGTTGTATTTAGCAATATAATTGGAATTTTGACATTTTGGGACATCTGCTAGCATGCACTTGCTTATCTTTTCATTCGAAGGCTATCTTGCTAATTTGCTTGTCTGTCTATTGTTTCAATACTTTTAACCTTTATCACCTTGGTTGATATTTTCGCAATTTTAATGAGATTTTTGCTAATTTTTGTGATGCCGGTTTTGTTGCTTCTATAACTTTTAACTTTTGTCAATTTTGGCAAGGCTCTTTTGGCAAATATTTATTGGAATTATTTATTTTGATAAATTTGCTAGCATACTCATGGTTATCTTCTCATTTTGATAGTTATATTGCATGGTAGTATTGCAAACTTTGGTTCATATTGGCAATTTGGTTGGAATTTTGGCATTTGGGACACTTGTTGGTACTACTCATGGGTTATCTTCTCATTTTAACAGTTGTATTACTGAGATGAACAATAGCAGTGGTAGCAACACGAGCAGTGCAGGGGATTATTTACCAGGTCGAGCATGCTCATCTTCAACTTCATCTTCTTCGTCCCTCCGTCGAAGGCACAGAAAAAGACCTAGAACTAACCTTGTTGAAGCTTTCTACCATCATCGTGAAAGTTGTTGGTGCAATACTTTTCGGGGAACTGCTACACGTTCTTATCATGTGCGACATCAACATGAGGCACGATATGGTATGTGGCGAAATAGACCGCAACAAAGCGACGAGGAACACCAACTTGAACGGGAAGCAAATGAGGTACGCTACATATACATATATCCTTCTAGCATTTAAATTATTTATTAGCACGTGCATTTAGTTATTTCAAATGGTTATTTAGTCTTGCCAACGCAATTGTCAAACTTCTAATGAGGAGCACACTCAACTGTCATATAAGTTGTTGAATTGTTATTATGAACATGTTAATACTTTAGTTGTTGTCTTGTATTGTACATTATACATTGTAAATAGAAGTTATACATTGTAATGGATATAAAGTTGTATAATCCATTAGAAGTCATACAATTGGCTCAAAATATATTGTATGATCCTTAAATTACCACCCAGCATAAAAGCAACTAAGATTTACGTGTGCAGTTTTCGAGTGATGAATCATTGGATGGAGTTTAAACATCAAGTTCAAACAATACTTTCCTTGGTGGGGATGCGATACATGAAACAATTACTAATTATTTTCCGGCAGTTCAACATCCTGAAAATGAGAGCAATGGTGACAAGGCTGAATTCCTGCACAATGAGGCAACAACCCCATTGTTTCCACATGCACGTGTATCTCGTCTTGCTCCATGTTTGCTAATTTTGAACCTCCAACATAAAGTCGGTTGGAGCAACAACAGTATTTCTGAGCTTTTCGGGTATGTATGTATGCTCTTAAATTCTTTGTTACAATGTTGCTACTAATAATATTAAAATATGGGACTTGTATACTAGTTTGCTAGACAAAATACTACCAGAAGGGCATTGCCTTCCAAAGTCAAGGAGAGAGGCAAGAGAGTTGTTGCGGGCATTGGGGCTAGAATACAATTATGTACATGCATGCGTTAATGACTGCATACTATTTTGCAATGATTACGGGGGAGAACTGGACAAGAAAATGGCCCTACGCAAAGGCAAATCACTCTTCCTGGGCTGTTTATTAGGTTCCAAGATGCAATTGTCAAGAAAAACGAAGTGGACAGCAAAGGAAAAACATAAACAGTCATTTAAAAGAGAAAACAAGTCTGATATCACCTCATACTTTGAGCCAACGGTTAGGAAAAAGATAAAAGCTTACTAATTTCAAAACTATGCTCCCCTAGCTGTACATGATTGTTGTACTAATTGGTCTCATAGACCCATACTTTCTTTCCTCTGCAACCCTATTACAAGACTTTCCCACTCCTTCATGGGCTATTACATGCTTATGATTAAGTTAGAGAACTTTTTTTTCACACAACACGATTGGGACTCTTTTCCATGGCAACAATTTTGGAATATATACGCACTAAAGCTACAAATTATCTGGGGTATTTCAAAGCAAAATTGCAATCCATATTGGTCCATCAATTTGAATGTTGGCAGCCCCTCTAAGTTTGCCAAAGATTACTAAGCGACCTCTTATCCTCTGGACGTCTTTTGGCATGGGGTTTCCTTTTTTCTATGTCATCGCACATGCATCAATCATGCCCGAAGTGTAATGAGCCGCGTTATGAGGAAGGAAGAAGGTCAAAGGTGGCAAGGAAAACATTGCGTCATATGCCTATAATTCCCCGCTTACGTTATATGTTTCAATCTCCTTCTATTGCCTCATTCATGGATTACCATGCCAAAAATCAGAGCACAGATGGGAAAATGAGGATGCCAGCAGATGGAGAGACTTGGAAGAATGTCGAAGAAAAGTGGCCACAATTTAAAACGGAGCCTCGCAACATTAGACTTGGGCTAGGGCTTGATGGAATATGCCCCTGGGGATCTATGTCATCATCACATAGTGTATGGCCGATAGTTGTTGTAAACTACAATATTCCACCATGGATGGCTATCAAGCCAGGTCATATCATGTTGACATTGATTGTTCCATGTATTATGTTATGGTCATACTTTGTATGAACATGTAATGAAGTGGAAAAATGTTTATTGCAGGAAAATACCAAGTAAAAAATATGGATGTTTACATGGAACCTTTGATAGAGGAATTGGAAATATTGTGGAAGGGGATCCATATGCATGACATTGTGAGAGAGCCACATGATTTCACACTGTATGGGATGCTATGTTTCACAATTCATGACTATCCAGGCTTCTCCGTGGGATTAGGTAAGTATATTACAACAAAATTATCTTATATTATTATTATAATTATAAAATTATAGCGTGTGTCTTCAATGGAGCCCTAAATCAGACGATCGAGGATTTGATGGACCAACCGGTGGAGATGATGTGTGCGTGTCTTCAACAAAAATTTCATCTTGACTATGGCTTCAATATGATTCATTCAATCCGATGGTGAAACGATAAAAGGGAAAAGGGAAAAGGGAAAAGGGAAAAGGGAAAAGGGAAGGGGAAATTGAAGGAAAAGGAAAAAGGAAAGAGAAAGGAAAGAAAGAAAGAAAGAAAGAAAGAAAAGGAAAAGGAGAAACAACAATATGAAAAAATAAAAAATGATAGAAAACAAAAAAGGGGAAGAAGGAAAAGGAATAAAAAAAGGGTAAGAGGAAAATGGAAAGAGAAGGAGAAAAGGAAAAAGGGAAAGATAAAAGGAAATAGAAAAGGAGATAGAAAAAGGAATAGAATAGGGGAGGGGGAAAGGAAAGGGAAAAAGGGCACCGCAAGAAGGAAGAAATAAGGGTGGGAAAAGGAGAAAAAGGTAAGGGAAAATAAGAAAAGATTGCGAAGAAGGGGACGAGAAAAGTCCATGGGAAAAGGAAACGGGAAAATAAAAAGGAAAAAAGAGGGGAAAAAGGGCAAAAGAGAACTTGGGAAAAGGGAACGAGAAAAAGAGGAAAAAGGAAAGGGCATGGAAAAAAGGGAAGAGAGAAAGGGTGAAGAAAGAGGAAAACGGAAAAAAGGAAAAAGGAAAAAAAGGGTGGGGAAGAGGAAAAAGGAGGAAAAGGGTGGGGGGAAAGTAGAATAGGCAAAGGGTAGGGAGCAAGGAATAGAAAAAGAGGAAAAGAGGAAGGAAAAAAGGGAAGAGGGAAAGGTTGAGAAAATAGAAAAAAGAAAGGGAAAAAGAGTATGGGAAAGAGAAAAGAAAAAAGAAAAACAAGAAAAGAGAAAGAGAAAAGGGGGAAGAGGATGGGGAAAGAAGGAAAAAGGGCACATAAAAAAGGTTGAGAAAAGGGAATGGAAAGAGGCATATGAAAAGGGAAAGGGAAAGGGAAAGCGAAAGGAAAAGGGAAAAGGAAGGGGGAAGGGAAAGGGAAGGGAAAAAGGACAAAGGGCAAAGCGAAAGGGTGGGGAAAGTATGAAAAGGGAATGGAAAGTTGAAAGGAAAAGGGAAGCAGAAAAAGGAGAAGGGAAAGCAAAAAGAGCATGAGGAAAAGGGGAGAGGGAAATGGGAAAAGAGATGGGGAAAAGGGCACGTGATCAAGAGGAAGAGGTTGGGGAAAGGAAGAAAAGGGCACATGAAAAGATAAGCAAAAGAGAACGAAAAAATACATGGAAAACGGGAAAAAAGAAAAGAAAAAAGAAAAGGAAGAGGAAGGGGAAAAGAGTAGTGGAAAAATGGGAAGAACGGGGAAAGATAAAAAGGAAGGGAAAAAGCTGATCAGAAAAAGAGAGAGAAAAATAGGGGAAGGGGAAAGGGAAGGCAAAGGAGGGAGAAGGGGATTAGAAAAAAGAAAAAAAAGGGAGAATGAAAAAAGGGAGAAATTAAAGGTTCCTAATTTATGCCCAGCAAGGCTGGGTACCATTACTAGTATAATTTAAAGATTCTAGTTGCTCGTAAACCATGATGCTAAAATCAAATTCTTACTTTGTGATGTAACAGGTCTACAGACAAGTGGAGCATATGGATGTCCTTCATGTGGAACTAGCCTAACATCATACAGATCCAAACATCTCAAGAAGCAAATATACATTGGCCACAAAGAATATTTGCCTGAAGGGCACCATGCACGTGGGCGTGAGGTGATACCCCCACCAAAACGATGGACAACTAGGGACTAGCTCCATGCCTGGAAAGATGCAAACCCAAATTTGGATTACTTGGCTAATATTGGAGAAGGCGATACCACACTTCCCTTTGGTATGAAACGCTCAAGTCCGGTCTCTGCAATGGCACCCGCCTTCGCGTAATCAAAGCACATCCAGGAATTATAGATGCAGAGATAATCACAGGCACCTACAAAGGAACAAGGGTCCTCATACCAAGGATAAGTCTAGAGCCATCAGACAACGACCTCCTTCCTTTCAAACGTAGGCAATTCCCTGTGCGACTTGCATTCTCAATGACCATAAACAAGTCACAAGGCCAGTCCATGAGCTCAGTTGGCATCTACTTATCAACGCCAGTTTTTGCCCACGACCAGCTCTATGTTGCATTCTCAAGGTGCACCACACAGCAGGGAGTGAAGGTATATATTCAAGGGGTGAAAGCATGTTGTAGTGGAACAAAAACGTGCATTTTAGCACCACGTTTTTGGGTGCTAAGTGTTGTGGGAACTACTGAATTTGTAGTGGGAGAGGCAGTCAGTTTTTCAAATATACACATGATTACTTATTCAAAATTTTGTCCTTTCTGAATTACACGATCATTTTCCCTCAAAAACTCTGATCACGCTCCCTTAATCCGGCAAGACCATTTCTGATTCTGAATTTTCATTTTCCCTCAAAAACCGGTAGTTTCTACTTTGCCCCCTCCCCGGGATGGTGACATCTCCACCGTTGATGGCTTTTTGAAGCCGATCCACCGTCCGATGGGATAGGGGGCGAAACTAGAAGTGTCCCCAAAAACTCTGATCACACTCCCTTAATCTGGCAAGACCATTTCTGATTTCTGGCAAGAAGATCGATCACGAAATGGCTCTGATCATACCGGACTTGAATGCCACGGGATACACCTACTAGGAAATGTACAGGCAAGAAAAGCATTACGCCACACAAGAAGAAATCGAGTCTGTTTGGGGACCGAAAGTATTAGGAAAATCCACTTACAGGTGGGTTGCATTCTAGATTCGGGGATGCCCATGATTCTCTGTTGTTTAAAATATTGTTTTGTTTCATCATGCAGGTTGAAGAATCTGAGCAAGGAGAGGTATAATGAATATATGTCCCTTTACAGGAAAATCACACAAAGGAAGTGTGTCTGGGGAGGCATGGCCTTACAGACTATGGCTGTTGCATATTACCTTCACACAAAAGGAAAAGAAATAAACTGGTTGAGTTTAAAGCAACAGATTAAGAGAAAAAAAAGGGTCCAAGCCTCTCCGTCCCAATGTAAGAGGAAGCATGCAAGCATTTCAAATAGTGAGGAAGCAGAGCAAAATGCCACAGATGATGCTTCCTCTCTTGAAATGACTAGGCCACAATTCAAGCCTCCTCAAGATGTAAGAAGAATCTCGGGAAAAATCACTGAAAAAATAGGTACTTTTCAACCCTCTTCTTCTGGAACCACCATATGATGCAATTTAATATTGGAACTGTTATTTTCCAGCAAGGTCTATCAAGCTTGAACAATCAGGTACACCACTTACTTCTTCATTTGGGTGTGTTGTAAGTTATGTGTAGGAAATTTGTGCTGCTAGTTTCGAGTTGTGGTGGATAATTTCAGTCCACAGTAGTATGTAGCTCCAAATGTGTTACAGGACAGTCATATGGTGCCAATTATATGTTAATAATGTAGTTTGTAGCATATGTAGTGTCACATATAGTACCAAACGTGGTACCTTATCTGAATAGTGAATTGGCTTCCATATGTTTCTATACTTAGTGTCATATGTGATGTTAGATATGGTGATACTTGTGAATGGTGGATTGTCTGCCATATGTGGTGCCAAGCTAGCTTTTTAAATATTGCACCACGCTATCTACCACATATGGGGTGGTGGATGCCCCGCCGGATGTGGTGCCTTCGTGCATTGTGGTGCCACATGTGGTGTCTAATGTGGCACCACTATGGATCCACATTTTGCACCACATGTGGTGTCTTTGACGCCATTTGTAGTGTGAAGTAATGGATTGCCATATGTGGTGCTTTGGGTGCATTGTGGTGCCATACGTGGTGTGGCATGTGGCACCAGACACCACATGTGGTGACTATGACGCCATTTGTGGTGCAAAGTTTGTCATGATGGAATTTGTGGTGTGTAAAGTGGTGCCTGTTGTGTCATGTGGTACTAACCTTGGATTACTTTCCATTGAATTCAACAGGACACCGGAGAATGGATCAACTCTACAAGATCGAAGTGATTCGCTGTAAGGCAAGGTTGCAAACTTGTGATCAAAGCCTGCAGGTGCTACAAATGAAGGTTCAGCACCTTGAGTTCCAGATCGAGAAGATGAATAAAGATTTAAAAAAATGGGAAGGAATGATTAAGGATAAACCAAGTTGTGCATATGGTATTTGGGCTATATGCCAAGATACAGAGGCTGAGCTGAAGAAACTATTACCAGAACTTGAGCAGACAAAAATCGAGGAGCTTAATCTGCTATCGGCCCGGGGAAGGCATACACCAAAGATTGAAAGTGCTGGAACCAAGGTTAGAGAGGTTTCTGTCTTGCAAGGACCGTCTTCCTTTATTTGTCTTGGATCCACTACTTCCAGACCTTGATAAGGCTGAAGATTATGGTAGTGGCTGTGGGTTAAAGCATGGTATAGTGTCTTATTTTAGTTGTCCCCCTGTCCCCCCCAATTAGTTCGAAAATTAGTTCGAAAGGTAGTTAGCCACTTACCTATTTTCGTTTCTTGCTTCAACCACCACCGCCCGCCCGAGAGAATTCAAAATTTGGGGGAGAATTTTCGGTGCACCATCACTGATCACTGATGAAGAAGAATGTATGGACTTTCTCCTAAGATTTGGGTCTGACAGAAGATCAAATTCGGCCTTACAAGAATGTAGAGCCTTTTTGCATACTTTCTTTTCAAGACAAAATTTCGGTCTGTTGCTTTGCTTTGAATCCAAGATTTCTTTCATTGTAATTTGATTTCAATAGACATGACTTTGCTTTGTTTTTTATTGCATGTACCTTTGGTTTCCTTAAAATTTTTCGGTCTCTTATTATTTGCGAGAAGATCAAATTCGAATTTCAAGAATGTAAGGCCTCTTGAAATTTCGTTTGAAGACTAAAATTTGGGTATGTTGCCATTCAAAGTTTGCTTTTAATCACAGATTATTCTCATTCTAGCAATTAAAATTGATTGTAGTGCTCTCTTTGTTTTGTGTTTGATTTGCATGTAGATTTGGTTTCCTTCTTGTAATCATCCGTAAAAAAATATATCCCAAGCATGCATTCAAGAGCCATGCTTGAAAAATATATCCGGTTTAATGTGGTGAATTCTGATTTTTTTTTTTTGGCATATTGAAGACTTAAAGTATTACGCTATGTAATTCCTTTTCTATATGATACTTTCTTACGTCTCGTTAATTTTGTAAGCGTGGGACTATTATAGGTGCGAAGGTGGCGTTTCTGCGAGCAATCAAGATGGAAGAAGTAGAGCAAAGAAACTTTATGGGAAAGAGGAAGAGGACAAGAGAGCGAGGAGACTCTAAAGAAGAGGAAACAAAGAAAGAGAAAAAAGAAGAGAAGAATGCTTTGATCTTTGGAGTCCAAAGCTTATGCCAATCAAGTGAGTAAACAAAAGATTGTGTCTAATCTAGTGTTCTCATTCAAAAGGCAAGTTTGTCAAATGGATTTGGAAGATAAAAGGGAAGTGCTAAATGATTTCTTGAAGCACAAAGAAATGAAGGATGTCACCTGCTGATCACTTGAAGGATTCGTAAGTCAAAAGCCATGTGATTGAGAACATTCGAGAATCTATTCAGACTATAAAAGGATCTAGTAGTTTAGATTGTATGGCTGCAAGAAGAAGTGTACTTGCCATGTCTATTGGGAAGGAGACTTTAAATCAAGCTATTAGCAAGAGAAGTTTGGGAAAAGTTTTGGGAGTCCATCCTAGATGTATTGCAGCAGCCAAGGAAAAACGTAAAGAAGTGGAGTTTAATAAGGAGGGATGGGTATATTTTAGAAGGTCACGGAGGTTTGATTCAATTGACAAATATGTCATTGAACTGGTTCAAAGTTTTTGGGACACAAATACAAGAGTTTCCCCTAATGCAAAGGATGTGAAGTTCAGAAGACTGGAAAGAAATGTGAAGGAGGAACATGCTACACATTATCTGGAGGATACTCAGGTGCAAATTATCTTTTGTTGATTTTTTGGTGATATGTGCATCATTTGTAGATGTAGTTGTTGTTGCAGCTTATGTAGATGTAGTTGGTGTTGCAGCTAAGGTTTGAAGTACAGTTCTTAATATGCAACTTAAACATTTCGAGCTGCTGCAGTTGGTGGCTGAGATTCAACTTAGGTTGTTAGTCTGCAGTTGATGTTGCAGTTAGTGTTTGAGCTCCATTACATAGTTTCAGTTTGTGTTGCAGAGAGCATGTTAAATAGTTAGACTACAGTTAGTGTTTCAGCAAGTGTTCGAGTTATGTCAGTGGTTGCAGTTTGTGATTATGTTTGTTGCAGTTATAGTTGGTGTTGCAGTTATGACCATTAGTTGCAGGTTGTATGTTTGTAGTTTGTGTTTTACATTTGTCATAGTGAGTTACAGTGGCAGTTTATAGTTGCAGTTAGAGTAGAGTTACATGTTCATGTGTACTTGTTATTTGACATGTTACTCACATATTTCTTGATTATGTTTTGCAGTCATAGATGTTCATTAAATTCAAAGAGCAGCACCCGCAAATTACAATTGGCCAAAGAGCATTTGAAAAACTAAAACCATGGTATGTAATGAAATTGAAACAGTTCAATTCATGTTGTTGCATTCATCATGTGAGACTGCAGATGCTCTTGGATGGCTTAAATTCACTTAGAAATATGCATGTAGAATGTTGCACCCGTGCATGTGAGGTATGCCAATCTACAGTGGCCAACTATGTGCTTTGCCAAGACTAAGAAGTATAAGTCAACCACTCAGCTCACGGCAATCCATATTGTGTCCTAAAGAAGAAAATCAAGAATTCCACAAGAAAGATTGCATTTATGGAGATTGTGAGCGCGGTGTGTGGTGTGTCTCGGCTACACAGTGTGTCCTCTAGAGTTGTCCAGAAGAAGGATTTGTGAGTTGGGAGTACCGGGATTATGAGGAAGGAGGTAAGGATAAGTGGGGAAACCCAAGAAAGTACTCCAAAATACGTGGAGGAAAACAAAACCAAAAGATCTTATGCACACATTGATTGACAGATTGGCAAAGTTTCCAAAGGTTGCGACTTTAGGCACAAATGGCAAGCGATGCAGTTTAGGGATATGTTAGACAACCTCCCTTTTGGGGTTATTGTATCTGTAGTAGACTTTGCAGAGAACTTCACAATTCAGTTGCAGGATCAAGTTCAATCTGCGTACTGGACAAGCAAACAGGTCACCATTCTTGTACAAATCACATACTATTTGGAGCCTTCATCAGGTGATGTCATCAAGGACACCCATTACTATATATCTGATGATACAAAACATGACACAATGTTCGTCCAGCATGCATTTATGATGCATCACGAATTCATGAAAGAACAGGGCATACATCCAAAAAAGCATTGGGTATTTTCAGATGGAGCTGCATCCCAATTCAAAGCTGCCCGGCCATTCTATTTTGTAGGAAAACAAGGTTTAAAATGAAACGCACTTATTTAAGAAGTGCGTTTGAAAGATTCCTTTTGAAAATTTATAAAATTCTAAAATCCCTCTAAAAAGGGCCCTTTTATTACCATTAGTCCAAAGATTTATAAAATTGCTCGTGAAAACAGACATTTTAAGAAGACTTAGTATTAAGGAAAAACACAAAACAAAAAAAATCCCATTTTAGAGGGGGAAAGAACTACAATGAAATTCAAAGATTTACTATGGGGCAAATTCGTATGAAGAAATTAGATGCTTTTGTACCTTGTCCCTGAAAACTTTTATATTAGCTGTTTTAGAAGACAAGAAATTTGTTATTTCACAACCATTTTTGCTAAACATCCTAATGGACCTTAAAACACATTGGGAGGCAGTTGAACAAACTTCTTGAATGACAAACCATTGTTTTTGCATCACATAGTATTATAAATGCCAATACATCCACGATATCTTGTAGCTAAGCTGAAGTTTTAGTTGATGATGCAATATAAATTTATACCGAGGATACAAAAGTTGAAGTAATGAAGCCCTGTGATTACATGCCCTCCTTTTTTATTCTCGGAGATGTATTTTTGAACATACATGTCTTTCTACAACATGGTGATGCTCGAAAGATAGTCAATCTCTTTAGTAATGTTTAGCATATTCATCACAATTACGTCATCCATAGCGATGGGCACCATGCACATTTCTCTGGCGATGAAGTATTCGTCACTTTACCCTTTCCTATATATTTGCAAATAAATAGGTAAACTTACGAGGGGTTTCTACTCCTCGCACCCCTCTGGATAAACCATGTAGTTTCCTTTTCACAAAATACCGTGTCACCATAACATTTTGGAGTTCTTTGCCTTTAGTAGCAATTTTTGAGCTACCCCAAGTGAAGTTCGCATGTATATAGAGAAAAAAAAAAGTAGAAATAACAACATGATTCGACTACTTTATGCTCTAACATTGCATTACAAGCTTAGAAAATTTAGAACAGTTTTAGAACTTTTTAGACTAAAAAACCAAGAAAAGTGTGTAAAATTATCCCTTATGTGTGTTACTTTAGTAGTTTTCAGTTGCCAAACCTTTGGCGAGCAAGAAAAAGACCCCAAAAGATTTTACCACGATATATATTTTTTGCCTCTGATCTGCATATATATATACATATATATATATAAAAGTCTTATATATATATGCAATTCGGTATAAATTTATACCGTTTCTCCGTATATAGATTTATACCAAGAAGAGTTCTCTTTTCTTGTCGGATATATATATGTAAGTATGTGTATATATTATATATATATACACATATATGTATATAAATTGGTTGTCCGAAGGTTGTTCGGTATAAATTTATACCGAGAGAGCTCTCGCGGTATAAATTTATACCGAGAGAAATCTCATGCAGATATAATTGAGGGAGCTCTCACGGTATAAATTTATACCGTGAGAGCTCTCGCAGTGAATCGAGAGAGCTCTCGCGGTATAAATTTATACCGTGAGAGTCCTCTCGCGGTATAAATTTATACCGCTCGAGTCCACTTGCGGTATAAATTTATACCATGCGAACTCTCTGGCATGTTATATCCACACAACACTATCTATTGTAGTATAAATTTATACCATCTAGAAATTTATTTTGAAGACGTTATGTCCACGCATTGTCATCGCGGTATACATCAGTCTATAGCAAGACGGATGAGCAAATAAGAGCAAGTATATAAGATGAAGAGCGAGCGTCTTCGACTCCAACTTGCACTTCAAAGTGTAAGTTTGTTCAATGAGGCATACTTTCATGTGAAAATGTTTGCTTCGATGAGGCAATGTCAAAATGTCCTATATTTTTGACAATTCTCTTCATAATTTTGTACAATTTTCACAACCTTGAATATATCACTTCTTTGTCACTCTACTACCCTTGCTATTTTTTTTATTGCCCCTTTTTTGCTACACTTTATAAAAGTAACTATTTTTTATTCTAGTTTAGGAGGATGAAAATTGCTATTTAGAATTTTTGCATGAAAGTTATGTTCAATCAACCCCTCAAAAATGGTACCTAAATTACTTAAATTGTCACACCTGTCACAAAAAATCTTAAAAATGGACTTTTTTAAGGGAATTTTAGGGAATCTTTCAAAGATTCCTTTTGAAGTGCGTTTGCAGCAAATAAGTGCGTTTCATTTTAAACTTTGTTGGAAGGTATTCTCATGAGACACTCATTGAAATGATGTGGAATTTTTTCGGCTCCAATCACGGCAAAGGGGAGCATGATGGGAAGGCTGCAGAGTTGAAACGGTGGCTAAGGGAGATGATGAAGAGATCACAGTCTGTAAAAGTAGAATGTGCTGCTGATATTGTGAATATAGCCAGGGAGAATTTCACTGCTGTTGCTCCATCTTCAAGTGTGAACAAGAAACCAGTAAGAAGGTCGTTTTGGGAAGTGAAAAATGTGGATAGAAAGAATGCATGGGGTGCTGAGACTGTGGAGGACACGAGGAACATTCATTCTGTGCATGCATTTAACTTAGCATCTCCTACGCAATTGCATATAAGGCGTTTATCTTGTTTTTGTGCATATTGCCTTGATGCACAATGGGAGAAGTGTCTGAACAAGGAATATGTAGATGATTGGGAGCTCGTAGTTGTTGAGCCAAGCAAGGCTATAGCTGATGAATACGAGTTGCGCAGATCTGAAAGAGCTCTATTTTCTGGAGATGCAGCTGTGTTGAGTGATTTGGTAAGGGAAGGAGACTTATTTGTTTCGGGCTGCCTATACTCTGCTCCTTCAACGTACAATTCTTTTTCACAGGGTACTCAACATTCTTCTTCTCAAATTGACTGCTTAAGGCCTGGTTAGTCCCTCTTTTCTCCTTACATGGACTGTGATCAACTTTGCTTTTCATACTAGGTGATGATGCAGTATCACTTAGTTCTTGTCCATGATATGGCCTCTCCGGCATATGTTCTTTATCTGCAAACACTTTAAATATTGTAAGGACTAAGAATTCACTTATTGACCTTTCCATTTTTCTATAAGCTACCTGGTGGAAGTGACATTGTGGCCAAATCTTCTGTCTCTTCAAGATAAATGTCATTCTCAACTTCAAAACATGCTTCACTCTTAATATCAGCTAAAACTTCTTTAACCTTGGTGTTCGAATCAAAACCTGCAGTAACAATTTCATAACCTGCACCTACTGTCATAACCTGCATGTCATTTTAAACATGCATATAACCTCAACTCATACAACAGTACATTACCTTCTTTGACATTATTTTCAGTAATGACTAACGCCGTCTTTTTGTGTTCTTCTTCAACAGTCAAATCAACACTCAAACGTCTTGGCAGCAGCTTGTTTTCCTTGGCAGAGGACATGGATGTTGGAGTAAAGGCAGCCATTGCAAATCCTCCATTCCTATCTGCTCCACATGCATAAACATTCCTCAATATAAGGTATGATCATTTCAAACTTATCATAAATGTACAACCAACCATCACAAGACTCTATCATTGTGTTCATTTGCACTCTTTTTTTAGTCCGCTCGGACCAAGTAGAGATATCCATGTCATTGATATCTTGTGCTCACAATGGATCTCGCAAAGATTCTTCCGATACACTACACACGCGAGACATACATGGTTAAATAGTTAAAAGAAAATGAGGCAAAAGAGTGATAATGTTCAACTACCTGAAATGCACAAGACAACAAGGGAGATGATACGCATGCATGCATTCTGCAACAATGGTAGGTAGAAGCATGCCATCTGTTTTCAATGATCTGTGACAAAATGGGCACGCTTCGTTCAATTCAATACTATCCTTCGTATTACTCATAACTATTGCTCCCTCGTGGCGTGAGGATCCAAATCAAATGACCCGACTCATAGTTTGTCTAGCAAGTAACATTCTTTTAAGACAAGATTTCAACTTTTTCAGCTCATCCAATGTGCCATCCCTAGAAATTTCTGAAAGTAACAAAGTCGTTACTTGCATCCTTTATGACAAAAAATCTCGGCAAGTTCTCGTTTTTCGTAGGTCAATGACGCCTCAATGCCAACCCTTGCTATAGTGGGTAAGGTTGCAATTAATGCTTCATATCTCGCCAATGTCACCCTCCAAGTGTGCTTGTTTACTTACGCCAAGGCCTTTGATTTTGTCGGTTAAGTTATTGCACCCGTCATTCATTGACCCCGGCTTTCCAATGCCAATCTGCTAATCTTATCTTCTATCCCGAAATCCATTCTTTCAACCCTCATTGACATTGTTGTAACATACATCCGATTAGACAAAATTGTATATACAAACTGCAACAACAAATGAGCATTGTTTGAGTTGAAACGCAACTAATAGCTAACTCAAACTAAAACAAAAGCGAAACTACCACCAACCGCAACTACTACCAACAAAAACATTCGAATCAGAACTACATCTCAGAATCGACATTCCAGCTATAACTCCAACAAGAAGTTGCAACTTTCGAATCGGTGACACTACACCTCACCGAATCGACATTCCAACTGTAACTCAAAGTAGTTTCAACTCGAACTGCAACTGCCAAAGTTGCAAATTGAACACCAAACTAGAACTCCACCAGTTCTAACTGCCACTGCAACTATTACTGCATATAAACAACTTCTAACACTAACTAAAAATAAGACTGCACTAACTAAAACTAACACTGCCACTCAAATGTCAAATGTAACTAACAACAAGGTTTAAAATGAAACGCACTTATTTAAGAAGTGCGTTTGAAAGATTCCTTCTAAAAATTTACAAAATTCTAAAATACCCCTAAAAAGGACTCTTTTACTATCTTGTGTCTAAAGATTTATAAAACTGCTCATGAAAACAGACATTTTAGGAAGACTTAACATTAAGGAGAAGAACAACAAAGAAAAATATCTCATTTTAGAGGGGAAAAGGACCACTACGAAAGCCAAAGATTTATTATGGGGCAAACTCATATGAAAAAATTAGACGCTTTTGTATCTTATCCCTTAGAACGTTTATATTGGGCATTTATAGAAGACAAAAAATTTGTTATTTCACAACCATTTTGGCTAAACATCCTAATTGACCTTAAAAGACATTGGGAGACAGTTGAACAAACTGCTTGAATGAAAAATTATTGTTTTTGCATCATATGGTATTACAAATGATAATACATCCACGAAATCATGCAGCTTAGTTGAAGTTCCAACCGACGATGCCAGTATAAATTTATACCGAGGAAAACGAAGTTGAAGTAGTGAAGCTCTCGATTACATGGCCTTCTTTGTTGTTCTGGAGATGTATTCATCATGTCTTTGGGCTTGCACAATACCAATCCACAATATAGTGATGTTGAGAAGATAGTCAAGCTCCTTGTCAATGTTGAGAGTCTTCAAAGACAATTCCATCATCTCAGAAAGTAGCATGCCATCGCACATTTTCTCCACAGAGAAGTATTTGTCTATCTTGCTTTTTTTTTTTTGTCCGCTTGCAAAGAAATAGGTAAACTTTTGAGGGTTGCTACTCCTCGCACCCCTATGGACAAACTACGTAGTTTCCTTCTCGTTGAACACATGTGTCTCCATAACATTTTGGGGTCCTTTGCCTTTAGAAACAGTTTTTGAGCTTCCTAAAGTGAAGTTAGCATGTGTGTAGAGAAAAAAAAGTAAAAATAACAACGGGATTCGACTAATTTATGCTCTAACATTGCATTACAAGGTCAGAGAATTTAGAACTATTTTAGAACTTTTTGAACTAAAAAACTAAGAAAACTGCATAAAATTATCCCTTGAGTGTGTTATTTCAACAGTATTAAGTTGCAAAAACCTTTGGGAGCAAGAAAGACCCCACAAGATTTTGCACGATATAAACTTATACTCCTGGACTACATATTTTATGTATATATATATCTATATACATCTTATACATGTTAATATATATATATATATATTCAATATATATACGTTCACATATTTGTATATATAAAAAAAAAAAAACGGTATAAATTTATACCGCAGGAAGTCTCGCGGTATAGATTTATACCGCAAGACTTCTCTTTTTTTCGGATATATATATGTTAAGATAGGTATATTTAACATGAACACGAGCTCAGAATAAACAACAGAAATTTAAACGTATGCAAACGACACAGACACAAACTATGAACTATGGCAAACTGCCAACTTATCTATACACTCATCAAACAAGAAAGATACATCTAAATTACCTTGTGGATTGTTGCTGGAAGTTGCTCTCTGCTTAGTGTTAGATGTTACATAGGAGCTGGGTGCTCTTGGAGACGATATGACTTTAGGTACGTCATTCTCCTCATCTTCATCAATTGTAAGGACATCTTCAGCACTATGACTCATTCTTTTAGTTCTTGAGGCTGAAGATGCATGCTCATAAAAGCTAAGCCAATCTACCGTCTGCCCATTGCAATGTAACACAAAAGCCATCGCTAAAGCACCTGGAACCTGCCCGCCTAAAACTTTATCTCTGTTGAATATTTTCTTGTATAGATCCATGAACTCCTTCTTTCTTTTCTCTTGTAGAAGCTTGTATCTGTAACAAGCTCTACCCTTCACTTTCTCACCCCACATCTTCCGCATCTCAATGTCATCGACCTTCTCCTCAGATTTATACAAATCCTTATAGGTGATCCCTCTCTCTTTGTCGGTCACGTTCTGCTTATCTTCTTCCATGAACCTGAAAATAAAAAATGAAAAGCACAATTACAAACCACAAACTGACTATAATAATAAAGCAGAAAGACTTCTTTGGGAAAATGAGTGTTCTAAACTCTTTTATGTCGCATCATTACTGTTTCTTTGATATGTAGCAAGTCATTGACTAATATTAGGGCCACAGCCAAAAATGATACAAATGCAAGCTTTGCAGACTTACAAATGTGCAAAACTTCCTGCAAATGTGCACTTACCTGTTAGCTTCAATAAAAAGCAAAGCCTGCTAAAGCAAATAACAAGAAACACACACACAACCACCCCAATTCTGGGTCCACACTTAAAAACAACAGTAAAGAAAAGACCACATGTCGTTGTTCAGAAAAATCTACATGTGGTTATGTGGAAGTGTGGTTTATTAAGGAGGCAGTGTAGTTATTTTTAAGGAGCTATAGTTTTTTTTTTTGAAGGTGTGGTCTTTTTTTGAGGTGTGGTTTTTTTTAAAGGAAGTGTCGTTTATTTTTTTGAGGGCATGTTGTTTTTAAGAAGGTGTTGTTTTTTGAGATGTGGTTTATAACTAGGTGTAGTTTTTAAGAGTTGTTTTTTATGCAAGTATAGTTTTTTGAGGTGTGGTTTATAATGAGGTGTAGTTTTTAAGTGGTTATTTTTTAAGAAAGTATGGTTTTCTGAAGTGGTGTGATTTTTTTAATTGAGGTGTTGTTTTTTGAGGTGTGGTTTATAAGTGGGTGTAGTTTTTAAATAGCTATTTTTAAAAGAAGTGTGGTTTTTTGAAGTGTAGTTTATAAGTGGCTGTTATTTAGCGAAGTATCGTTTTTTGAAGTGGTGTAATGTATAACTAGGTGTAGTTTTTTAGAAGCTATTTTTTAAGGAAGTATGGTTTTCTTGAGGTGTGGTTTATATAACTAGGTGTAGTTTTTAAGTAGCTATTTTTTAAAGTAAGTATGGTTTTTTGAGGTGTAGTTTATAAGTAGATATAGTTTTTAAGTGATTGTTTTTTAAAGAATGTAGTTTTTTTGAAGTGGTGTGGTTTATAACTAGGTGTAGTTTTTAAATAGCTATTTCTTAAGGAAGTATGGTTTTTTTGAGGTCAGGTGTAGATCTAAGTATCTGGTTTTTTGAGGTGTGGATTATAAGTAGGTGTAGTTTTCAAGTAGCATTGGGTTTTCTGAAGCGATGTGATTTTTTAAGTTGAGGTGTTGTTTTTTGAGGTGTAGTTTATAAGTAGGTGTAGTTTTTAAGGAAATATGGTTTTTTGAGGTGTGGTTTATAAGTAGGTGTAGTTCTTAAATGGTTGTTTTTTAAGGAAGTATGATTTTATGAAGTGGTGTAGTTTGTACATCGGTTTTGACTGAAACCGAGGCAGCGAAAGAACACATATCGGATTTGTCGGATTTGTTCGAACACTTCCGGGTCACTTCGATTCATCATTCACATATTTTCTGCATCAGTTTTGCAATTTTTGCTTCTGCTTCTCTTCCTGATACTTGATTTAGGGTTTCTGGGCAGTAGCTATTTCTGCTGTTTATATGACCAGGCCAAAGAAAGCCAGGTCTCCCCGCAAAGGGGATCCGGCAGAGTATGAAGGGAACTCTGCCCAGATGCTTGCCATGCTACTTGAAATGAAACCAGAGATTGCAGGGCTCAGAAGTTTGCTTGAAGAAGTGGTAAAGCAAAACAAAACACTAACAACCCAAAATCTGGAATTAAAAGAAGCATCAAGCAGACCCGTGGAAACCCAAACGGTTGATGTGCAAAGCATGGTATCTTTGGTTGCAGAATCAACCAAGGAGTAGATGACCATAGATCATGAGAGAATTTTAGCAGAGCAAACAAATCAACAATCCCGTGCCCGAAATTTGAAAATTTCAGGCATAGCAGAGTAGGAAGCTGAAGACCTCACTGAAGTGCTTGATACATTCTTTCGGGATGTTATGCATCTGCATGAACCGCAATTTGTGCAAGGCAGAAGACTAGGCAAACCAGGAGGGTATAATAGACCGATCTTGGTTAAATTCCGCAGTGTGGAAGCACAAGACCGGATATTACAGAACATGGCTATTTTGAAGGGAAAGAAGTTCTATCTAGATCCAGACTTAACCCCGGCTCAACTGGAAGCTAGGAAAATAGAATGGAAAAAATGAAAGCAGCAAGGGCTGAGGGTTTTGTAGCATATCTGGATAAGAATGGAAAGGCAGTTCTAACAAAAAGAAAGAAGGATTAGGAATTTAGGACTTTGAAGATCATGTTCTGGAATATACATGGGCTTACACAAGCAAAAGCAAAAGCAGTTGCGGAACAAATTAAGCATTTTGATATGGTACTGTTTTGTAAAACTTGGGAACACCAAGCCAGAGCTCTACCAGATATTGCAAGCTTCATTTTGTTAGGCTTTGCATGGAATTTAAAACCACCTGGTGTAGATAGAGGTAAAACCATCATTCAATTAAATTGGGATTATGTCTATTCCAAAATCGCGCCGTATAAGCATTTTATTGACCATTATATTGAATTAACCACACTTTTGCACTGTGTTCATTTTCGGGCTGGGAATATGCATTTTATGTGAAAATGCAAAGGCATTCAAATATTCGATGCAAATGACCCATATTATGACAGAATGTAGGCAGTTGAAAAAGCAGGAAATTGCCTATTAATTCGCACATTCACGGACGACAACGAAATCTAAACAATGAAATTGTAAAGCTTTACGAGTAAATAACAACAAGCAAGTTGCTACAAAACAGAGATTTTCGTGGTTCAAATCGCGCGTGGCGCGATTTGCTTGGCATAAATAACGCATTACAATAGAACATAAACTACAAAAACTAATCAGATTCATCGTCCTCAGGCGCTGCAGGCGGTCCTGAGATCCTGTCGATCATGAACAAACCATGCTCTGGATTCCATATAAGATGGATTACAACATCAAAGGGATCAGGATAGAAGCGGGGCGAGATTCATAGCAACGACATCAAGCCAGTCCACGAAGTTCTATTTCTAGCTCGCGGCACTGCGCAGAGGTCCGCATGGTTCATCTTGCAGGTAATAGAATGTGCCATAATAACAAGGAGAAGGCGGAGACCGAAGCCGATTCAGGGGCTATTTCATGCATACCTATTTATACACACCAAAATTATTGACAGTATATACCTACAAATTATTGCAAGTATAACAAACCGTACACGTAATATAAAAAAATAATACGTACACAGAACCAATAATGCTGATAAAAGAACACAATATATATTCAAAACCTTTCGTATAAAGTATATTTCATATTCAAAACTTTTTGGAAAGTGTATTTCCTGTATACATATATATCAAAAAAGTTCCCTTTCTAGGACGATTTTCTCAAGTTCCCTGTCAATTTCCCCTGTCCGATCAAGGTGTGGGTATAGTGTGTGTATCTCTTCGACCGTTTTTCCTGAAGCTATTTCTTGCAGGACACTAACAAAGCGAAGCAGGAAGTCATCATTGTCAAAATCTTGAGGATGATAGGATGGCGGATTCAATGACCGTGGATCGATTGAAGCAACACTTTAGAGGCGTCATCATCCACAATGATTATGCCTTCCTTATCCTCAACACCTAGGGCATCCATCATGTTGCGCAAGCATTTCACAAATATCTTTTTACCTGTCGGTTCTTTAGGGTTTGTGAATGAAGCACATTTGCTTTGATCCCAGATGGACGCCCAATTTCTATTTAGCTCAGGCACTACTTTCAAAACATCCTGTATATTTCTATGCTCCATGGATGACCAAATTGCACAACGAAACAGACTGAAGGCCTGGTCCAACATCTCCTTCAGATAAGGGCGCGGGTAAACATATTTGGTAACGTGTCTCAAATGGTTGTTGCGATACCATGACTTTTCAAACGTTGCTTTAGGTAACGTTCTACATAGCACACCATTCAAATCAAAGACCAAGACTTTTGGGGAAGCCAAATCATTTTACGTAAGGAGAACAATAACGTATGAGATAAAAGAAATGGAAAACAAAAGCCAGCGCCAGCGATTTCATGAATGATGCATGTCAACATAATTCAAAAGTATGCTCTAGGAAACTCCAAATCGCTGGTAGCGATTTCTATAAGCTGCTAGTTTGAAAAATGCATGGATATCAAAAAAGAATATTGTCCGCGATACCTTTCGTCTTCATCATTCCGTGTTCTCTTCATCCCTTGCATCTTTATTCTGAATTGCCTCCGGTCTGCTAGAAGCACCAACCACATCAGTTGAGATCTGTATAGTGTGAACTACGCTTGATAGTTCATTACTCTTTACGCTAACCTGGCTAGTGTTATCGATTTGAGTCCGCTTCATCATCAAGATTGTTATTATCATCATCCTTGGCATTGTCATCTTTTGGTCTATATTTTCGGGCCAAGAATGTTCCACAGCATGTCGATAGGTACTTGGTGATCCGGCCGCTCGTCCATGTCATCCATGAAGTTGGTGCCACGCAATGCCCGTCTCGGACTCTCCCCGCTCCTTAAGCAAATCTGAAGGTATTTCGCCTTCGAGCTAGAAGCTTTGTTTTTTGCTTTGCCGCCGATTGGTCCCCTAGGGGCTTCCTCTAGTACTTTCTCAAAGAAGAGGTCCAAAAAATTTCTGGCTCGATCATCGGAGACGACGCTCTGGCATTTCCTTGCTAACTTCAAAGCTTCTCTACCGATGTAACCTCCAACGTGAAGTTCCCAGCAAGTTGTTCCCAATGGACAAAATGCTTCAATGAGATACTGGGAAAGATCCATAGAGAACCCGTTCTTGTTTAGCTTCCCCTTATGTGAAGTTAGGAGCTCATACTTAATGTGGCCCACAAGAACTGGGTCGTCCTCGTTTTCTTCCTCATCCTCCTCTTCCTCCTCTAACTCTTCCACGACCTTGACAGCCTTCCCCTTGTCTTCTTGCTCCAGATAGAAGACGTTTCGCAGGATGCGTTCATCTAACCCGATAGCACTGCCATGCTAGTTTCTCTCCATCTGCTTTTCCCTTAAGCCTTTCATATTCCTTATCATCCATAATGGCTATCATAATAATAAGCACATGAGAAAGTTTACTTGCTGTGCTGAAGTCACTGTCCTTGGTTTCATCTATGAGGATGTCCTCGTCAGATGACTTTCACGCATTCTAAGTCATTTGCAAAGACTTAGAGCATATGCATAGGACATGTCTGAGGGACATATAGTGACGATTGTGTAATGCATTTTACGTGGTGCAACCAATCATATGTTGAAGAACGTATTATAGTCTTCAAGTGACCATCCGGCGCCTCGACTATCAAGCACGAAAGAGTGTGATATCATGAGGACCTTCACCCACTTCGGCAAGGCACACTTGAAACCAAAGTGGACACTTGATAAAAAATGTGGATTCCGTCTCCGGTCTCGCTTCACCAACGCGACTTTTCATTTCAAGTCGGATGCAACTTTTGTGTGAATTCCATCGATCTTTGCAACGTTCTTCAACCTGGCGCTTGACAAAGTCCTTGGACCAAAATACATACTTCTTTAGGTCGCCGTTGGAGACGTTATACTTTTGCATTAGTCCTAACTCCGACAACCACCACTCGATGTAAGCCTTTGCAATTCCTCACCAACCGCCTTCTTGAGCACTCTAATATTCTTCAGCTCGTCGCATGCATCTTCAAAGGATTCCATAGCCTTTGTTGCTGAGGTTTTCTTGTAAAGGATTTCCTTTCTGATTAACCTATCCAAGACTGAGATGAGTTCTTGATCTTCTAATCCACTGGGCCTTCCTCATCTCTGTTTGTCTTGATATCAAAAATTGATGTGTCAACAGGAGGAAATCTTCCTTGTGAATCGGCAACTTCTTCTCCACGTGAAGCGTCCCTGCAATTCATTCCATTTCTCCCATACGGGATCTGAAGCAAAAACTATCTTGCGGGCATCCTTGGGCACGCTTGGTTCTTCGGCAAAGATCACCCTTTTCATCTCCTTTTTTTTTTCTTTGATCCGGTGCTCTTGTTCTTGTCCCGTACTATAGTCGACTAAGTGTCCTTTCCAAAGAACTTGAATTCAGCTTTTGGACCGGGCCCCCGCCCGGTAGGCATTGGCTTCCCATATTCAATCCACTGGTTCCGAGCATGCCGGTTGCTCTACATAGGGACCGCAAGGAATAACCGTTAGCTTTATAATCGTGAATTCAAACAATCCTTCTAGTTTATAATCGCGCCACGCCGCGATTTCATATAGAAGGCAAATCGCGCCAGTAGCGATTTGCCTTCGCTAAATAGCAAAGGGTTTTGAAATAGTAGATGGTTCTAGTCGTTATAAGCAAATCGGCGCTGGCGCGATTTTATATTAGAATACAAATTGCGCCGTGGCTCAACTTGTATTCTAATATAAAATCAGCGCCGATTTGCTTACTTGACGGAAACGCCTACCATCCCAGAACCCATTGCCTTCTACTATGAAATCGCTACCGGGCGCTGATTTGGTAATCTGAAAAATAAAAATGTGGGAAGAGAATTACCTTTTGTATAGGAAAGTTTTTCCCATGTCATTTAGGAGGCGCTTTATTTCGCTAGTTCGGTGTTGTTGACCCGCCAGAACCGCGGTTTTCGGCGGTAATACGACTTATAGAACAACCGATTCCCGGTATCTTGGCCTTCTTGATGAGAATCTTCCGGGCCTCTATTGAATCTTTGGCCATCTATTATCATAAAATGTATGTCCGGGTTCTCGATGAAGTCCTCCAAATTTGCTCCGGATGATTACCTTTTTGTTCGGTATCGTAAGGCACTACATCTGCAGGGCATTGGCACCTGCCTCGGATTTTCGATCATGCCGTTCAATATCTCCAAGGAGTGCCGCTTGTCATACCTTCGTGGCGTCCCCTACTGTTATACGGTGCACTCACCGTATACAAACAGAGTTCTTCCCCACACCAGCTCCATCGCGTCTGAGGCCCCTCCACATATCACCGCACCGTAACGAGTCTCGGTGGGGAGAGTGAAGGTGTCATTCTACCCCGCCTCCCTCGGGGGCCTACCTAGGCTGGCGAAGCGTAAACATACATGTCGTTAGCACATACATCAACATCCTGTGACCATCTCGAAGGATGGTCCCCTCATATCTCTGCATAGACAAAGATCGGCACATCACATAGGGGATCCTACCCAAGGCTCGGGACTCAAAGGATGACCGACGGCTTGGGTCTCCGTAGTTCTGGCATGTAATTCATGGCAATGGATTTGGGCGGCATAAGAACATGGCATAGGGTTGTCCACTCCATCCGCCCCTCCCTGCACACTTTGCGCAGTAGGCTGAAAAGTGTTGGGACCTGACTGTAGCCCGCCGGATGCATAGCCGAAGGGGCTATTCCTGGGTCTCATCCTCCCAGTTCCGATGGGGCAGGTAGGGATCACTCCCTCCAGAGATCTACATGCTAACTCAAGGTGACTAGAGGGCCACTGCCCGTATTCGACTGAACCCACTGGAAAGTGTACACCACTTCACGGCAAATGAGCCCATGCCTTACCCGCACTCAGTGGTAAGCCATTAGACCTAGTCACAATGATCCCCGGTAGGCTTTACACACCAGGGGGATCGTTCAAGAGTCAGGACATGAACCTCCTTTTTAGCCAGTCTGGCCCCTTCACCCACAACCCCTGTGGCTCTTGTACACGTGCCGAATCTACAGCAGTGCTAGAGAGGCTACTCTAGGAGCATCAACTACAAGCTTTAGGGCCTCTACCCCCCTTCCCAATACAAGGAGTTCACAGAAATACATCATCCAAATATATCACAGAAGAACTAAAGAACTAGATCCAATCATAGAGTTAGGTTCTTTAGTTAGTGTCCGAGATCTAAGATCTAGATAACTACTATGGGCAATTTAATAGTCTAAACCTACTGATTCTATGACTAGAAGACGGTTTAAGCTATTAAATTGACCAAATACCTGATCCTTGAGTGGCTCCTCCTGACCGAAGTTCAACCATCCCCGCTGAGCTGATCAATTCATTGGAAACCGATGGCACTGAATTCGCTTGGGCAAATAAGCCTCGGGAGGCGGTTTTGGCTCCCGGGCAGCCAAAACCGAGCTCTAAAACCCTAAGGACGAAAAACTAGCAAGCTAGGGTTTTCCTACCCTAAATAGACATGGGGTTTAGGCTAGGGTTTCCAATTACCCAATTTGGCATGTGGGATAATTGGAAAGGCCCCACTTGCCTTTAGTGGCTAGGTGGCAAAATATGCCAACATGGAAAGGTGTGCCCTCATTAATGTGCACATGTGCACATTAATAATATATGAACACTCCTAGCAAGTTGCCCCTAGGGCTACTTACACTGCTATCCGCTGGCGCATTACCGTCAATCGGGGTGGCGTGTACGCGTGACGTGGCAGTACAATGTACGTCCTGGGAGCGTATACTGTGCTGGAACGTCACATTCTCCCCACCTTGAAATGATGCTGTCCGCAGCATCGTGGGTCTCCCCACCTTGGGATCTTCCTAACCTGCAACCTGCAATCAACGTGATACCTACAATATAATCTTTATACATTTATCGCGATTACTCTAAGGTAATTACTTTTAGAACATTATTACGTTATTATATTATGGAATACTTATCAATTCATAACACCATTAACAAGTTATTCACTATGTTAAGTTAGACAAAATTTCAGCATTTCATATCTATAATTATCGTCCCCAGGTACTCTTCATTCCTTGCAACACATTCCAACAAAACTTGTGTTGCAAGTCTTCGTAGCTCGACCTCCTTGCCCTCCGGAGCGCTCTACTGGCCTGCAGGTCGACACTACGTTAGTACCGTTTTAATTGTTTAATAAATTTTGGTTATATGGTGACCACCCCACCTATCTACATGAATGCATGGCTAATCTCCCGGCGTAGGAAGAGGATGAATCTTCCATAATGGCCGGGGAGACAGCGCCTATATGCCTATATGCCGCTCATGCCTACACCTCTAGTTGCCCAGCGTGGAGGATATCCTTCTCGCGTGGGGGCGTGAAGGATGGATTCCTCCTATCAAAGCATATATGGGGCTAAAGGTGCTTTCCCTATCAATGCATTCCTTAATGACCTCTTTTCTCTCGAGGCCGTCTCCTTCCGTGGGACAGAAGTAGACTTTCTAATCTACCTTCCACTCGCCCAAAGCGGAAGCGGTCATGCCTACATTGACATTACACCACGCCCTAGAGATCACCGTAGTGGTCTCATCATCGGTAACAGCGCATGCGACCCATACCAAGCATAGGTTGCATGCGTAGATTAATCTATACAAGAATTAACCTACGCAAATCGACATGCCTGAGCCGATTTCTTCGGAGATGACCTTGCCGTCCCATTGCTCCATAAACTGTGGGTACTGCTTTACCAAATCCTTCTTAAGTACCCACGTCGCGTCTTCCACTGGCAAGTGTTTCCACTTGACCAAGTATTGGAGGAACTCCGACCTCCTTGTCTTCTTGAAAGCTTTATCAAGAATCATTTCTGGAACTATTTCCAGCTGCTCCTCCGTCATTTCCAACAACGTTGGAGTGTCCAAAACTTCGTCTGGATTTGGAGTATGCTTCTTCAACAAACTCACGTGGAAGACCTTATGAATCTTTAGGTGTGCTGGCAATTCTAACTTGTAGGATTGATTACCTACTCTCTTGATTATTCTGAAGGGTCCAGCCCACCTTGGAGCAAGCTTCTTGCAATTGCCAATCCCCGAGCCGCCGCTTTCACCTTTATCTTGAGCCATACATCATCTCCAACTTTGAACTCTCTTACGTTCGATGCTTATCGGCGATGCTCTTTTGTCGACTTCTTTGTCGCTAGCGATACCCTCGAACCTCTTCCACGAGCTGCCGTGATATCGGCCAACATCTGGCTACTTGCGAAACTTCTACTTTTGACACCGGGTTGTGCCAAGTGTCTGGAGTTAGGCACTGATAGCCATAATTGATCATAAATGGCGACATTTGGGACGATTCCTGCTTGGTGCTATTGTATGCAAACTCCACCAAGTGAATAAATTCTTCCCACATACTTTGCTTATTCCAGACATAGTTTCGTAGCATGTCTTCTAAGATCCTGTTGGTCCGCTCCGTCTGGCCATCCGTCTGAGGATGATACGCCGTGCTCATGGATAGCTTGGTCTGAATTGTCGCAAAGAGGTCTTGCCAAAAGGCACTCATGAACTTCGGATCTCTCGTGGAGATAATCTCCCTTGGCATGCCATGAAGCCCTCAAGATCTCTTTGGTGAAGAGCTTTGTCTTTATCCATAGTCATCGTGGGTCCTGCAAGGCACAAAATGTGCCATCTTTGACAACTTGTCGACCACTACCATCAAGGCATCCTTGCCTCTCGCTGTTCTTGGGAGTCCTGTGATGAAATCCATGCTGATTACCTCCCACTTAGCGTTTGGCACTGCTAATGGCTCTAATGCCCCGAATTCGAAGCTGCTCCGCCTTCGTCTGGCCGGCATAGCCGACATTCCTTGATGTAGCGAGCTATTTGCTTCTTCATTCCCCGGCCAATAATAGCTGCTGCGCTTGCTTTGAAATATGTTTTCATGAATCCCGCATGGCCGGCTATTGGGCTGTTGTGCGTGTCATGGAGGATCAACTTCCTTACACCCGATGATTCGGCACGCACAACTTGTTCTTATGGTATAACAGGTTGCCTTCCTTCTTATAATGCTTGAAGGCCTCCCCCGCTCTTTATCCGTTCTAGCCTCCTTAGAGAGGCTTGCCCATACTTCCCTCGAAATCCACATCCGCTGGCAAGGACTCTTCAATCCTCTTACCAAAGTCATTTGGAGAGCGTCGAAATTGCGTTGCAATGCACTCTAGTTGTCGGGGATGCCTTGAAAGCGCATCTGCTACCACATTGAGTTTCCACGGCTTGTAGACTATATCAAAGTCGTATTCCTCGAGGAACTCCATCCATCTCCGTACCTCAGTTGAGGTGTGGTTAGCGTGAATACATATTGGAGGCTCGATGGTGGGGTATCCAATTGGAACTTCCTTCCCAAGAGATAATGCCTCCATATTCTTAATGCCCCGACAACCGCAAGCAATTCCTGATCGATCGCGTTGGGTAGCGGCGTCTCGCGTCGTTCATTTTTCTCGGAATCATACGCTACCACACGCTCTTCTTGCATAAGCAACGCACTCAGTAGCTATCTTACTCGCATCCGTTGCTACAAGCTTATCTTTCTCCCGGTCCGGCGGTTAAAGGCAGGGCTGTTGTTAAAGCTTCCTTCAACAATTCAAATCCCTTTTGGGCTTTCTTGTGCCAATGCTCTACCCAATCTTTCACCTTCTGCGCCTCGTCAGTGCGATTAACGGGGCTGCTATCTTAGCAAAGTTCTTCACGAACTTCTGTTAGTACCCTGCTAGACCGAGAAAACTTCTGACCTCGTGCACATTCTTCGGCGCCGGCCACTGAATCACTGCTTCAATCTTGGCGGGGTCCGTCGAGATGCCTTCTGCCGAGATCACATGACCAAGGTATTCCACCTTCTCGCGCGAGCGTGGCGCCGACAACTTGGCGATAACCGGTGCCTCCTCAACTTCTCTAGCACCCTTCTCAAGTGTTGCACGTGCTCTTCAAGGGATCTGCTATACACCAAAATGTCATCAAAGAAAACAATCACAAAGGTGTCCAGGAACTCCCTGAAGATATCGTTCATGAGCCTCATGAACGTTGCGGGGGCATTTGATAAGCCGAAAGGCATCACTGTGAACTCATAATGCCCATACCGCGTCCTGAAGGCGGTCTTGTGGATATCCTCCTCCTTTATCCGTATCTGATGATAACCTGACCTTAAGTCGATTTTGGAGAAGATCTTTGCTCCTTGAAGCTGATCCATCAAGTCGTCTGATCTTGGAAGCGCATACTTGTTCTTAATGGTGTGCTTATTCAACTGTCTATAGTCTATGCACATTCTCAAAGATCCATCCTTCTTCTTGACAAAAAGAATGGGCGCTCCAAACGGCGAGACACTAGGTCTAATGAAACCTAGGTCGAGCAGCTCCTGCAACTGCTTCTTTAGCTCCGACAACTCCTGCGTTGTCATTCTATATGGAGCCTTGCTTGTCGGTTTTGTTCCCGGTTCGAGTGCTATCTCGCACTCGACTCCCCTATAAGGAGGGAGCTGCTTGATCTCATCTGGAAAGAGATCGTGGAACTCCGTGATCAACTTAGCTATTTGCCTCGGCAACTTGCTGAGCATCTTGTCTTCTTTGCTTCCTTCCAATTCCGGCTCACTAATCTCAAGCTTGAAGATGTATGCTACCTGCTCACTCTTGATGCACTTGAACAGCCGTTTAGAAGACATACACTGCATGATGGGGACAACTTCTTTACCTGTTATCTCAATGATCTTGCCGTCGGGTGTTGGGAAGGTCACCTTCCGCTTTCCACAATCAATAATGGCCCCTGCTGGTCCAAGGTACTCCATACCTATTATCAAGTCATATTTGCCGATGCTCATTACCTCCGCCCCCATCTGGATCTTAATCCCCGGCAAGTCGATGTCAAAGTTGATTCTTTTACCTGCCGTCTGCCTTACTGCTCCACTTGCTAAGACAACGGGCCTTGGCTTTGACTTTAATGGTTTCAACTTCAACATTTGAACCATTCTGGGAGATGCAAAGTTATGGCTACTTCCCGAATCTATTAGGACTATAAATGACTTGGCCTTGGCCTTTCCCACTGTGGAAATTACTTTATACTGGCTCTCTGCTTGCTCTGTATCTATTGCGGCAAAGATATGACACTCACCCTGAATGTAGTCGCGGGCCTCCTCGCCGTCGTCGTCAGACAGAGTGTCCCAATCTCCCAACTCTGCTAGCGCTGCACTCATGACATATGGGCGGTTTTTTTGTCCCATGGCCTGGCTGGAAACACCTGAAGCAAAGCTGCTTTTCTATGCACTCCTGTCTCTTTTCCTTGGGCATGGCCTGCAGAAAGGATCGCACTGCTTTGGAGTAGTTTGACCCTTCCTGTTTGTCTTTGAAGGACACCTGCTTCTTCTCCTGCTGTTTCCCTTGATTGCCACTATATGGGGCTCTAGCTGGTCCCGGCTTTGGCTCTTCTCGGGCTAAACCGCTTTCTTTGCCTTGCCTTTATCTTGGTATCTTGTTGCCTCTGCCCGCTATTCGAGGTCCCGTCCCTTGCAAGCTTATTGCCTTGGACTCAAAGCCCCAGATACCGTTCTAGGGTTTATTGCCCTTACAAGCTTGCGGATCTCCTCATTCGGACCTTCAATGTAGCTTTCCTTTGCATGCTTCTCACCTAACTTTGGCACATCTGACCTTAGCCTCATAAATTCCTCGTGTATTTCAGATGTCTTGACTTGTTGCCTTGCTGCAACTGTAGAACCTTTGCATCATCTTGGACTTGTGCTCTCTTGGAACGTAATGGCGCGGAAGGCTTTAGCAAACTTCTTGAACACGCAAGCATCCCTCGCTTAAGCCATGAGCCTTGGCATAGCCCTTCCACCAAATGCGTCTTTGCTCCTTTCAGGTTATTTGTTGCCACCACCGCCTTTATCCTTATCCTTCATACCATAGGCATTGCCGTGATTCGGCTCATCTCGTCAAGCCAAGCCTCTGCTTCCATACGACTTTGTTCTCGCCTCGAATTGCTCGAGCTTCCCCGGCCTTCCAAACATTTCCCAATCAGAGTCTACTTTCTTCCGGGTAGTCGAGGTTCTTGTGTCCCTTTGTCGTCCCTCCGGGTGGTTCCTCGCCTTTAGATGCGCTTTCCGGACTTGGTTACGCTCTTCTTCTTCCTCGAGACCTGTCACGAATCGAGCTTGAGTCGGAGGAGTCCAAGCTGGGGACCTTCCTCTCTTGCTCCTCTTCCCGCTCTACTCTACGTTCTCCGAGCTGATGCTTGCGGCAGTTGAGCGTTACCCACCGAACCTGCTCCTGCTTGTGCGGCTAGCAAGGCCTTTATCTGTTCGAGGTCTGTCCTCATTTGCGATATTTCTTCTTCTGGAGTCATTTGTCCAAACTCTTCAAGCAGGTTCCTTGCCGGGCGTGGCCTGGGCGGGCTCTGTTCCCCTGTAAGTTCCCGCAGTTGTCGTTCTCCTGCGCTCAGGCCTCTAGCTGCATACACAAGTGGTTCATATCTACATGGTTAGTTTTCCTTGCTTTCTTGCATTATTTATGTTTGTTGGCATGGTTGAGGGGACACAAAATGTATCAACAAAACATTTATAGTGCAAGAGAATGTTATATTTATATTTTATATTACACTAATACAAGAACTTGCAACTACTGCTAATCACTTACATTGATGCTTGGGTAAGATGGATTATCCTCCAAGAACTTTTTTTCACTTGGGCTGTTCCCAATTGAATGGCCCAAGTTCCTAAGACATTGGCTGGAGATCCACCCCGTAATGCTCTTGCTAAATCTTCTATTCTCAAGGGTGGGAGGTGTAAGGCTGGCATCGCGGCAGGTCTTGCTTTTGCCACGCTGTAAGGTATGGCGAAGTCGAAGACGTCGAGTGCTACCGCTCTTTTCACCAGGATTGCATACTCGGTGTTAAGGGGTAGCCGTGCATGCCGGCCGAATCCTGAGAGTGCAATCAGCAACGATACTCCTTCCTCGCCTCTGGGGGTGAACTTGCGGTGGATAACCGCTATTCTTCCATCCATCAGCAATGGCAGGTAATAGCGTAATGACCTGTCGTTGCGAGATGGGTCCTCGGCCACTCGGTATCCAGCTCTGTGTCTGCTTCCGAAATCATCAACCTCCACCGTGGTGAGCTCCCTGTAGTCCTTGACTGTTGCTGAAGCCCTCCTGAGGTCGAATTCGCCTGTCCTATCCCGGGGAGGTTCTGCGGACGAGCTTGCCGTTAGGATGTTTGAGGTCGCATAGCGGATCCCCATCTGTTCCTGGAGAGCAAGGAACTCTTCCTCCGTCGGTAGCTTGTTCTCAGCCTTGTCTGCCTCCATGATCTGCCTGATGTTGCTGTAGGCTTGGATGTCGGAGGTAAACTCTCCCGTGTAAGTGTCGGCTTCCCTTACTTGGAGGGGAAAGTCAGACTCTCCTCGGACGATGAAGTCGTCCAAGTCCGTTCTTCGGAGTTGGTGCAGCAACTCTTCAGGTCGGTACTCCCTTTCCCTGCACTCCGGGAGGTTTTGAATGTCGCTCAGGAGTAGAAACTCCTCACCTTCGACGATAATGGGAGCCAGGCTTGTGATGCCTAACCCGAGGGGTGGCGCGACTCTGAGAGTCTGCCGGCTTCTTTCGAAGTCTTGCCACTCCCGCTCTGCTTGTCGCTGCTCCTCTGCTGGGTCGAGCTCAACATCGTCTTCCTCCTCCTCGGATTCCTGTTCATCCGAGTCTTCTTCCTTCCCTTCCTGCTCCTGTTCGTACTGTGTGAGGAGCCGTTGTTCTGCTGCTACGGCTAATGGATCCACGTCCATGGGGGGAATAGAGGTTTCCCCACAATGTTCTCGCACGGTGGGTGAGAAAAAGATTGCCGGGCGGTGTTGAAAGAAGAAGTAATTCTGGTCCCGCTGACGTTAGGACCATTGGCTCCGGGTGTGCGATGCGCTTTGTTTGTGAGGTATTTGGCGATGTTCGGGACATCGTCTAATCTTTACCTAGCAGGGGACTGTCTAGGAACAAAATATCCTATACAAGGAGGGAGTTGCACTAGCTGGTTCTACCCTAGCTTGGAACTTCAGTCAAGACTCTACTATAAAAGGGTCGGCGTGCAAGGTTGCTTGGGCGTCTACCTCCTTCCCAAAAAATCTGGAAGATTTGGTCGACGTCGGCCTCAGCAGCATGAGCGCTGGCGCTGTACCATCTCTGGAAATCAGAAGTTGCCATTGATTAATTGCAGAAGAAGGTAACAAATGGTTGCAAGAGCGCCTCAGGGAGTTAGGAAATCGGCTAGAAGGGCAGGAGCAGATTTGTAGGGTGCTATGTGAGAAGTGGCCGGGTCTATTTATAGAAAAGGGGGAAACCCTAATTTTTGGATGACTTGGAAATTTCCTAGGATTGGGTAATTCTAACTTATCTGAGGTCAAAATAGGAGTTTGAGGACTATAGGAGATGCTTGAACAAGGCTAGGTTACCTAAAAGATGCTATGCAAGAGGGTTGAAGGTGACTTTGACAAGTCCTGGTGAAGAATTGGTAAGAGGTCTCACAGCTTGCGCCTCGCTTCAATCCTAACTTTTTGTTTTGCGACGAGGCGCGAGCTGTGAGACATCAGTCCCATTTCGATTAAAGGTGTCCAATTTGGGTAAACTAATGGTGTAAGGGTGATGGGCTCACCAAATTAGGCAGAATCGACCCCTTATTTGGTCAATTTGGAGCTGTTTTGGTCAAGTTTGGGCGAGGTCTCACAGCTTGCGCCTCGCTTCAATCCTAACTTTTGTTTTTATGACGGCGCGAGCTGTGAGACATCATGTCTCTCAGCTCCCAAATGTCCTATTTCACTGAAATAAAAGCTAAAACTTATTAATTTGCTCTAATTACTCAAGTTTATGTCATCAAGGTACACAAAATTGCTCTATATTACAAAATTTTTAATTATTTACAACAAAAAGTTTCTAAGGGCGTTCTCCCCTTAATGCGGTCGCAAAGACTCATGTCTTGTCGCATTAAGGTTACCCGGCTTATGGATAGTGCAGTTTGTTGAATCTTCAAAATGTTGCACTATCTTTGCCTCAACCGCCTCTTGCATTGCCAAAGCCGCCTAAATGCATGACTCTAAAAGTCTGTTCTATAGGCACGCATAACTTCACGCACCAACCGAGCGAAGGGGGCACGGGGATTAGGAGACCGAAGGCTGCTTGTTTGGAAGTGTCTAATCTCCCTTAACGCTCTTCTCTCCACCTCCTTCCTATCCGCTTTCTTCTGGGGTGGCGGCTTGGGAACCTTGGGCCCGGTGGTGGCGGCCTTAGGGTTTCTTTGCCGTTGGTTAGTGCGCCCTCCCTCGATGAACTTAACCACGTTTTCTTCATAATATTTGTTATAGGCCTCCCATTTCTTCATGTAGGCCTCGTGCTCTCTCATCTTCCTCTCATAAATCTTCACCACAATCGGTGGCGTAGGCTTCCGGGCAGGTCGTGGTTGCTTCCTTCTATCCCATGCCGGGTATTGGGGGGCTTCGTGACTTGGTCTTGGTGGGGTTGCTTTCGGTGCCGGTGCTTTCGGGTACTTCACCTTTCGTCGCTGGGTGCTTGGAAGAGCTTCCACCTGCGTTAGGGTTGAAGTCTTCATCGGAAAGAGTCGTCGGAAGGGTTTGGGGGTTCGTCGGTTGCGCTCCTTGATAATAATGTTGGGGTTCGGCCTCTTCCTTGGCGGCCGATCCTTTGTTCTCCTTATGCCAGCCCACGAACTTCCCTTTAAACTTTCTTCTTTTCTTACGCTACCTTTTGTTCCTCCTCCTTCCTTTTCCTCTTTTTGTCTTCCCTTCTCTTACGCGGCTCGTACTTCACGATGAACCTTCTAAGGTCTGCTACCTCCGGCCCGGCTCGGACACATCACTGCTCATCACGCTTTCGAGGATTTCGTGGAGTGCGTCTGAATGAATACCTTGTTCTGCTGCTGGATCTCCCGCTCTATTTCTTATTACACCTCCCTCGTCTCTTAGTCCATGGAGTTCAGTGATGTGGCCTCGTCCTCCTCCACTGGCTGGTTGAAGACATCGATCAAATCGGAGGTGTCTTCCTCTTCGTCCGAAGGCGAGCGACCCCCTCTTGCGAGCCTCTCCGCGAAGCATCTTCCGAATGATCTACGCCTCGGTGGCTGGTGGTGGTTTCGCTGGCGGCGCTTCCTTCTTGATCTGTTTGGTTCGGGCCATGTTTTACTGGATCGTCAATCGGATAAAAGCGCCCGAAAGATCGCCTAAATTGGGGAGAGAGCGGATTTCTAGGGCTTGGACGAAAAAAAAATGAGGGGTTCTATATCTATTTATAGCTTGGGGAATTTTAGGTCAAAACTCAAGTTGCTCGTTTAACATGCTAAGGCACCAATTTATCTAAAACTTATACTTATTTCAGACTTTTTCTACCCATTGGTCTCCGCGACTTGCCTCGTTCCAATACTAATGTTTAGTTTTTGCGACCAGTAGCGAAATGTGAGATCTCATACATTTCTAGGGTTTTAGGTAATTAAAACATGCTATTCTAACTAATTCCTACCTTAGAATTAGCCTTACCACATTATTTATCTCAAATTCATCATGTTTTGGTGTTCTTGGCTCGATGTCTCATAGCTTGCGCCTCGCTTCAAAACAAAAAGTTAGTTTTGCGACGGCGCGAGTGGTTTCCACCTCACTGGAAAATTTTGGCTCGTTCTTTTTAATCTTGTTAAATTCCAATTCACTTAATTGTTACTAGCTTAGCATAACTACAAAGGTGAGAAAAATTTTTCCCACTTTTCGAGGCTTGAGGATCCTATCAAGTTAGTACTACTGGGAACATGGTCAGTGCTTTGCTCTTGGTCTCCAAGAACATTGCTCTGATACCACTGTGACGTCCCCTACTAAATTATCACGGTGCACTCACCGGTATACAAACAGAGTTCTTCCCCACACCAGCTCCATCGCTGATACTGAGGGCCCTCCACATATCAACTTTGCACCCGTACGAAGTCTCGGTGGGGAGAGTGAAGGTGTCATTCTACCCCGTCTCCCTCGGGGCCTACCTAGGCGTGGGCGTAAACATACATGTCGATAGCACATACATCAACATCCCGTGACCATCTCGAAGGATGGTCCCCTCATATCTGCATAGACAAAGATCAGCACATCACATAGGGGATCCTACCCAAGGCTCGGACTCAAAGGATGGCCCGGCGGCTTTGGGTCTCCGAGTTCGTTCGCATGCGAATTCATGGCAATGGATTTGGGCGGCATAAGAACATGGCATAGGGTTGTCCACTCCATCCGCCCCTCACATGCACACTTTGCGAGTAGGCTGAAAAGTGTTGGGACTGGCCAGAGCCCGCCCGATGCATAGCCCAGAAGGGGCTATTCCCCGGTCTCATCCTCCCGGTTCCGATGGGGCGGTAGGGATCACTCCCTCCCGAGATCTACATGCTAACTCAAGGTGACTAGAGGGCCACCTTGCCCGTGTTGACTGAACCCACTGGAAAGTGTACACCACTTCACGGTGTGTCGAGCCCATGCCTTACCCGCACTTTCGGTGGTAAGCCATTAGACCTAGTCACAATGATCCCCGGTAGGCTTTACACACCGGGGGATGGTTCAAGAGTCGGGACATGAACCTCCTTTTTAGCCGGTCGCCCCCCTTCACCCACAACCCCAGGTGGCTCTTGTACACAGGCGAATCTACATTGTGCTAGAGAGGCTACTCTAGGAGCATCAACTACAAGCTTTAGGGCCTCTACCCCCTTCCCAATACAAGGAGTTCACGAGAAATACATCATCCAAATATATCACGTAAGAACTAAAGAACTAGATCCAATCATAGAGTTAGGTTCTTTAGTTAGTGTCCCAGATCTAAGATCTAGATAACTACTATGGGCAATTTAATAGTCTAAACCTCTTGATTCTATGACTAGAAGACGGTTTAAGCTATTAAATTGACCAAATACCTGATCCTTGAGTGGCTCCTCCCGACTGAGTTCAACCATCCTGTTGAAATGATCGAATTGTGGGAAACCGATGGCGCAATTAAACTTGGGCAGCGCTGGGGGCGGTTTTGGCTCTGGGGCAGCCAAAACTGAGCTCTAAAACCCTAAGGACGAAAAACTAGCAAGCTAGGGTTTTCCTACCCTAAATAGACATGGGGTTTAGGCTAGGGTTTCCAATTACCCAATTTGGCATGTGGGATAATTGGAAAGGCCCCACTTGCCTTTAGTGGCTAGGTGGCAAAATATGCCAACATGGAAAGGTGTGCCCTCATTAATGTGCACATGTGCACATTAATAATATATGAACACTCTAGCAAGTTGCCCCTAGGGCTACTTACTGGCTATCCGTTGGCATTACCGTCAATCGGGTGGCGTGTCTGGCGTGGCGATGGCGATTACAATGTACGCCCCGGGAGCGATATCTTGTTTGGAACGTCACACCTTCTGCTGATATAAATAGCTTTAGTGGACCTGAAAAGCCTGTCCATCGCGTTATTTGGATGTGTGGAAGCCGAGGCCCGATGGATACTTGTCGGCATATTTCTTGATTTGCTCATTGCCTCCAAGCGCTGGCCTTGTCATCGTCACTTGTAAGGCTGCTTTGTCATACGTAGTTTCCACGCCTCTAGAGCTAGCTTCTTCCTTGT
Source organism: Isoetes taiwanensis (assembly GCA_021234155.1). Classification (NCBI taxonomy): domain Eukaryota; kingdom Viridiplantae; phylum Streptophyta; class Lycopodiopsida; order Isoetales; family Isoetaceae; genus Isoetes; species Isoetes taiwanensis. The sequence goes on along the minus strand of JAJEKV010000323.1, from coordinate 128,900 downwards.
CCTTCACTGCACGTAAGTAGACCTTTGCCCGAGGGCCTCGTGCTAATGGCTCGTCGAACAATTTGTAAAGCCCCTCGCATATTCTTATAGGAGTCAATGGCTCGCCACTGTCCGACCAAATTTGAAGAGGTTATCGGCCATGTCGTCGATCTTAAAGCGATCTCTTTAAAAGAGCTTCGCGACCGCATCGATTGATCTTCTTTAGGCTTTTCTTATGTTTTTGGCCCACTTCAACTAGCACGCGAGCGAAAAGAATCGTCCCATTGCTTCACATGTAATAAGAATTCCCCTCTGCTTCTTCATTTGATCAGTCTCTCTTAACCTTGACATGAATATGAGGTATGTCTTCCCACCGGTTTTGAATATCTCCACATACCATTCTCGACCCCTCTATAAGATCTTCTTACGGACATGGAGGTTCTACGAGCCTTTATTATTCCGGATGTATCTTCTAACGTCAATACATCTTTGCAGTCCATAATAAAGAACATCTTCTTACGTCCTTTGCCTTTTACGATTTGTAGAGGTCTCGCCTTGCTTGATCCTCCCTCTTTTGATTGTCTTTTGTGATCCCGTGAAAATACAAAGACATGGGTTAATCTTTTTATGCTCAAATAAATGCTTTGTCGACACATATGCAACAAAACGCGGCGGCTTGGCGATTTGAAAATGAATACCGGGAAGTTCATTTAGTTTATTGGGGTCAGGAGCCGGTGGCGTTTTGTCCCAATCAAAATGCAACAAATACGCGCTTGGCGTTTAAGTGACCGAAAGATAAAGAAACTAATGTAATGCCTAATTAAATCAAGCGCCAGGGCGTTTTGTCCGAATCAAAATGCTCGACACAACTAACTATAAAAATGCAACTTAAAGAGTTGAATCTTCATCGAGGACACAACTAACTATAAAAAACACAACTAGCTCTTGAATCTTGTTCAAATCATATACAAGCTTCAAGCAAAGACATACAAATTAAAGTACACATTAAGCATTTGTTTCCATACATTTTTGGGACATATGAACTCAAACATTAGAGGACACATGCTTCTTATTGGATAATAACTTTACAGAAAAACATCCTAAAAACCCTAACAAAAAAAGGGACACAGAGATCAATTACAGAACAAAAACAGATCAATTACCTGAGGCGCTTGTTGGATTTGTGCTTTCTACGTGTTCAGCAGCCTCCAGGCTTTGCATTTGTGCTTTGGACTGTCGCCCACCTCTACCAGCGCCTCGGCCGCGGCTGCCAGATCCTCTAGACGCCATTGAACTGCAAGTGCGGATAGTATGAGACTGGGATTTTGGTTTAAACTTATATGTATGCGTTCATAATCTTGGCCGTCAGATTTAAAACCGTAAATTCAAATTCGCGTCCTTTTAAATTTATACCCTTTAATTAACCGCCTTGTCCCGCTCATTTACAAATTTAAAATTGTGTTTTTCTTTTTAGTGCAATTTCAAGAACCATTAATTATTAATTTCAAGAAACGCATATGTGGCAATCTACTACCACCTAATCGGCCACCTACTATCAGAGCGCCCAAGATCATTCCTACTATCAGAGCGCCCAAGATCATTCCTACTTTCAGAGCGCCCAAGAACAATCTTCTATCAGAGCGCCTACAATCCCATTCGATCGAGCCGCCTTCAATCCCATTCGATGTCTCATTGAACTATGGTGAGTGTGATTCCATTCGAATGCATTCTCTTGTTCTCTATTTTTTAGATCCTCTATTTTTTCCAATGAATTCGGTTCTTTATCGATTAATGGAGAAGAATGCTATCTTTTAACAGCAAACTTGAAGCGCCGAGTAGGCTTATGTAAAATCGAAGATCTGAATCCAAATTCAATGTGTCATGGTGTTCCTCTTGGAAACAGTTTCTGTAAGATTTCCATTATAAACTGCAATTATGAAGATGAGGCTCTTCCAAGAAGACATCCCTTGGCGATACGGTTGGTGAAAGTGTGGGCACATTTGTAGCATGGCCAAAAGAACGTCCCGAAAAAAAGGTATGTATATTTGGATATTCAAAAAAAAAGAATATATCATATCATCTGCGTGATGTTGTGAACTTTGAATTCTGTGATGGTCTTTAGCCAGTCTTATCAACCCCATGAAACTACACATTAATGAAAATATGTAGTTTCTTGGGGTTGGTCATACTGGCTGGAGGGCATCACAGGATTCAATGTTTTCGACATTGCATATAAAAAAATAAACTAATGACGAAAAAGTATAGTGCAAATTTGCGCCAGCGCGAGTTTGTATTCATATTCCAAAAAAGTTATGTACATTTCTTCTTCTGCAAAAATGCGCCAGGCGCGAATTCTTTCTATCTCTACAATATGTCAGACAGGCCCACTTCATCTGCCCAATCCCGCAAGAAGTCCCACCTGAACCACCCTGATATGACAGGATCCTCATCTTTCCTGAGGATGTCGAGTCTCCAAACCAGAGTGTTGTATCGATCCCTGATACTATAAATCAAATCCTTGTACTTATTTGTTGGCATGAGCCTTACTAAGAGCATGAGGAGTCTGATATGTCCATAGATGTGATGGAAGTGTACCCATGGCCCCGGTCTGAGTCGTCTAATGGATTCTCCAACTCTCTTTGAACGTTTTGAACAGCACACTCAAGTAATATCTTGTACAGGGTCCAGAGTTGATGGTCGTCCAGGGAACTAGAACCAGCCAGTGTATTTGAACCAGCCAGTGTCCATGCATAAGGAAAATCCATGGCACTAGAACGAGAGAAAGTAATTAGCACAGATCTATTTCACACGCGCCTGGCGCGATTTGTATAGAGCCGTATGAAATTGAAATGCCAAACTAAAAACGCGCCTGGCGCGATTTGATTAACCTAGTGGAAAACGTAACCCAAAAATAGAAATGCGCCAAGCGCGATTTCTCCCATTCCAACATATTATTCTAACAAAATGCATAATGCAGAATGCAGAATGCAGAATTCAAAATATAAAGCCAGTATTAGTTCATTGTTTAGTTCATTGTTTTAGTTCATTATTTAGAGCAGATAGAGGAAGAGCTAGTGAAGATCTATGATCTATGATATCATAGATCATAGAGCAAGATCATAGAGCAGATATGATCTATGATCATTATTTACTTATCTATGATCATTATTTACTTATGCCTGATCATTATTTAATTAGAACAGATAGAGGAAGAGCTCGTGAAATAGAATAACTTCATTATTTTAGATCATTAATTAGAACAGATAGAGGAATAGCTAGTGAAATAGAATAAGAGCAGATCATATAGGCAAGATCACAGAACAAGATCATAGAGCAGGATATTCTGATTCATGTCAATGTAACTGATTAACTGATTAAATTAACTGTGGTAAATATACTGATGCATGTAAAAGTAAATAACATGCTTTCTGTAAAATAACTAAAAGAATGAGAGATACTAACCTATTTGTGTTCTGTACCCGAGAATTGAGCCTTTGACTTCGAGCCGAAACCAAAAGATCAAAAACCAAAGTTGATTTGAGCCTTAAGAAGCCGAGAAAAAGCAATAGCAGCTAGAAGCCGAGAAGCTTTAACACAAAAAACCAAAGTTATTCAAAGTCAGAGAGATTGTACAGAGCCGAAAAGCCAAAAAAACCAGAGACATTCTTGCTGTAACATTCTTGTAATATATCCTACAAACCTTGGAGCCGAAAACACCTTTGAGCCGAAAACCCTAAAGCAGATGATTGTAGAAGCCGAAAAGCTCGAAAATTTGAGTTTAAAGCATATAGAAGCCGAGATTGAGTCGAGATTGATGCAGATAGAAGCCACAGAGATTGAACCACAGAAAAAACCACAGAGATTGAAGCGCCGAGAAAAAAGCACAGAGATTGAAGCGCCGAGAAAAACCACAGAGATTGTGGAAGCAGAAAGCGAAAGCGAAAGCGAAAGCAGAAAGCGAAAGCGAAAGCCACAGAGATTGAAGCGAAAGCAGTTCGAAAGCGAGCAGATAGATCGAAAGCGCACCAGAGGTCGAAGTTCGAAAGAGAGACAGAAAAGCTGGAAAAGTTGGAAAGGGATTGTAAACTGGAAATAATAACTGCCTTAAAAAATTTCGTACCGCGCCATAATAACTGCCGCGAACATTTATTGCAAGGGTTATATAAGTTATAAGATTTAAGGTTAATAGTTTTAAGGTTTATAAGTTAAGGTTATTAGTTAAGGTTAATATTTTTAAGTTCATAAATAAAGTTATAAGTTTAAAAATTTATGAATTTGAATTTAGAAGTTTTAAGTTTTAGAAGTTTTAGGCTAAGGTTATATTTATTGAAGGTTAGAAGTTTTAACCTTAAAACTTCTAACCTTAAAAGTGCTAACCTAAAGCCTTAAAGTTGTTTTTAAGGTTACAACATTTAAGGTTATTATAAGTTAATATATTATAGGTTAACTTATTATTATTATAGATTAAGTTATTATAGGTTATTAAGGTTATTATTAAGGTTAACTTTCATTTAAGAACATGTTAGGGAGATGTTATTTGGATATGCTAACTTACTATAGGTTTTATTCATTTTAGGTCAATGGCATGCAAAAGTGCTAAATCCCCAAGGCCCCCATGATGATGGTGATCAAGGCAAAGAAAAATCCCCAACTAATGAAGATGACAAAGATGATGGGAAAGGAAAGGAAAAGACCAGAAATGAAAAGGATGAAGATGACAAAGATGATGGCAAAGGAAAGGAAAAAGACCTCAAATGAAAAGGATGATGCCACAGAAAGGAAATTGTACTTTTTATACTAGGGTCGATTGGAAAAACAAAAGGTCAAGATCCCGCATGCATGCAACAGAGAGGCAGTAGGAGAAGGGATTATTGTTCTAGCAGATCCTATCAATGCAGTGAATGATGAAAGATTAGGGGAGGACAGGTTAGGTGTGGCAATCTCAAAATTATATGACAATTGGAAGGAAAAGGGTTCAGGCAAACAAGAATGCCTAGCTTGTGTGAAGCAACTAGAGGTTCCAACTATTGTTGCATGGCCTAGGGACAAGATTCAACCGGAGGGGAACTACACGTTTCCTATAGATGTAGAACCATTGTCAATAATGTTCACCGCGGTGTAGCAAGAGGCCACTTCCAACTTTCAAACATTATCCCACCAAAAGATGTAAGTCAGATTATGATTGTTCTCCTGAAGCCCTGATGCAGGTTAGAGGAAGTGAATGTTGTTGGGCCTCCTGTATTAGAATGTTCACAATAGAAGAGATGGTGGTAGCAAGAGCTACATATCGGGAACATAAGTGTGATAGCAGGAGGAATTTCATGTACACCATATTTGGCTATGCAATTCAGGATGAAAGATCAAAGAAGAAAAGATTCCCATTGAATGGAAAGTGGATATGTTCAAAAGCATGGATGGCTATACATGGAATTCCAACCTCTTCTTGGCACAACTGGCAAAAGAGACATGAAAATGGTAGTAAAATTGCATTGCATGGGAACACTGGCCTGGTAAGGCCTACCTCAAGAACTATAGCTGCAAAGGAAATATTTGAAAGATATGTGGATTTCAATGCGAAAACATGCCACATAAGAGTAAGAAGGATGAACAGGTAGAGTTATTGTTGAAAAGAGATTGCCATCCCATTGTACCCGTAAGAGCATATTAGAGGAAATAAATGCATTGCTTGAAACTTGGGTGGCCTCTATATCCCAGCCCAGTTTTAGTAGGCTATGGAATAGGCATTTCAAGCATGTGACCATAGCAACTTCAAACAACTTTGCCAAGTGCAATTTATGTGCCAAGCTGAAGGAGACACTAGATAAGACTGTGCAACCAAGTCTAAGGGCAAAGATAAGGGAACATATGAAGGACCATATGACAGATCAACTATCATGTAGATCAACTTATTGGATGTGGAGGACCTTATCTGCAATGGAACCTAATAACTATCTATGTATTATACATGATAAAATGGACCAACAGAAGACTTGTCTTCCACAATTCAAGTACATTCCTAAGTCATGTGGAAGATCATACCCTTTGCAGATTTCAATGACTGGGGCAATATTGCATGGGCAGTCTCAGACCTATTATGGCCATTTCAGTTTAGAGTTGTGGAGTGATGGTCCAGATTTTCACATTGGGAGTATCATGAGGTGTTTAAGAAACTATGAGAAGGGTTACAATGGTCACCTCTACAGGATCCTACAAATAGCCGCCAGGCACTACATAGTGCATTGTTGGATGGAACCCCTAATAGTATTGAAAAGTTTAGCAAGGCAAGATTTAGGAGGAATGGACCTAATGAACATGTTGGAGCTTCAACATCTCGTGCTAAACCTCGAGATCTGCCCAGAAAGTTCCTCTTGCAACTAGATAATTGTGCTGGTCAAAATAAGAACAGGTGGATGTTTTCTTTCCTATCCTACTTAACAGCTGTGGGTGTTTTTGAAAGAGTCAATTTGGGGTTCCTAATGCCCTAGACATACTCATGAGGATGTGGATGCATTGTTTGGAAAATATAGTCATGTATTGAGACAGCAGACAGTTACCAACTTTCCCAGGCTATTGGAAATATTTCATGGATGTACAAATCCATCTCCTATAGGATCTATCATAGAAGAAGTGCCTGATTGGAAGAGTTTTGTGGATGGTTATGCTCTCGACATGGAAGGTCATTCTAGACCTCTTCAATTCACTTTTGGGTGAGAGAAGGGATTCCAATCATGCAATGGAAAATGAGACCTTCAGAGGAGAAGTGGAGAGGTGGGGCAGAAATTTGGCCTTGAGGGATGCAAATGGCAAGCCTATGATACCTCTGGTCAACCAAAAGCTCTAAAACCAACTGCGAGTCAAGCAATTGGGATTGACTAAGGATGGCATCAATGACTACATCAAGCATTGGCAAACTAATTCAGATGACACAAATCGTGCATTGATAGATTATTGGAAGAAGGTGATCAACTTGTTGGATGAGGTAGACACATCCTCTGAAGAGCTGAAAGAAGGGTGGTTCCCTAAAAGTAAGTGGAAAACATTAGCCGGTGCCGGCGAAGATGATGGTACCATTAGTAGCATTGTGAAGGCATATGCTCCTCCTCAATCGATAAACACTATGTTGGTCCTAAGAAGGATAGGCCAAAATATCTAGGCATGGATTCTTATGAACCTTCTAATTGACGCGTGGAGTGCAACCAATTTGTAGTAGTAAAACCAAAGCAGATCTAGAGACCTATCCAAAGTGGTTGGGATGGACTATCTCGGATATTTGCAAAGAAGAAGGTGATGTTAACTTCAATAAGGTGCTTGTGGAATGGTGGTGTCCAAAGACATCGGTTGAGTAATGTCACCGATAAAGAAAGATATTCAGATTGTTGGACAAAGAGGTGGAGGAGAAATCCAAGTGATCCCGATCTTTGGCTAGACATTGAAACCAGTATTGTACTGCGTGGACTCCAAAACTATTCCTAGTAAAACAAATGAGAGTTACAATACCTCGGGATGTAAGGAATAAGGTTCTCATATCCTTGGGGATGCTAGTGGAAAAATGAAAAACAATTACTATGTATCTTTTCTACAGTTAATAAAAGTTGTGTACTACTTGAGTTCCATGATATATGATTTTGTAATTTGAAGTTAAGGTGTGAGTTTATATTCCCGTGTGTGATTATATGTTAACGTCTATTCTAGTCTAAGGGCAACAAAGTTACTAAAACAGTGAATTTAACAAAGTTACTAAAAAAGTGCAATATAAAATTTATCCCAAAATTAAGACATAATCCCAATTTAATTGAATGATGGTTGTAACGGAGGGTTGGCAGTTTATATAAGGCCGCAGACTTATATCTCAATTGTGAGAGTACAAGAACATAATCAGCATATGTGGATAAGGGTGAATATGCGGGATAAGGTGATTCACATGGCTTTATGCTGTTATGCACCATTAAATATGAGTCTATACCACCAGCAAGATCTAGACAGGAGGAATCCATTACATGCACTTTGCAAAGATATCATGGAATTCATTGAATTGGGAGAAGTACTAATCGTTGGAGACTTTAACGCACGAACCAAAGGGGCTCAATCCGTCATATTTGAGCAGCCAGGAGATGTCCGCTTGCCCGAATATGTGGATCCAGGCTCTCTCAAAATTTTAAATGATGCGGTTAAGAATCTAATGGGGGATTATCTGCTTGAATTGGGTACAATATGCGCTCTCTCCATCATGAATGGAATCAGGAGGTTTCCAAACTCGGGAGGCTCTACTTGTTTTACCCCTTTGGGGGAAAGTACAGTAGACTATGCAATGCCCCTCAGATACTCGCACCTAGTCACAGACTTTGAAATAGGTACCAAGTTACCATAATCTAATCATGCCTATTTGAAAGTAGTCTTAGAAGGGACTACCATTAAATAGCAAATTGACAGGGTTTTCCAACCTAAGCTAAAGCTGGATTATACAAAAGGAGTAGCTTTCAAAACAAGTCGTGTCAGATGGGCTCGCTCAGATCAAATGGTCAGGGCTCCTAAGCAAGGATGCTGCCATGTTAACAGAAGTTATGATCCATGCTGCAGGTAAAATTTTTGGATATACAAAGCAGAGAAAACTAGGACATCATTGTAATAGCTGATGGGACCATGATTGTCGTAGAGCCCGGGCAGCGCTGCAAAAAGGTATTAGAATTAAACCAAAGTGGTATAAAGATTTGATCAGATGTAAGAAGCGCACCTTTTTTAAGCAAAGACAAGAGTCATTAGGGCATTGGTTTACGAAATATCGTATGAGAAAGTGATTATCAAGTTGGGAACTAGAGCATCAGGCCCGGTATATAGCACCATAGGTAGGCTGCCCTTTGTCACCTACCATATTTGGTCTGTATATTGATGAACTCGAAGAATGGCTTCATAGCAGAGGCGTAGATGGCACCCGATTAGGGAATTCTGTGAAGGAACTACCATTAAACCCAAGTGAATCCTCCTGGTTGCTCTAGTCAGTTTGGGGAGCCGATAGCAGTGCCGATCTAGCCATGTCACCCAAAATTTGCCAACATCACCCAATAAAAAGACCAAAGATGAACATCTTTTCATTTTTGGCCTAGTTAAAACTTGACCTTGCTTACTTGGCATGCCATGTCACCACTTGGAGTGCCACATCATCTTTTCCATGCTGTTTGTTGGTGCCACAAGTCTCAAGGATGCTACATTGGCTCAAACATGCCATATACACTCAAACATGCCACATACCTGGGCTCAAATATGCCACTTGACTTAATCATGCCCCTAGGCTCGGACATGTCACAGGGGGTGCTGCCATGTTATGGCAGCATGGAAGAACAAGACATGTTTTGAAGAGTAATCCTCACACTTTGATCTGAATTTTAAGGCACAAGAAGAATGCTTCATTGAAGGCTTGAAGAGCAAGGTGAGGACAATTGACTCAGGTCACACAAATGAGGCAAAAGGAGAATCAAGCAAAAGGATGAAGACCCCTAGAAGATCTCTTGGTATGTGATCATTTGAGTTCTTGGCATTATTGTACGCTTTGATTCCCATTCCATACCTCCCATGCCTTCCACCACCATGAAATACCCATGAGATCTTGAATTCCATGCCTACAACTCATTTCCAAGTCAAATTTGGCCTTGAAGATTTTTCCTAGTCAAAACTACACTTTCAAAAGTCATTCACATGCCATGAGCTCACCACACCAACTCTACATCATTCAAAGTCCTAAACTTCACTTGACTTGGTCTTGCATGTGGTCAAAAGGTCAATACTCCCTCCTTCAAAGTCAAAGAAGAGAGAAAATCATAAAGACCCTAAGGGAAACATTCAAAAGTCAAGCTTGCCTAGAAAATGCCAATGATTTGCATTTATAGCAAAATTGACCCATGAAAACCACATTGGAAATGCCAAGTCATCACACACGTCACCCTCCTTGCCATGTCATGTCATGCACTTATCTCCATGATCATACTTCAAATTTTTTGTCAAAAGCCTTCAAGTTACATCCATAAGATGACACATCACCTTGCTACATCATCTTTAGCACCTCCACATCACCATCCACATGTCACGCACATCATGTTCACATCATTTGAGGTTTTGACTAGAAAAAATATTCTAAGCCAAGTTGCCATGTCACCCCTACCTTATCATGTCATTATTCTCACATGCCACATCACATCTTTTTGAGCCATTTTTAAGCCAAACTTGAAAATGCCCATTCACAAAAAAGATTCCAGAATCTTTTAGAGCATGAAAAAAGATTCCCATTGCAAAAATGAAATCGAAAAATTCATTTGTTTTGGCCATTAATAGAATAGAATAGTTTTTTTTAACGTCCACGGAGACCAATAGGTCATGGGACCCATACAATGGGCTAGTACAAAAAAAAAAAAATTAGGAAATGTGCCATGGTCCATGGGGCAAAAAAAAAAAATTTCCTATCTACCGCCCTCAGCCTATTTTTCTCCCCAGCCAATCTCCCCATGCCACGTGGTACATCCGAGCGTGTCGGGCGGTGGAGGTACCGAATCCCACGTGGATATTGCACGCAATAATTATAAATAAGGAATTTGTTATTCCTTATATATCTTGGCTCGCCAGACCTAAATCTGCCTGTGGGATAAATCGACGAAGATTTTCAAGAACCCTAAACCTGTGAATGCCAAGATCCGGTCGATTCAGCCAAACTAACTGTCTCCAAACCTCCCGAATAATCTTGTTTAATGTTAAGAATGCATCTGGGAAACAAAAAGACAGAAAATTGAATGGAATTGATCAAGAATGCAACAGAACAGGGGATTTACAAAAGGGGCTTTTCGACAAAAGAAAAATTCGAGGGCTTTAAGGCGAAGAAGCGATTTAAGGCAAACAATTCCCTCCAAAAGGGCATGATGATAATCTATGTGATATTATTGTTCCCATCAACATAATCTCCTTTAACATAGGTCCTGGATGTGGATTGAATGTCTATCTGAGGATTAATTTTTTAGCGACATGATACTATATATGGCTAACATATTCAAAACATTATGGCAAAAGAAGCATCTTGCATCCCTTTTTCTTTTCGTAGGAATTTGTTATAGTTTAAACATTGGTGACATATGTATTTTGGCTAACTGTAGTGTTAAGAATCATGTGGCTATATCCATGGCACATTCGTATGACGTCTTAGAACCATAAAAAGCACACTAAGTTTAACGACTTGAAAGAATTTTCAAGTTTGAACACTGAACACTGCCAATACTTTTGACACTACCTTCCCTTATCACTAAATCAACACGTGCACACACACAATGTGTTGAAAATATGTTGGCATTAGCTATTGGATTAGGATGTATAGTTCTTTAATCGCATTCTTGCACCTTTTACTAGTACATGGCAAGCTATTTGAAAACTACATGTCCACTTGTCTTTTCGTATTGGTTAAACCCTTGCTAGGGTTTTATAATATTAGAATTGAACTTATCTAGAGAAGGAAAGAACCCATCTAACCCAGCGGCCAGCTTCAAAGCAGGTGGAGGATGAAATTGGCTTCCAGTTATTGTTTTGTGTATTTTTGTTACGTCGCTTTGTAAATTAAAATAAACACCTTGACTACGCACCCCATGTCTTTTCCACGTTTCTCTTCCCATAGTTTTGTAGAATCTCTTAAAGGACCCATACCATTCAACTAAAAAGCCAATCGTCCCAAAAAGATTGTCATCAGAATTGCAGGCATACACATATAATCCCTTCCCCTATACACCCACAATCTATATGGCGAGGGGAATAATTATCTCTCTGCATTAGAAATTATTTCATCTTGAAATGCCCAATGAATTTAGAAAAACACCTTCACTATATTCATGCCTCGACAAAGACAAAGACATGTCCATAATACTTGGGGTTCTAACAACACCAAGCTAAATAAATCTACTAGAAGCGTGAAAATATTTTTACCCCGGTTATTGTGATTCCATCGCAAGATATTCCCTCCCGCAGAATCACAGACCCTCTGGGAACGGGATCCGTTCCGGAGGCCTCGTTATTCGTACCTGACAACGTCAGGTGTACCTTCTGATGGATCCCAGCCATCCGTCTGTAGGGTCCATCCTGGCCGTCCATTTTATACCTTCCGGCGGAATCACATCTGCCAAATACCACCGGACGGAATCACCGCTCTGTTATTCCCTGTTATTCCATGCGACAAAATCACCATCCAGAATATTCCAGTAAAAATTCAAATTTTTTTGACGTCCGTTAGGAGCTGCTGCGCCTATGGCGGCGGCTATGGCGGAAGTAAGGAGGGCCTGGAGTTGAGGAAATGCGTTGGGCGAAAGGTAAAAGACCTTGAGCTTGGGGAATCGCCTGGAAACGGTGCTTGGGGGAGCACATACAGCGGCAATAAACGCATTTGGCTACCATTTTTTCACTTGTTTTCTTGTTTTCCAGGCAGAAGGCGGGTGCGGCTATGGCAAGTAACAGGCTGGGGTTAGAACAAACCTGTTTTCTGTGGTTAGAACAGGCTGGTTGCAGCGCTGGATGGATTCACAGAATTCTTGATATAATGAAGCTTAATGAGCGCTGGATGGAACATGAGAGATAGGATTAATGCAGCTTACAGGCTCATTGTATTTGCACATGCAAAGAAGCTGCAAACATGGCCGATTCTTTTCCAGGTTGTTTTACAAGCATGGCCGATTGTGTGAGAAGCTGCAAGCATGGCAGAGAGGCTGCAAGCATGGCCATGGCCGGGAGGATGTTTGAAGCAAGGAAGACAGTGTATCATGCCGTACAGGGCAGCGATGGCGGAGAGGAGATTTGAAGCAGGACAGCTATGCTTATAGCCAGAATAAATCCGTTGAGGTTTTTATTCGGCGGTTAAGCTTGCATGTAGAAGTGCTGGTCAGGGATTCTAAGCATTTTCTTGCTTCCCATCTGATCCTGCGCCATCGCCATTATTCTTCACCGGTATAGCATCTAGACCCTACTGCACAACTTTTCAACAGTTTGTGATCGTTTCCAAGCCTCCCTACTGTAATCCAAGCCATCCCATAAAATATCCAAATGGCAGAAGATGTTCCCACTTGGCAGGTTGTTTCCCTTCTCGCTGATGATCTACACCTGGTCGCATGACCGCATAAGAGCAAAAAGACTGTGGATTTCTGGCCCACAGAGCCCTGGCCATGGCAATAATGCCAGTTCAATTTGCTGGACAGGGCAGTATAGTGGCAACCAGGGGCAGAAATCCGCCTCCCTGTGCATGGATTCCCAACAAACCCAACAAAGATTAGAGCCGGCAATATTTTATGGTAAGCTATTCTATTTCTTGCTTTAAAACGGGCTTATTTCTTGCTCTTGCTTTGAAGCAGCCCATGGCATTGCCGATATTGGCAAGGGGTTCAAATCCCCAACAGAAAAATTTTGGGCAGTGCATAGCATAACAATGGACATGCACAAAAAAAATGGAATAGCCAATCTTTTTTTTTTTTGCACCATTCATGATCTTCAAGTAACGTAGGCTTAGCTTAAACCATCCTCAACCATTTTTAACCTGGCACTGATTGAACCATCCGCCCACGGAATAGCGCGCGGTTTGATACCGTCGGTGGAATGCATTAGTGGTGATTCCATCTCGAAGAATCTTACATTTGTGATTCCACCGCGAGAATCGCATGGTTGTGATTCCATCCGGCGGAATAGCAATGTTGTGATTCTCGTGCGGTGGGATCCGTAAAGTGGTGATTCCATCTCCGCGAATCGGGCGTTAAGTGATTCCATCCGGCGGAATAGCAAGGTTGTGATTCCGTGCGGCGGATAACACGATTGTGATTCCGTCTCGCGGAATAAATATCTGGTTGTGATTAAATGCGGTGGAATACATGAGCAGTGATTCCATCTCGAAGAATCGTAAATTGGTGATTCCATCTGACGGAATAGCAAAGTTGTGATTCCCCCGGAAGGTATAAATGATCTGAAAGCGACCCTGTCAGGTACGGATAACGGGGGCTCTGGTACGGATAACGAGGTCTCCGACCTGGTGATTCCGCGGGATGGAATTTTTTGCGATGGAATCACAATAACCGGGGTAAAAATATTTTGTTCCATACTAGAAGATTAAGTGATATATGCTCGATCTACTCCTTTTTGTTCAAAGCATACTCATTATCAATCTTCTAGTATAGGTTTATTTTAGCCAAGATGGACGGTCCAGATATTGCCATGAAATGAACGGTTTAGATATCGATCCTTATCCTCTCATGTGATTGGTCGATACTTTCCCGCCTTGGTCGCCGCCTAACTCTGCCTGTTTCAGGCATTGGCGCTCAAATTTTCCCATGGCAAAGCTCATATCCTGCCTTCGATTTGCCCTGCTCAGGCCTTGGCGCTCAAATTTTCCCATGGCAAAGCTCATATCCTGCCTTCGATTTTCCCTGCTCGGCCTTGGCGCGCAGGTTTTTCCATGTCGAAGCTTTCTTGGCTATGGCGATGGCAAATCCGGCAGCGGCTTGAAGGCTTTGGCAAAACCGACATCGTGTTTGAAGACGAAGGCTGCCAAGATCCCTGCCAGTGTAAGATTTCTGTGAATGTTTTATCTTACTTGTAGAGGCTGCTACTGATTTGAATCATCTTCATATATTCGATAGATGGCTTCAAGAAGGGGATTTCAGCTTTTTTGGGTTTGATTCTGGTAGTGGGAGGCTTTGTGCATGAGATTTTAGGGCAGACAGGGGTCTGAATTACCTCAACAAAAGGCTGAAGCAGCTTTGAATCTGCAGGCAAAATGATAAGCGAAGCTCTTTATGCCGTCATAGCCATGCGGGCCCGAACTTACAACCTCACCATAAGATCTGACACTCAGGTTTCGTCATGCTCAGATTTCCTTTTTTTTTTTTTTATGGATATGGGGAGCCTCTGTTTCTGGAAGATGGCAAACATAATGTAGAGGCAAAAATCATCTTCTTTGGCTGCCATAGAGGATGCCCTGCGCAGATAGCATTGTTCAACCCTAACTAGAAGTTGGAGGCAGAGAACAACCCCTGCAGAAGATCAAATGTCCAAGACAAAGATGTTGATTTTGTTGTTGATAATGATCGGTTTGAAAATGATGATGATGAACGAGTTTCAAGGTCCAGAAAGAAATGAAACGTTGGTAAAGGTAAGCTCGTTTTAGAGGACGAGAATGATGAATTTGCTCTTTGCACAAAAAGCTGGCACCCCGCTTCATTCTTTGTGGCACGCTTCTAAAAAATTGCGCTTGTACTTTTTCCCTTCTAGAATCCCATACAAATGGGTTGTATATGATCTCAAATTTGCACCTGATGCAAAAGGATTCAGAAATGATGAAAATTGTGTAAACTTTACATTGATGAAAAAGGATTTGAAAACTGATGAAAATTGTGTAAAAGTTACAATGCTTGAAAGCAATAAATGATATTAAATGTTATGGTAAAAACCAATGCTTATTTTCAAATATTCAACTCGTTTATTTTTAAGACATGTCTATTAGCCACGTGTTATAACCACTTAGAAAATATGTTAACAACACATAGAAAACATTTGTTTTTATAAGACCAATGTAGGTTTTATGCAAGACAATACTTAAAAACAATAGCTATTTTTGAAAAACCACATCTTTTTGCTTAAAACCACGTATTATTTTTTGAGAAAGCCAACACATGGAAATGATATAGTTTAAGAAAACTATGCGTAGTTTTTAGCAAAGTCGGACAAAATTCTCTACGTGGTTTTTTAGTGTTGTTTTTTTTTTGCAAAACAACAGTTAAAAACAACATGTAGAACTTTCAAATTTTATTAAGAACCACATGTCTATTTTTTTGGAACGCAACGCTTGAAAACTACAGCTACATTTAGAAAACAACATGTAGAAACACATGCTACTTTTCTACGTGTAGATAATCTTGACAAAATTCTACGCGTAGACTTTTTACACAAAAAAACCACGTGTATAAAAGTTTGACTAAAAACTACACGTTATTTCTAGCAAATCCGGACAAAAAACAACACGTAGTTTTTTGGTGTTGTTTTTTAGCAAAAAAGACACTGAAAAACAACATGTGGACCCAGTTTTGGGGTGGTGCCATTTACATATACATGCGTTGAGACTTTAATAATGCTGTAATCAACAATGCTTTCTTTAATAAGAATTCCGTAACAAAACAAATGTATTCTAAATGGCAGCCACTTCTTTCATATTGCTCAACCTTTGAAAAGTTTCAATATGAAATTCTTGGCTACAGTTAGATGGCTTTGCTGCTCATATCTAAAATTTATCTTATCTGGGAACCAAAAAATTCTCTCAGGTCTTCACAAATCCGACTCCAAAGAGTGGACTTAAAAGGTTCCACCAAAGCTAGAATAAAGGGGTGAAGCAAATCGAATGCCAAGGCTAAAGAAAAAATTGTAATAGTCTATGTGCATAACCAATCTTACTCAATAACTTCGAATCTTCAAATGGTAGCTTCCCTGTCACACACCACTGTCAATACATGCGGTGCAAATTCGACCTTGAAAAATTCAAAATCCTGTTTATATTGTTTAATTGGCGCCACAATTGCAAGCCCCAAATCGTGTTCTTGATGGAGGCGCCTCGTGTGTGTGAACATCCGGTTCGGAGATGCTGCGGTAAAGGCTAAGCTCTTGGGTGCTTCAAACGAGTTCCCCCCAAATTTCCGTCATTCTCGCCATTCGAGTTGGTCGAAGTTCTTGGAGCTATTTTTGGACTAAAATTCCCACTATTTTGGATCTATTATTTGATGTTGCAAAACTAACATATTGAGCCACTATACCATGCTTTAACCCCTGTCCATTCTGTGGCAAGATCCTCCAGTGGATGGGGAAACCACTACCAACTTTGATTGCTGAATGCAGTCACCAATACCATCTTCCATGTCTGCTCAGCCTCTTACTTCATAACAAAATTCCTGAAGTGCTTAGTATAATTGTATTCTCATTGACAAATTTGCGTTCACTTTGCAGGATTTGTAATCACTGTTGCATTGAGAATTGCTGTCATGAATTTTCTACAGCATGGGTACAAGCCTTAGGTGTGAGTAGGGAGGATCAAAAGCAACTTCAAGCTACTGAGGCACTTATAGGTGAGCACTTATAGGTAGCTTAGTTTACATGCTAAGTTCCATTGTCCAAAGAGGGGTCAAAGAAAGTTTGGGAAGTCTCGATGCTTGTACTCAGGTCTCTGTCATCCTGGCTTAGTCTCTTCCATCCTGGCTGGCTTAGTCTCTTTTGCTTGTCCTGTTTATTGTATCTAAAGTGCCCCCTGGGTAAAAGCATGTTAGGGTGTACCACTTTTGGAACCTGCAAAAGTACATACACTAGGTACTTCTGAACTGGGTACTTTCTCATTTTTCTTTTCATTAAAACTAATATAAAAATCCAAAATAAAAGTCAAGGACATGGTAATATTCAAAGTTAAGATAAAGATAATGCTATCGGAGATCAATATATATATAAAAAGTTCTAAAACATACCTTATATTGAGATATTATACAGGTACCCAGTACCCAGTCCTGGCTACCTTTTTAGGTACCTTTTTAGTCACTAAATAATACTTTTTAAGGGACACCCTAACATGCTTTTACCCCCCTGGGATGAGATCGCTCGCTCATTTTAGGGGGCACTTTAGATATATATAAACAGGAACATCGTAAAGAGAGTAAAAAAGCTTGGAGCTTATATAGTTAAAAAAACCAAAGCATAGTTACAATCAATTGTGATTCAATTCCAGGTTTGCAGAGCATGGTGCTGTTTACTAATTCAGGTGTAACTGTTCATACTGGTGGCAATGACTTTGAGAGTCCATATAGCACACCAAAAAGGGAATTATTTTCTAACCTCAAAGGTAACCAAGTCTTGTTTGATGCAATTGGGATATGTAGCTTACTTCTTCATCCCTACTTTGTAGATATAGAGGTACAATGTGGTCAGGTAGGGGGACAAGACACCCCTTCAAAAGCATTAGACACAGATAGAAACTCGGGCAAATTAGAAGATGCATCACATTACAGGAACTCGGACAAATCAGTAGGTGCATCAAGTCAAGCTCCAATTGGACAACAATCTACCAGATCAGCAGATGCATTAAGTCATGCTCCACACCAATCTGCCAAATCAGCAGATGCATCAGGTTATGATCTGAACATATCGTTAGGTGAATGTAAGTCACAAGGTAACTTCCAACCTTTTGTGTCTGTCTTCTTTTTAATTTGACCCATATAGTTACAGAATCTGTTAAATTTTTGCAAATTTGGAAGTGTCTCGGAGAAAAAGCAAGAGCGAATTCCAAGCAAAAGACACCTCCAAGACATCTTTGAAGCGTTTTCCAGCCCCGCGAAGAAGATCTTTGAAGCGAAGTTTCCACCCCCCGACTAAGAAATGCCAGCGAAGTTTCCACCACGCACCAACTCTGTCCATGCAGAAGACTACAAGGTTAAGCCCAATCCTGCTTGTTTTTTACTACAATGGAGTTTTGGGTAGAAGCTATGACAAGAGTCAATTACTACCCACTGCCAAAGAAGTTGGTGTTAAGTTGATCACACTTAATAGAACCAAGTGGGTAGTAACTAGACCAGGCTGGGCCGAGTTCATAGATTGGTGCAGTTAGAATTTTCATATAGCACTTTGGTCCAGCCTGCAGGCTCAAAACTTGAGAATGATAGTTAAGGGAGCATTGATGAAATACAAGGACAAATTCAAGTTCATATGGAATCAGGATCAGTGTACCAACACAAATTTATATAACAGTGGAAAACCAATTTTTTTGAAGCACCTCAAAAAGGTCTACGACGAATTTCCAGGTTTCACAAAAGAGAACGTGCTTCTCATTGATGACAGCAGATACAAAGGGTACCTCAATGAGCCAAACACCATGATCTGTCCAAACAGCTGGAGCCCTGACATAGTAGATGGCAATTTCCTCATGAATGATCTAAAGGTTTGGCTTCAGGGGTTGCTAAAGGCAGGGAATGTGCAAAGTTATGTCGAAAGCAACAAAATGCTGAATATGTTTGACACTGAGAGTCAAATTTGTATTAATATGATGAAAAAACATAAAACTAAAGCCTAGAAATAGTATTATTGTGTATATGATGTAACCTCTCTTGACTTTTTAATATAAACAAAGTTTTACTTCAATTGCTCATTTTGGCTATTTCAATGTTCCTCAAGGTTTTCAATGATCTTCCATTTGCTGAATGTAAACTTACACCACCAAAGACGAGGGCTCTGCATGTTAAGAGCGCACATCCGACCGTAACACTTGCCACTTGAAGTGTTTAAAGGACAAATAGAGCCTCTTGTGCTTGATCAAGATTCAATCGAGAATATTGGAGAAAAGTAGGGATTGGTTCGATGGATGGGATAGTCCATTTCTTCATGAGATTAGTAATTTAATATAAACAACTCAGATTTGAAGTCTTACGTTGTTTCTTAAATCATCTTGTTTTACCGGACCTTGGACTTTGGCGGTGTGTATGCACCAATTACGCATCAAGCATGACATGGAACGAGGGTTCCATTTCATGGATCCGCTCATTTACACATTACTTGTCGAACGAACTTGCTTCAAAGAACAAACCGTTGAACCCTCAACTTGCAATTTGAATGTACCATTCTCGAAAGATGTTATCGGCAAAGACTGGGCCGTGTATGTCATTGTAGGTCTTGGAGGTCACCGGTTAAATGTCACCCGTGTGTGTACCATTTTGACAACCTAGAAATGTACAAGGGCTCAGAGCTTTGTCATGAGTTTTGTTGAGGATGCAAACACAAAATTCCCAAGCACCATAAAGGCTGCGCCACAAGAAAATTACAAGTTCCCCACTTTCGGTCTCATTGCTGGGTCGTGGTGGTCCTCGCTATATGTGTCTTTGTAAAGAAAGTTGTGGCTGCGATGTCTGCGAGACTTGGACATACTATCCCAATGCAAGGTGAGTTCGTAAATTTGAAGGTATTACTCATCCAATGTGAGGCCTGATATGTTTGTTGCAGGGTGTACCAATTTCTAGTGGCGAGCTGTTGGACACGCGCAGAATGATGATTGATGTTGTGAAGCACAGTTGCTCTAGTAATGAAGCTGAGGTTGACAGATCAATAGATCTTTACTTGTAATCACATGTTTGTATTATTGTAACCAAAGAGGTTATTCTTGTAACCTATTCTTTCATTGACACTCTAATATACATTGTTGTATACTATTGTATAAAATAGACTTTTCTGGCTGACCAGAGCAACACTCTGGTGGAGTTCAAATCTCCAGAAGAAATTGATGTATTCAAAGATTCATGACAATGTGGTGATACATGTCATGATAGATGTGGTGATGCAAATGGTGCATGTGGTGAATCATATGGTGAATCATGTGGTGAATCATGTGGTGGCATGTTGGAGCCTACGTGGCATGTTGGAGCCTAGGTGGCATGTTTGAGCCACCTTGGCATGCTTGAGCCTAGGTGGCACGTTGGAGCCGACTTGGCATGTTGGAGCTCACGTGGTACGGCTTGAGCCTAGGTGGCATGTTGGAGCCTAGGTGGCATGCTAGGTGGCATGTTGGAGCCCACGGCATGTTGGAGCCTAGGGTGGCACGTTGGAGCCTAGGTGGCATGCTAGAGCTTACGAGGCATGTTGGGGCCTAGTTGGCATGTTGAGGCTACGTGGCATGTTGAAGCCTTGGTGGCATGTTGGAGCCTAGGTGGCATATTTGAGCCACCTTGGCATGCTTGAGCCTAGATGGCACGTTGGAGCTCACGTGGTACGCTTGAGCCCAGGTGGCATGTTGGAGCCTAGGTGGCATGCTACGTGGCATGTTGGAGCGTAGGTGGCATGCTACGTGGCATGTTGGAGCCCACGTGGCATGTTGGAGCCACCTTGGCATGTTGGAGCCTAGGTGGCATGTGGTGAATCATGTGGTGAATACTGTGGTTATACTGTGGTGATGCAAATGGTACATATGATGAATCATGTGGTGACATGTGGTGGGTGGCTCGGCTCCCGAGGTGTGCAATCGTATGCATGCAAACGTCCCTTTCCTCTTCTGCCTCATTCCCAAAATCGTATGCATGCCTACGATTCTGCATCCCTTTTATTCCCAAAATTCTGCCCTGCAGCTTCATTCCGTCCATTCCGTCTCCATCGTTTATTCCGCCATCTCCTTCACTCCTTCCCCATTCCGTCCATCTCCTTCACTTCCGCCATGGCCATACTACACCGCGCAGGAATACTATCCCGGCCATGGTGCTCGCTCCTCCTTGCCCGGCCGCGATTTGTGTCTTCCTCCGGAGGATCCGTGTCTTCCTCCGGAGAATCCGTGTCTTCCTCTGGAGGCCACACAATTACAGTCAGAGCGAAGTTCACTTCACCAGAGGTGGAGAAGCTCATCATGGATGCACAGTTATTAAGCCGCTTCGCGGGGGTGATCGAGTGGGTGCATGCGGGGTTATGATGACGAGGCGACTCCTCCGAAATGAAGATGTATGCCATGGAGGACGACCTCCATATAGATTTGAAGATGGCCCCCTCACCAAGATCAAGCCTTGTTTTTTTGTAATCCCCGGTTTCAATTTTTTTGGCAATAGTCCTTGTGACTATTCTTTGTAAAAACTTTTAATTAAATACAGAACTTGTTTTGCAATAGTCTTTGTGACTCCATTTTTTGTAAAGCTTTTTCATTAATGACAGAACTCCTCTTCTCTACAGCTGTTGTGACTATTTTTTTTGCTTTAACTGTTCTCTGAGTTTCCACTGTTCTTTCAGTTAGTTGAACTTTTTGTCATTAATTATAAAATGCAAACAAGGAATTTGAAGGCGCAGAATCTATGATCCGCACACTAACAAAATATGGTAACCAAAGAAAAATAGGAAAATATGAGATGGGTGGCTCGGGTTCAAAAGAAATAGAGTTCAAAAGAAACCGAAAAGAAAAACACGTAATTCCACTGAAGCAAAAGTTAGTGGCCTTGCAAGAATCTTTGCACAAAGCAGAGCTTAATGAATTTTGGCCTCATATCAATTCAGGGACCTAATTTGGGATCCATATATTGCTGTCACCAAAATCAGTCAAGATACTATCAGGAATCTGAGAGCCATTCCATTTTCTGACCGGGTCAAAAAATGGTCAATGCCCCTGGCTGATTATGGTGAAATCTGTGGTGAAAGCTGTGGTGAAAAATGTGGTAAAAACTGTGGTGAAGCTGTGGTGATGCAAACGTTGTTTTTATATTTCAAAGGGAGAAAAATACATATGGAAATCTACCATATCCAAGAGAATAGTTCATACTTCTTATGAAATGAAGTATGCGTAAAAAATCGGGAAAACTATAACCCCGAGCTTCTAGTATTATCAAAATGCATTAGAGATATAATAATAGCTGTTTTGAAGAGGTTAATGATGACATACGCTATTCGGGCCTCAATCGGATCCCGCATTGTGAGATCTCAGAAACTCTTCTTCTTCCAAGTATGTTCAAGATGAGATCAAGTTTTTCTCACTGAATAGTTGGTGAAATCCAAAGAACACTAAAACATGAGCTTCTCGTTTACGCTCCCCACTTATGATACTGATTCATAAAGTATTGTCTCGGGTTGTTGTGTCTCCATGCATCCGGCTTTTGAGCACTTTTTTAATGGCTGAAGCATGGATCATTTCCTGCTTTAGTTGGATGAACATATCCTCTTCCTCAAGCATGGAGAGAGTGCGAACTCATCCTCAGAATCATACGCCACCCCTAGATCCCCGCTTCGGCCGCACCAGCTCAGCCTAAGTCTCCCCGACCGCATCGTGTAAAACAACATCATTAGTAATATAGAAATCACATTCTACTACAAAGAAAGGCAACCGCCTATCACTGCCTTGGCTTCTAATTCTTTAAGCCTATCAGGAATTAACCTATGTTTTAAGCCTAGAATACCTCGGAATTCATGGGTCCTCCGCTCCTCTAATATCCGCCTCTGTTCCTGGTTTATTTGCTCCAGTATAGGTCCTACCAGATGCGACTGCATTTGAACTGGCGAAATTGTTTGTGCTCGTGTTCTCCTTCTGTTTTCTTCCGCCGTAGCTGGATTGGGATAAGCCAATGTCTGCATGCAAAACTAGATTTAGGGTTTCCCTCCAATCTTTCCTGCACAGCCAACTTTTGAATGATTGACCTTGCATTTGATGTGACAGATTTCCAATGGTGGGTTTCATCATGTGTTTCTCTGTCCCATTCTGTTCATCCTTAATGTAATTTTTCTGTGTGTCACTTTCACCCTGTCAATTAAACAATGAAGATTGAAGAGTGAAGATTTATATTAAACATATAAAATGATTACATAAGGTTAGATTTCAGATTACATGAGAAACGAAACTTTTTATATACACTTGCTTTCATTCCTGTGGGTCTATCAAAAAGAGATCTAGGTCCAGCTCCTTCTTGTCATCTTCTATGATCACCAGATCAGTGGCCACCGGGTCAGCTTGCCAGCCTATTTCATCCCATTCTGGAGGGAAAGCAAAAAACCATAATGGTGCAGTGTTACCAAACAGAATAGCAGCTTCTCCATGTGCATCCTGCAAGCCCTTGTGATGATAGAACATATCCCTGAAGTGAATGAATTGGTCCTCTGTAAATAACCTATCATAACAAAAGCAGAACCTGTCTAGCGTAAAGGCTTGGTAGCCATTAAGCAGAAAAGGTCTCAACCTTTGCAGATCCTGGTCAATAGTGAGGAACGGGCCAAAGATGCTGGTGTGTAAAAATTTCAGTGGCAGCAGAGTAAGTTGAGAGGTCTGGGAGGTCCGGTGTACAATTCATCCTCCTGGTGAGAGTTTTCAGCATTTCTATGGTCATATTCTCATCCGGTGAATAGAGAAATTTCTGTTGCCTGAGGATGTCCATCCATTCTGCATGGCTAAAAATCGGGACAGCACGCCTATATGGGCTCTTCTTCTCTGGTCACATTGTTCCATTCCGGCACTCCATCGTTTTGCAGCATCCAAGAGGTGAAGTTGGCCATGTCCGCTGAAGTAGCTGCTGTAAGCTGTAACTGTAAACTGCTTCCCACCCAACTGTAAACTGTAAACTGCTTCCCAAGGACCTGCTGCTGTAAACTGTAAGCTGCTCCGGAACTGCTATAATAAACTGTAAACTCGGTCGGGAGCAAGAAGAATGGCATCTTGGGCCTTTTGGGTTGCCCGAGGTCATTAATTTTCGCTATCCCATAATGATTTTCGGGTACGGCTGTCAGCCAAAGGATGATGAGAGGAATTGATGGGACCGAGAGAATTTAAGGAAAAGGAAAGCATTTTAGTGGAAAAGCTGTTCAGAAGGATCTATCTGTCTCGGGGGAAGAGACAGAAAGTGAAACATGTGGTGAAACACATGTGGTCACACATGTGGTGAAACATGTGGTGAACCTGGCGCATGTTACATCAGGGACATCAAAAAACAATTACATATTACATCAAAAGCAAACATATTACATTGAAACAAGGGACATCAAAATACAATTGAGCATGGAATTGAGTTTCTTATATTATAAGATAACAAGACAAGACACAACAACATATATTCAAAATTTCTGAATCATTTCTAACCTGTAAGAATGTGTTCAACTATTCTTCATCAGACATGCTATCTTCATCAGATAAAACCTCGGGCAAGTTTTCTAGAATCTTTTCCTCATCTGCGTAGTCTAGCCTGTAAACAGTTCGAGCACCTTTCTTGATCTGCTGCATGGGAACTCGAATAGCACAAATTTGAGTAGAGAATACAAGTGACTTTGGCTCGTTTGTCAACAACTCATACATCACCTTTGACCGAGGCTTCTTTCTATAGTAAATGCCCTCCACAACGGTTTCACCTCTCATAAACAAGTTTTTGTTCTGCCTGAAGTCATTTTCAACTTCAAATTTTGGCTTGGTGCATAGCAACATCCAAAATACAGAATCCTCCTCATTCATTTTGGCTGCGGCAAGAATCAAAAAGTCGTCTCCTTCTCTAGTGCTTCTCGCAAGTACATTTGCCAAGGTTGAGTATAGTGGCCTGGTAGACTTGCGGGTCTCTTCCACATCCGCATGAACATTGGAGGATGGTTCAACGACTACAAGGTTCCATTCATCTACATACAATTTGTTCTCACACATGTCCCATTTTCCATCCAAACAATTGCTGCAAAAACATGATAGCTTTTACGGTATGTAATCGTGTTGGATTTCCGTCTTTGAATCCATGGACTCAATGAATTTGCCTGGGTTTCGAATTGTCTCTCGCACCCCAAGCCTTTTTTCTCTTTGATATCCTCGTGTTTTATTTCCCGTAAGTATCTCCGAACTTTTCTTCCATTTTCAGTCCACTCGGATGTACCACATTGAAATTGTTTCTCTGCAATTTTCACCACATCATGGGCATTATCTAGTTTAATGTCGATATTTAAGTCGTAGACCTCGTGATCCATCTTTTCAATTCTCGCCCTTCCCATCATGTTCACCTTTTCCATGGTTTGATCCAAAGAAGTTCCACATCATGTTGACCTCTCATCACAACCGTACCTTCCAACAAAATAAAATGATCCGGGTTGCTTTGAATTGTGATGCAAAGACCATCCTGAAATACATAGTGTTGTTTGGGGACATTGCCTTTCTCGCTTTAAGTACTCAAAATGTTTCATAAAACAATGTTGAACAAAAAGTGTGTCATGTTCCCTATCATCCCACACATAGTAGTGTGTTTCCTTCTCAATGGTGTCTGCTCTCTCGGATCAACCCGATAGGTTATTTGAACAAATATAGTTAGCTGGTTGTTGACCCAAATAAGCATGGACTGAACTTCATTCTCGCTCCTTAAAAGTATAATTCTCTGCCTGGTCAACCACGGATAGGTAAGCATCTCCGTGCAAGTTATCAAGGAGTTCTTTGTAATCTTGCCCGCCCGCCACTTATATCCGAAGTTGTGTAAAGGAAATTTTGGAAGCTTCTCCAACATTTTGTTCACCAGATGGAAGACTTGCGCTTTCATTGTGTTGGTGAACGAGCTTAGACTTCTTGCTGCCATCTCTGAATCGCTTTTTCATAGTCTAGGTATTCCCACTTCACCATGCCACTATCACTAGATTGTTCATGTGGGCGGATAGGGAACTTCTTAATCCCACACTCTTTACACTCACCCGTAATGCATTCCCTCTTATGGTAAGGTTGGAAGCTAGTTTTCTCACATAAAATTCCCCCGCCACGACTTTCTTGTGCTACTTATTTTGTATTCGGGCACTGCATTCACCATATATATGTCGACACCAAAAAGTCGACAAGTCACCGCAGCTTTTTGGTGCTTAGTTCTCATACTATTGAAGCCATCTATTAGCATCTCGCATTCTAACATGGTATATACAAAGAAGAACTATTGAAGTCCTTTAATTTTATAACAAACCATGGTTTCAGCTTTTCAAACATCCTCTGTTTGATCATAACACTAGGATGTTCCGTCTTGAATTTCCTGAACAATTGCAACTGCAAGGAAGATAACAAGGTGATCAGCATATTTATTGCACACTACATTTTCCACCACACTAGGCACCACATAGCATATATTACGGACATTCATCTTACACCTCGTTATTCAAAGACACTAGGCACCACAAAAGCATATAATACATAATTTATTGTACACCATATTTTTCACCACACTAGGCACCACATAGTATATATTACGACATTCATCTTACACCTCGTTATTCACCACACTAGGCACCACAAAGCATATAATACATAATTTATTGCACACCATATTTTTCACCACACTAGGCACCACATAGCATATATTACATAATTTATTTTACACTATATTTTTCACCACACTAGGCACCACATAGAATATATTACAACATTTATTTTACACCATGTTATTCACCACACTAGGCACCACACAACATATATTACAGCATTTATTTTACACCATATTATTCACCACACTAGGCACCACAAAGCGTATATTTAGAGCATTTATTTTTCACCATATTTTTCACCACACTAGGCACCACATAGCATATATTACAAAGATGTATTTTTTTACACCATTTTATTCACCACACTAGGCACCACAAAGCATATATTTATAGCATGCATTTTACACCACGTGCCTCACCACACTAGGCAGCACATATCATATATCACAGCATTAATAGGCACCACACACCACGAGCAATCACTAACCACACCAACCACATATCACAAGCAATCACTAACCACATACCACATACCACATTAACAATAAAAAATGTGGTGAAGATGAAGAAATAAAATAACCTGTGATTCTTCCAGATAGTGAGTGGCATGATCCTCTCTTACATTTCGTTCCAATCTTCCGAACTTAACATCCTTTGCATTTGAGAGACCCTCTTTGTTTTGGGTCCAAAATTGTCGCACAAGTTCTATGACGTAATTGGGAATTGCATCTGCTCTTCTAACTCTTTTGTACAAAACCCATTTCCCCTTTGCGCCTATCTCTTCCCTCTTCAATTTTGCTTTGGTAAGATTCCTAGGATGAACACCCAGCAGTTTACCAAAACCCCGAGCACTGACAGGATTAGCACTTTCGGTATTAATGCTTCCTCTAACGGCCATAGCAAGGCAACTACTCTTGTCTACTAAACTGTCATTGCTGTTAGACTTCTTCAGAAGTTGAATGGAAGCCCTGAGGTTGCTGACCACGATGCTCTTGGCTTGCAAATCTTTCAGCTCTTCACCAAGTACGCTGTCCATTGTGTCATCTTCCAGAAAATCTCGTAAAACCTCTTTCTTATCACTGTCAGCCAAGCCTTTAGTGGTGCTATGAAATGAAGATAATAATTTCAACACCATCCGACGCCTAGTAGAGGCCGTTTCCCTCTGCTGATGCAACTTTTGCTACTTCTTCTTTAGCTTCCCTTTTTCTTTTCCTTTGGCGTCTTTTATGATCTCGTTCTTGTTCTGGAGTTCTCTTTCTCTTACCTGTGCTCCGGTTTGAGATTTTAGGCAGATTTGCTTCCAAATTAAATGATTCAAAGTATGAACCGGATTGATCCACAACTGGATTAAGCGTCATAGCCGTGTGCTTCAGGAAAGGCACGGCTGGGTCGTGGGTTTAGGAATCGGTTAGGTGGAGATTGGAATGGGACGGGTGGCGTAGGAAATTGGAATGGGACGGATGGCGTGGGAATCGGGTTGTTGCAGTTCAAGAAATGATTGAATCCGGGCAGTACATGCACTAGGCGCCAAACAAACATTTAAAATCGCACCACAAATTTGATATCTCCCACCACATTTTTAGGGGTGACAGGGGGGACACCCAGGGTGTTCCACTACAACATGCTTTCACCCCAAGACACCTCAAGGCAAGGAGCGCTACTCAAAAATAATAGGAGGTTCACTCCAAATCTTCTTTTTTATTTTGGTAAGGTGTTGGACTTCGTGCCTGGAACCCCGCAGTGCAGACGCATGTGGCGTTCCCTTCCCGCATGCGTTCCCCCTCCCGGCATCTTGGTTTCCAGCATTAAATTCATATTTTGAAGTTGTCGTAGCCGACCCTATTCAATGACGACGAATTTCCAAAACCCTTTCTTTCTACGAAATTTGGACCAGCTCTCTTCTTACGAATCTCGGTTTGGCGCCTCCGGCTCTTGCGTTTGTTCAGATCATCACTGGAACTGTGGAGCTCTTCAGCTGGGCGGCATCATCATAGGTCAGCAAGACACCAAGAAACTTAGCACGACACTAAGAATCCTAAGCTTTTCTTACAAAAGTCAATTGCAATGCTGTTATATTTCAAGATTTCGACAGGATTTCGAGCTTCTGGAAAGCAAATCTCTGGCTCTTCTCGAAAACAAATCTCTGGCTCTCAAGGTAGAAAGTACAGAAGCCGCATTGCTATCTTGAAGATCTGATTAAGTTTTATTCTTCATGTCATTAGGCTCCTACGTTTTACTCACCAAGTAAAGGCTTTTGCCTTCGGGCGAGATTTTTCCGTGCGTTCGCTCCTCCTTGTTTTTTGTAACGATCTATCCATGCTGTTGTATACAAGGTTTTTATAAGAGTTTTCAGACATTTTATAAGAGTTCCAGCATTAATGTTGTATACTGTATAAGAGTTTTCAGTAAGAGTCTGCTGGATGCTGCTTCACCACCGTTGTGAAAGATCCAGCAAGCAATCGAACCTGTTTATGATTTTAGAGGAGAGTTCTCAGTAAGGGTCTGCTGGATGCTGCTTGACTCCTTTTGGATCTCCACATTCTGCATCTGCATATATGCCAATCATGATTATTCTGATGGAAATCTTGTGGAAAATCTATTTCTAAACTTCTCTGCACACCTCCAGTTATCTTTTTCCAGTTAATTTGGCAGTCCCCCTCTTTCCATAACTCTAGCAAAGAATGGGACTATGTTCATTGAACACCTTGACTCATTTTTACATTTGGCCGTAGACACATTGTTAATAAGGTAAGATATAGGTGTTACTCAGCAAATGGAATGTAAAGTTTCTTAAATTCTTGAGATATTCACGAGGGCAAGAAAGGTACTCTTAGCGAAATATTTGAGATTGTAAAATTCATTATATTTTTCTGAATTAAGCATTGTCTCTCCCCTGTAGGTCAGCCATGGTATGCGATTACTGATTGGCATGATTGCTTTAAATTGCTATGTTCTACAAATTTTAGCTTCAGTTTCCTTCCTAATTTTAAATTACTTTTATGCAGGTTGCATATTACACTGGTGATAATTGCAGTGTTTTGCTGCTGGATGCTGTAAGCTTCCTTTCTTCTATATATTTTGTAAAATTTGAAGCAAAGTTTGCCCTTTGAGTTGTAAGATTTGTTAGCTTCCCAATGGCAGAGTTAAAACCCCCCAGCTACAAGCCATTTAATTCAAGCCGTTCAACCTTGAGGCTGCCATTCTTACAAGTGACACCAGTCCAGTTGCACAGATATAGGTGGATGCATTCCAATTCAGAAGCTTATTTCCACAATCACTGATGTTTGACCCTGTGCACAAGCTCCAAAAAGCACAAGAAGCACAAAATCAGAACAAAAATCAAGTATGTGAAGAAAAGAAGCTTAGAGGTGAAATATTTTCATAAAATACCAGCTGGGGGGAATTCTCAACAAGCTTTCTCTGATAAAAGCATGGCAGTTAAAAAGAGCCTTCTCAGGCATATATTATGAAGAATCAAAGTGCTGACATTTTGCTTCATTTTCTTGACACTTAATTGTAGCTGCAGCTACTAACTGTGACCATACTCATGAATGCGGGCCTGATTTTTTCTGTGAGAAATTCGTACCACTGAGGGATTCGTCATTTTTCTTCTTTGTGAGCTTCGCTTTGGGGTGTCGTTGTAGCCATTTTCGGTTTATGGGTATGGAATGGAGGATCTGCAGATATGAACATTGACAGCGATGGAGTTGTAAGCTATGGATTTGAGCATGAGGATGTTAGAAGGTGAAGTTTCCGCAAGCATAGCTTCAAGTTCCAGGCTTTTTCTTCTAAATTTGAGTTTCAACAATCTGAGCAGTGCGTTTCAATTTGAGTGGTACATCTCTCTATTTTTTTATGGCAAGAAACGTTTTGGTCATTTTTCCGTTAACGTCTCTTTTTCTATTTCATTCAGATGATTGGGCGCAGAAGGCACCATGGCTAACCAGAGCATTTTTCTATGTCTGTTCAAGCTTTTTAGATGCTTAATAATTATACCCAGGGCTTAGTTGCAAGGTGCGGATTTGTGATTTTGCCAGATAGTCTTCAGTAGAAAGACGTTTTGCTTTGGAGTCAAAGATCTATCAGGTTCCGGAGATGTACAAAGATCTGTCAAGTAAGAAAGTGCTCATTATGGAATGGATTGAGGTATAGGTTACAAATGTCCTCATTTATTACTATATATAGCTATTAATGATTGTTTAACTTGCTTTACTTGAGTTTTTTTACACTATAAGCTAAAAAACTGGAAGATAAGTTGAACAATCTGCAGGGGCAAAAACTGGAAGAAGCAAAAGACTTACATCTTGTGCAGGTAAACAGGACATTGTTTGTTGCATTGCTGAGAGATTCCAGTTGTAAGACAATTATCTACAAATCTATCATTCCAGGTTGGCACCACACACCACGAGCAATCACTAACCACACCAACCACATATCACAAGCAATCACTAACCACATACCACATTAACAATAAAAAATGTGGTGAAGATGAAGAAATGAAATAACCTGTGATTCTTCCAGATAGTGAGTGGCATGATCCTCTCTTACATTTCGTTCCAATCTTCTGAACTTAACATCCTTTGCATTTGGAGAGACCCTACTGTTTTCGGTCCAAAATTGCTGCACAAGTTCTATGACAGAATTGGGAATTGCATCTGCTCTTCTAACTCTTTTGTACAAAACCCATTTCCCCCCTTTGCAATCTATCTCTTCCCTCTTCAATTTTGCTTTGGTAAGATTCCTAGGATGAACACCCAGCAGTTTACCAAAACCCCGAGCACTGACAGGATTAGCACTTTCGGTATTAATGCTTCCTTTTACGGCCATAGCAAGGCAACTACTCTTGGCTGCTAAACTGTCATTGCTGTTAGACTTCTTCACAAGTGGAATGGAAGCCATGAGGTTGCTGACCACAATGCTCTTGGCTTGCAAATCTTTCAGCTCTTCACCAAGTACGCTGTCCATTGTGTCATCTTCCAGAAAATCTCGTAAAACCTCTTTCTTATCACTGTCAGCCAAGCCTTTAGTGGTGCTATGAAATGAAGATAATAATTTCAACACCATCCGACGCCTAGTAGAGGCCGTTCTGGTGGATCCTCCCTCTGCTGATGCAACTTTTGCTACTTCTTCTTTAGCTTCCCTTTTTCTTTTCCTTTGGCATCTTTTATGATCACGTTCTTGTTCTGGAGTTCTCTTTCTCTTACCTGTGCTCCGGTTTGGGATTTTAGGCAGATTTGCTTCCAAATTAAATGATTCAAAGTATGAACCGGATTGATCCACAACCGGATTAAGCGCCATAGCCGTGTGCTTCAGGAAAGGCGCGGGTGGGTCGTGGGTTTAGGAATCGGTTAGGTGGAGATTGGAATGGGACGGGTGGCGTAGGAAATTGGAATGGGACGGGTGGCGTGGGAATCGGGTTGTTGCAGTTCAAGAAATGATTGAATCCGGGCAGTACATGCACTAAGAGCCAAACAAACATTTAAAATCGCACCACAAATTTGATATCTCCCACCACATTTTTAGGGGGGGACAGGGGGGACACCCAGGGTGTTCCACTACAACATGCTTTCGCCCCAAGACACCTCAAGGCAAGGAGCGCTACTCAAAAATAATAGGAGGTTCACTCCAAATCTTCTTTTTTATTTTGGTAAGGTGTTGGACTTCGTGCCTGAAACCCCGCAGTGTAGACGCATGTGGCGTTCCCTTCCCGCATGCGTTCCCCCTCCCGGCATCTTGGTTTCCAGCATTAAATTCATATTTTGAAGTTGCCGTAGCCGACCCTATTCAATGACGACGAATTTTCAAAACCCTTTCTTTCTACGAAATTTGGACCAGCTCTCTTCTTACGAATCTCGGTTTGGCGCCTCCGGCTCTTGCGTTTGTTCAGATCATCACTGGAACTGTGGAGCTCTTCAGCTGGGCGGCATCATCATAGGTCAGCAAGACACCAAGAAACTTAGCACGACACCAAGAATCCTAAGCTTTTCTTACCAAAGTCAATTGCAATGCTGTTATATTTCAAGATTTTGACAGGATTTCGAGCTTCTGGAAAGCAAATCTCTGGCTCTTCTCGAAAACAAATCTCTGGCTCTCAAGGTAGAAAGTACAGAAGCCGCATTGCTATCTTGAAGATCTGATTAAGTTTTATTCTTCATGTCATTAGGCTCCTACGTTTTACTCACCAAGTAAGGCAGGCTTTGCACTGGCAAGATTTTTCCAGGTACGTTCCAGTACTCCTTCTTTTTGTACGATCTATCCATGCTGTTGTATACAAGGTTTTTATAAGAGTTTTCAGACATTTTTAAAGAGTTCCAGCATTAATGTTGTATACTGTATAAGAGTTTTTAGTAAGAGTCTGCTGGATGCTGCTTCACCACCGTTGTGAAAGATCCAGCAAGCAATCGAACCTGTTTATGATTTTAGAGGAGAGTTCTCAGTAAGGGTCTGCTGGATGCTGCTTGACTCCTTTTGGATCTCCATTCTGCATCTGCATATATGCCAATCATGATTATTCTGATGGAAATCTTGTGGAAAATCTATTTCTAAACTTCTCTGCACACCTCCAGTTATCTTTTGCCAGTTAATTTGGCAGTCCCCCTCTTTCCATAACTCTAGCAAAGAATGGGACTATGTTCATTGAACACCTTAACTCATTTTTACATTTGGCCGTAGACACATTGTTAATAAGGTAAGATATAGGTGTTACTCAGCAAATGGAATGTAAAGTTTCTTAAATTCTTGAGATATTCACGAGGGCAAGAAAGGTACTCTTAGCGAAATATTTGAGATTGTAAAATTCATTATATTTTTCTGAATTAAGCATTGTCTCTCCCCTGTAGGTCAGCCATGGTATGCGATTACTGATTGGCATGATTGCTTTAAATTGCTATGTTCTACAAATTTTAGCTTCAGTTTCCTTCCTAATTTTAAATTACTTTTATGCAGGTTGCATATTACACTGGTGATAATTGCAGTGTTTTGCTGCTGGATGCTGTAAGCTTCCTTTCTTCTATATATTTTGTAAAATTTGAAGCAAAGTTTGCCCTTTGAGTTGTAAGATTTGTTAGCTTCCCAATCCCAGCTGCAAGCCATTTAATTCAAGCCGTTCAACCTTGAGGCTGCCATTCTTACAAGTGACACCAGTCCGGTTGCACAGATATAGGTGGATGCATTCCAATTCAGAAGCTTATTTCCACAATCACTGATGTTTGACCCTGTGTGCACAAGCTCAAAAAAGCACAAGAAGCACAAAATCAGAACAAAAATCAAGTATGTGAAGAAAAGAAGCTTAGAGGTGAAATATTTTCATAAAATACCAGCTGGGGGGAATTCTCAACAAGCTTTCTCTGATAAGAGCATGGCAGTTAAAAAGAGCCTTCTCAGGCATATATTATGAAGAATCAAAGTGCTGACATTTTGCTTCATTTTCTTGACACTTAATTGTAGCTGCAGCTACTAACTGTGACCATACTCATGAATGCGGGCCTGATTTTTTCTGTGAGAAATTCGTACCACTGAGGGATTCGTCATTTTTCTTCTTTGTGAGCTTCGTTTTGGGGTGTCGTTGTAGCCATTTTCGGTTTATGGGTATGGAATGGAGGATCTGCAGATATGAACATTGACAGCGATGGAGTTGTAAGCTATGGATTTGAGTATGAGGATGTTAGAAGGTGAAGTTTCCGCAAGCATAGCTTCAAGTTCCAGGCTTTTTCTTCTAAATTTGAGTTTCAACAATCTGAGCAGTGCGTTTCAATTTGAGTGGTACATCTCTCTATTTTTTATGGCAAGAAATATTTTGGTCATTTTTCCGTTAACGTCTCTCCTTTTTCTATTTCATTCAGATGATTGGGCGCAGAAGGCACCATGGCTAACCAGAGCATTTTGCTATGTCTGTTCAAGCTTTTTAGATGCTTAATAATTATACCCAGGGCTTAGTTGCAAGGTGCGGATTTGTGATTTTGCCAGATAGTCTTCAGTAGAAAGACGTTTTGCTTTGGAGTCAAAGATCTATCAGGTTCCGGAGATGTACAAAGATCTGTCAAGTAAGAAAGTGCTCATTATGGAATGGATTGAGGTATAGGTTACAAATGTCCTCATTTATTACTATATATAGCTATTAATGATTGTTTAACTTGCTTTACTTGAGGTTTTTTACACTATAAGCTAAAAAACTGGAAGATAAGTTGAACAATCTGCAGGGGCAAAAACTGGAAGAAGAAAAAGACTTACATCTTGTGCAGGTAAACAGGACATTGTTTGTTGCATTGCTGAGAGATTTCAGTTGTAAGACAATTATCTACAAATCTATCATTCCAGGTTGGAACATATTGTTCTTTGGTGCAAATATTACAAGACGGGTTTTACCACGCTGATCCTCATCCTGGAAACTTAATGCATACCCAGGATGGAAAGTTGGCATATTTGGGTAACTCTGCCTTTTCTTTCTCACCATTTGAACTGTTGTCAAGCAAACTGGTTAGCTATGCATATAATCTTCCATTTGAAAGGCTCTATTGAAGTGGGTTCTGCAAAGTGCAGGACAAATCAAACTCTAGCGCATTTTCTTCAGTTCAAGTTATGTTCTCTCTTCCTTAAGCACATCTCTCTTTCTTTCTTCCACTTAGTTCTGTCGATATGGTATGCGCCTGGAGGATCACTCTAATATTGGGCCTTTGTAAGCAAAAGCTTCAGCTCCAGCAACATTGCTAAAATTGAGTTGTACATTCTTTTCAAGAAAGTGGTAGCATTGGTAGAGAAAGGTCGTGAAAAAGCCGTATTTCAGTGCCTATTTCTTGAAAACCAAAGGTACACTTTCTCCTGTTGCAGCTCTCAGCAATGCTTTCACTATTAAAGACGAAAAGAGCAGTTTTACAAGGTTGTGGAAATTTGAGGGAATACCTCTTGGACTGCCACACAATGTGGCACATCTTTATTTTGCAGAAGAAAAATTTGTTTCTCATTATTAATAAAATATTGGCATACCCTTGGCAACAGAGTTGGAAATTCAGGCTGTTCACAATCATATTCTTGCCCTTTTGTATTTTCTTTCTGCCTAACTCTTTGTTTGCTTCGGTTTTATGTTTCAGAAACTAACAGATCTACTTTTTCGTTTGTTTACTGTAGGTTCTTCATCTCTCTTTGAAGCGCATGAGAGGAGATGATTTAAAGGAGATTTAACGTCACCTGCTTGCATTTTTCTTTTGCTATTATTAGATTCCAGTTTGTTAGGAGCTGAATCAGAGGTGTGTTCTATCTACTTAAGTATTGTTTGTGTTGCATGAATTCATTTCTAACCGTCCATCCAAGATCCTCTATAAAATGAAGGAGCTTATCTTTGAAATGAGCTTATCTTTGAATTGCATTTGCATCTTTTACATGCTTGAGCTTTGTTTTGATGCATTTTTTGTTTTTGTCCTTTGCAGGAACACTTCGGTGCAATTTCTATTCTATTAAAGCTTATTGCATTTTTCGTTACTCAAGGAGATTATGGGGTCAGCGAGACTCACAATAAGGCAAGGATGCATGTTCTAACTATTTGTATTCTGATCTTTCTTTTTGATGATCATCCGTACCATGCCATGTAAATTTGTTGTGGGATGTTTACATTTCTAATGCATCATTGCTGAAAGCTAAGAGGTTTGCCAGAGTGCTTAAATCTTCTTTTTTATTTTGAGATGGTGTTGGAAACCGTGCCAAACGAACGCCGCATCTTCCGCATGCGGCGTTCCCTTTCATCTTGCGATTCCCCTCGCGGGACGCTGGCCGACGGCATTGATTGCGAAATTTGAATCCGCAGAGCTCCGTCCCATGCAAATCGTTTTCTTCTCACTCCATTCTCCCACGATTTATGGTCACTCCATTCTCCTACGATTTATGGCGCCTGTATATGTTACTTTTCCTTTTCCATGAGTCCATCCGGTAGATCGTGAGACATTCAAAGGCATTCCGGCAATGAAACTTCAGGAATTTGGGGATGAATCCTTGCAGGATATGGCTATGGATTTGGGTTCAGGTATTCAGTTATCCAGTGTTTGTTGCTTTGCTACAGGTAGCAACAGAGCTTAAGCATTAGTCCTGTTTATATTGCAGGTCACACACAGGTTTTTTGCTGGGCAACTGGGCAGGATCTCTTCTGGTGATTTCACTGATTACGCAAGGTAAAATAGCATTCAGAAGTTATCCAATCAAAATGACCTTGACAGTGTCTGCCTGGAAACAAAAGCCCTGCAACAGCTCAGTCATGGTCTCTTCGCTTAGAATTCCCTTTCGATTTCTGTCCGCTTTGAGTTCTTTTCGCTTAGAGTTCCCTTTTGTATTAGGAAACAAAAAGACGAGCCAGTTCCCTTCAGTGATTCTAATTACTATTATTTTATGTAGTTCTCTGCATGTTATTTCCAATTCAAACAATCATGTAACCGCTTTGGTTTTATACATATTAGTTTTCCAGTCCATAAAAAATTCCATGGAACTTACACTTTCACAAGTTTAGATTTCATCTAAGCTACTTAGATTATTAGTTTGTTGAACGGATGAAGCCATGAGGATATGGGCGATTTTTTCTGCTCTGTTGCTTTTGAGCTTGGTAAAAATAGTATTGAAGATCATTTTCTTTCACTTTTTTACTTTTCATCCATCGTTTGTTCCACAGGCAGTGAGAACAAAGGCATGCCATCTAATAATACTCAAGGCAGATGTATATGTGAAAGCAAGCTATCTAAATGGCCAAGTTCTGTGTAAGTTTTCTTCACCACTTTGCAGTTATATCTGATCTTTCAAGTTTGTTCATCTCTTAGATGTGGAGAATTGCAAAATTGAGATCGAGGTCATTTCATTCTTTCTATTCTATTTTTCCTATTTCATTTTGAAGCACTATATGTTGTATTGGTAGTCTATTTGCCAATCAAATCTTCTTTTTTATTTTGAGATGGTGTTGGAAACCGTGCCAAACGAACGCCGCATCTTACACCGCATGCAGCGTTCCCTTTCATCTTGCGATTCCCCTCGCGGGACGCTGGCCGACGACATTGATTGCGAAATTTGAATCCGCAGAGCTCCGTCCCATGCAAATCGTTTTCTTCTCACTCCATTCTCCCACGATTTATGGTCACTCCATTCTCCTACGATTTATGGCGCCTGTATATGTTACTTTTCCTTTTCCATGAGTCCATCCGGTAGATCGTGAGACATTCAAAGGCATTCCGGCAATGAAACTTCAGGAATTTGGGGATGAATCCTTGCAGGATATGGCTATGGATTTGGGTTCAGGTATTCAGTTATCCAGTGTTTGTTGCTTTGCTACAGGTAGGAACAGAGCTTAAGCATTAGTCCTGTTTATATTGCAGGTCACACACACCGCGTGTTTTTGTTGGGCAACCTGGCAGGATCTCTTCCGGTGATTTCACCGATTACGCAAGGTAAAATAGCATTCGGTTATCCAATCAAAATGACCTTGACGATTAATGCGCTGAAACAAAAGCCCCGCAAATTTCATGGTCTCTTCGCTTAGAATTCCCTTTCGATTTCTGTCCGCTTTGAGTTCTTTTCGCTTAGAGTTCCCTTTTGTATTAGGAAACAAAAAGACGAGCCAGTTCCCTTCAGTGATTCTAATTACTATTATTTTATGTAGTTCTCTGCATGTTATTTCCAATTCAAACAATCATGTAACCGCTTTGGTTTTATACATATTAGTTTTCCAGTCCATAAAAAATTCCATGGAACTTACACTTTCACAAGTTTAGATTTCATCTAAGCTACTTAGATTATTAGTTTGTTGAACGGATGAAGCCATGAGGATATGGGCGATTTTTTCTGCTCTGTTGCTTTTGAGCTTGGTAAAAATAGTATTGAAGATCATTTTCTTTCACTTTTTTACTTTTCATCCATCGTTTGTTCCACAGGCAGTGAGAACAAAGGCATGCCATCTAATAATACTCAAGGCAGATGTATATGTGAAAGCAAGCTATCTAAATGGCCAAGTTCTGTGTAAGTTTTCTTCACCACTTTGCAGTTATATCTGATCTTTCAAGTTTGTTCATCTCTTAGATGTGGAGAATTGCAAAATTGAGATCGAGGTCATTTCATTCTTTCTATTCTATTTTTCCTATTTCATTTTGAAGCACTATATGTTGTATTGGTAGTCTATTTGCCAATCAAATCCTGTTCTTTCATCTTGCTCCTTGCCACATTCTGTTGCATTTTCTTAACTGGTGACATACATTGGAAAGTTGAGCAGCCACTGGTATGTGTTGAACTGAAGAGCATAAGTAGTGCCCTTATTCAAATGCAGGTATTGTGTTTTCGTAGCATTAGTGTATTTCAAATTTAGTTGCAAATTAAATTCACCATCTATGGTTGTTCATGGGCAAAATTTGATGCTCCAATTTCGAATCCATTTGCTCACAAAGTGTTCATATGTGCTGAGTGCTTCCTTACTTTTTTAATCCTCTGTTTTTAATATCAGCAATACCTATTCCATATGTGGCATGACGTTTTTCAGGTGATCACAGTGGAATTTATGCTTCATGTTGAAGGGCACATGTTTTTAATTTCAACAAAATGTCAAGGTCAAAAGATGCAACCGGTATGTTTCAATAAGGCTTCAAGTTTGATATTGAACTATTTGAGTAATCCTTTTTCGTTGTAGTTCCACCTAAGAATGTGGCTTAGAGAACTACTATTTGTTTCAAATTTTCAGGCTGTAGCCATTATTAGGGCATCCATCATCAAATGTAGATTTGGCTCAACTTGCTCGGTCATATTTGGCTCTTAACCAAAGCGATTGCATGAAGAAAGGAACAACGCCCTGATCATGGTTAGTCCATATTAGTGTGATTGGATTTTGCAGGCTAAATTTCAAGCAAATGGTGCTGAAGTTACAACTGTTTTCTGGCATGTTTTTTTTTTCTTCCTTCCTAATAGAGCAGAGTTTATGATGTTCCATCCTATTTAAAAGTGGCATTACCTTATGATTTTGCCTGTTTATATTGCAGTATATACACACATTTTTTGCTGGGCAACTGGGCAGTATCTCTTCTCTCTGTTGCAGGTTACACACATGTAATATAAATTTCTTTTCAAACATGTTTAAAATGCAGTGTGGTTTTTCGCTTTGGCACACGTAATAGAGCTTTCTAATCAGTCCTGTTTATATTGCAGGTTACACACAGGTTTTTCGTTGGATCTCTTCTCACTAAGAAATAGGGCTCTATGTTTTCTTCCAAAGGTACTATCATGGTTTCAAAGTATGAAAATTTGTCAAAATTTCCAATATACTAGCTGTGTCTTTACTGTAACATTAAGCAGTTGAACTCGCTGCTCTATTTCTCTTTTATATACCTTCACTATACATTTTCTTGATTAAGCGTTGCCAGTTTGTTGGAAGGTGTATATGAAGAATCAGCTCTAACATGGTGGACAAAACATCTTGCTAACATATCAGAGATTTTTAAATTTCATTTTCATGGTCTTAATAGGCCATGAATTTAGATCCTTATAAATCTGTAAAGGGATTCTCTGCTAATACTGTTCACTTGAAGCTTGAGTAAGAATCATACCATAGGCAGCATAGAGTTGAATGCCACCCAGACACGCGTCCTACAACATAAGGATTGAACAAGTTATTTTTATATTTCAAAAGTCCACATTTCTTCAAGGAGCCCAGTTCCATCTGAAAACTATTTAAGACTACAGTCTGCAGAAAAAAGGAGCAGATTACAGTCCTTCCAAAATAAAGACTGAGAAACGTGTACATTTTGAGAATGCATATAAAACTGGCAATTCTTCACATACATTTTCCAACCAATCAGTTTTATCAAGTGGGAATTGCATCCCTTAGGGTCTGATCTAGAATTATGATCCAATTGTAGCATCTATCATATCAAAGGACGCCTCCATTCCAGACATTTC
The DNA here is from genome assembly GCA_021234155.1 of Isoetes taiwanensis. Classification (NCBI taxonomy): domain Eukaryota; kingdom Viridiplantae; phylum Streptophyta; class Lycopodiopsida; order Isoetales; family Isoetaceae; genus Isoetes; species Isoetes taiwanensis. The sequence goes on along the minus strand of JAJEKV010000323.1, from coordinate 88,295 downwards.
CAAACCTACAAAACTATTGGGCATGTCATTCTCCATGTCCACCACTTCACCATCATTTATAAAATCCGTATCTGCGAATGGTTTGGGCTGAACACATACTTGAACTACAAGTTGCAGAAATAAGAGAATTTACAAGGAAGCACAAATGTATGCCAAAAGTTTGAATCTTCTGGCTCATTTCTGAAAATATAATTCATGTGAACTTCAGGTTTTACTTCAAATTCCACGTCTCTAAAAATTTTTTAGGTTGTACAAATTGTTATGTCAGCGATATCAAAGGTATACATGATTCTGCACGAGCCTAATAGTTTTGTGATCTTTGATCTGTTATAACAGGATGTAGCTTGAGCTCTTGGGATAACAAAGCAGGTAATGAGCTGTTCATTTGATGAGCTAAAACATTGGGGGAAAATTATGTTAAACCATGGTGCAATTACTTGATGGCACAATACATGTACGGCATACTAAGTCTAAGTTAAGGTTATAAGTATGCTAAATGTTTATGTCGGCCTTCCTTTTTTGTTTGAAGCAATTTGCCGCTTGCATTTGTCATTTAGCATCCATGATTTTGTTGATCGATAAGGAAGGAAGGAAGGAACCATCTATAATTTGGACTACATGAGGTCAGTTTTAGAAACTCGAAATTGTTGCTATTATACAACTTTGAGAAGCTACAAAGTGCTTTAATGCACAGCTATGGTGTTTTATCAAACGTGGTTGTATTTCTGGCTCTCATAACAGTTTGTCATGCAGGCTTGGTTGGGCTTGGTTGTTGAAGATGGATGAATATCATGAATTAAGGCCAAATGTATGTTATGTGATGTCCATGAAGGATCTTTTGGGGCACACGGGATAATTTACACTAAGACGTGCCTACGACCACAGTAAAAGTAGATGTATAACCCTTGCAGAATGCACTTTAATGTGGAGTTAGTCCTAATACATCGATCAGATTGTTATCTTAGATCCCTATATGCTCCAGTATATATTCTCATGTTGAATATTTATGTGACGGCATAGTATAAAACACATTTTGGCTGTATTCAACATTGTTGTACCTTGAGCAAGATTGGTTTCCACATGTTTCAAAGTCTTGGTTTGTTGTGATAAAATATGTACAGTTAAGGTTTTTTACTATATTCTTCATGTTCATAAATTTGTTAGCAAATTTGCTGGTCCAAAGTCTCATAAAGTAATTTCCTGCTTCAGGCCTATGGAACAAAAACAACGATATCCAGCACCACGTTCTCTTCAAAATTGATGCTGTCAAACCTGACAGAGTAACCCGCAGAGTAACCCAATAGGTTGATATTGAAAATTTCCCAGCTACGTTAATGGCAGGAAGCATCCTACCCCCACCATCAATCCTAACACCAGACATAAGATAGTTGTTGAAAATTGAGGTTAAAAAGTTTATAGAGAGCATTGCCTAAAGTGTGAACTCAAAATCAACAAAATTGGGTATGTTTGAAGTTAATATAACGTGTTTGTGTGAATATAATGCCTTAGTATGAGTACCAATTTAACAAAATTCGTTATGTTAGAAGTTAACTTAGAAGCTATGAAGGGTTTGTCATGGGCCTTTATATGAAAAGTGAGGCATCCATTTATTATATGCAGCGAGGCCCATTAAAGTTAGGCAAGGTAAGATGCTCTGTCCTTTGAGATGTCAATTTATGATGAAGCCTTTTGGTCTATTTCATAGATTGCCCTAAGAAATCTCCAGGCATGAAATGTAGAATCAAATTAGGGGAGAAATAATATATCCAATAAGTATAAATCATGATGGATGTGAAGCGTTAGTTTCTATATGGACTTCATAAGAAATATATTCAATATTTTAAGGTTGGGAATTTACAACAATGGTATGTGTCGAAATAACATCTCATACAACTTCAACACATGGACCACCTCATAGCTTTATGCCATTTCCCCATCCAATTAAACTAATTTCCCCATTAGCGTACGTGGCATCATATCTTATTATTGTGTTGTGTATGCCCTCTTCCTCTATAAAAGTTAACCATTGGCTTCATCTTTTGTTCAACTAGAACCAATGGTGTATATACAATCAAAATCTGGCCACACATTGATGTCATTTTTTATTTGGCATTTCCATCCTTTACACATCAAGAATGGTGTTTAGAAATGACCATTCTTATTTAGTATTTTGTTAAATTCATTTGCATCAACTAACGGGAACCTTGCATTAAAGACTATATATGGTTGTCATAGATGTACATGTATGCACAATCTCAATCGAAGTCAATTGTTATTTAACAATATGAAGAAACGCATGCATATGTTTTATGAACATCAATGCTATTAATAATTGCGAGATCTCAATTCACATATTAGCACTCCATTCTATAGATAGACACATTTTATCTACATTTCATATGTCAAATCCATACATCTACCCATTTGACATAACCATTATTAATGCTAATGCATTATGCACCTCCACGATTCATGTCGGTTGATCGTATGGGACGAGGCACCAATGATACACAAGTGATTATTTGAGGCCTTGGATAATTCACTAAGAGACGTGATGGGCAATGAGCAGACCCCATTTAGTGGGATTCCATCGTAATATATTATCACCTTTGAACCATTTCTAGACACATCGTAATCACCTTTGAACCATTTTGTGGTTGAGATCAATAGGAAGGTGGCCTTGCTTATCCCTGGAGAGGAGATATATTACTTTAGTGCTGATCGAACCATAGACACATATCGCCGGGCATACGTTTCTAGTATAGTCTACAAAGAGATCCTACATGATGAAATAGCCCCTTAGGTCCTATAGACCTCTTATACTATACTATACTCTAGCTTTGGCATGCGTATTTTTGTAGAAATGAATATCAATACAAACATGGCCACTGTTACAAGTCCCCAACTAAGGCTGGGATCGCACTTACTGGAATGACCGAACTCGCTAGGAATTGTTGGGGCAGGCTTCGGTTTCGGTGGAGGTGGGTGCCCGAGGATTGATATCGCACTAAATAGGGAACAATATGCCACATCAACGGTACACGTTGGAATCAAACAACTCCACGGCGCCCGCGAAGCACGCCGCCATCGAACTCCCTGCATTTCTTCGAGCTCTGTATGCTGTGGCCATCACTGGCATTTTTCTTGCTGATCTTCATGTTTCACATAACAAATAAGACGCCATAGCTGAAAGCAAGAATCCGTTGAGCCATGCAAGTCTGTTCCAAGTAGCTTTTCCACAATTTTCCTCTGCTTGATGCACCCAATCTTACAGATTTCCTTCACCGATACAGGGGAAATCCTTTGATCAAATCTGTTTCTGGAGATTGATTATGCCGAAAATGCAGGTTGAAGAAAAGGTGTCACATGATCCGGCAAGAAAATACTCCATAACAGGAACCTTGGTTAGGGATCCACGGAAAAACCATAGCCAGTCGCCACTGCAATTCCCTCCAAATTTGTCCACGTATGCAGCAGCCCGAACTTGGGCGGGCAATCTCGCCCGCCACAACTTGGGCGCCTGCCGAAACAAAGCAGGCGGTTTGGCATAGTAAGTGCGATACCGACTTCTTTGCATTTTGCCACATGGCATTATGCTATTTGATCTTTCTCTATTAACCATTAAGTGCGATCCCAGCCTAATGCCCAGACTGTTACTAGTTTTTAAGTAAGTAGATTCCAACTTCCTCACTACCATTGCTGCCTTCCTCACCATTGCTAGGGTATGGTACTGGCGCAACTAAAACACTAGGCTTGCTATTGTGAGAGCATTCTTAGACTTGCTCTTGTCGGGGATGCGACCGGCAACAACAGGTTTGAGAATGCTCAGCTACGTCAAGTTAATCTTCAGGGATTGTACAAGTTTCCTACACCCCACTTGGCAATGAGATGGCCGAGCAATTAACATATTCTCAAGATCTTTGCATGAAGTGATCTCTAGGGGAATGTGTATAGAAATACAGATGTTCTATGGTGCTTTCAAGTCGTCATGCGATGGCCGAGCAATTGACATGCATTTCGAACATGGAGGTATAAACCTGTATCAGCTGCGCAGTCTCAAGTCGAGAATACATGGCTGCTTTACAAAATATTCCCTCCTTCAAGTTCACTTATCCTTGTGTTCAACCGTTCTTCAAGATCTGTGCTGTAAGTTCTGCCTGCTTTAGCCCAAAAATTTCAATATGCCCCCAAAGTATAAGTAGAGTGGCTGCAATGCACAATCACGGTGATGAATTTACTTCGTCAAACACCCTAGAAAATATTTCCAAGGCGAAACAGTTCGACAAGGTGAAGGATCAAGTTTTAACAGAATTGGATATCGTCTTTGCTCGGTTGAAAGCAAGGGCCCTTAATACATCTGATGCAGATTATAGCAAAAATCTTTCTAGAATAGAAGGCGAACTGAAGCACATCATTTCTAGGCTTGGCTATACTACACCAGAGAATATGGTAAGAGACTTCTACTAGTTTGCTTTAAAATCAGGAAATAAATTAATGGTGGGCTTAACCAAAGTCATTTTGGCTATTAAAATATCTTGCTTACTTTATTCCCATTCCCTGGATCCTTACAGTTTTGTTTGTGCAGTTTAATGGACGCATTGTGCGCCATTTCCTGAACCCTCTACCAGATAAGATTCCATCATGGTTTGGACCTGCTATTGCTGCAGCTGGTCTGTTATCTTTGGCATTAGCATTGACATCTTGGAGGACGCACCACCCCCATCATCGAGGTATATATCTTGCTTAAGATTTACATGGAAGTAGTCATGCAAACAGTATGTATGGACATGCAAGCATTTGTGTGGTAGTAATATGGCATAACCTTGGTATAACTTTTAAAGAAGTGATTCTTTGACTGGACTGGCTCTTTCCTGCATGGCAATCCTCCAAAGAGATCGATATTGGTATATAATAGAAGAATTGACTAGATTCCAAGGCTGCTGTGCTATTCTGTTTGCCTGTAAAGAAATGAGCTTGTTTGCACTATGCAAATGGTATGCGTCTGCTTCAGTCCATTGCAAGGAAGTTTGCTTGAGTGCAGTCCATAATAACTGCAGTTTACTTGTTCATCAATGAAGATCTGATTCTTCCATTCATTTATTTCTCAATGCATTTCAAATGAAAAAGTTTCATCATCTACTTTTTGTTGCCATTTGAAGTACAGTATACTTTTGTTTGTGTTAACTGGTTTTTTGAATTGGGGATAATAGATAGAGTTCATAGAACTTTTAGTATTATTTACTTGTCTTCTACACATAAGTTGCTATCTGTTCTTGTTCATTTAGTAGTAGTTGGATATATTGCAGCTGTTTTTGCAAGAAAATTGAATTTTGAATTTTCGAAAAAAGATAGGAAAGTCGGAAAAAGTTTCACCTTCCCAACCTTAGGTCAGCAAGGTCAGAAGGTCGGCCCAACTATGCTGTGTTTAGAGAGCTAGCTTGGAGTCTCTTTTACATATATGTACATAGATAGCTTGCAGCTTGCACTCTCTTGCCTCTTAAGGTGTGTTCAATCGCAACCAACCGACACACTACACTTGGCCATTTTGCTGGATCGAGATCGCCATTGTAATGATTTAGTGTCTTTCAGATGCTTACCTATATGGCTAACAAATTTATCCATAGTTATTATTTCATCTGGTATTATTTAGCAGTTCTAAATCTATCTATTCTCAATGCTTCAGCTGGTCTTCAAAATGGTTCCCCCCCAATGACAATTGAAGTTTCAACAAGAGATGATAAAACACGGAATCAGGATATTTCGAAGAAGCATCGCTTCTAGAACCAATTCAGCACATCTGGCTTAGGTTTTGATTTTTTATGTTTTAATTCTTCACCCATTTAGGGTGAATACTTCACTGGAGCTGCAGATAATAAGATGCAAGATACAGCAACCAGCTCTTCCACTTTGTGGGTGATTCTCTAAGCTTGTTGATGCTTTACAGACTAGTATCTGGAAATCATATGGAGAAATATGCTTCTAGAATGTGGGTTTGTTCAGGTTTCATCAGTCTATAGTTTGCTTGTTCTGTATTATAGAACTTAATATCAATCAAGGGTATAAATATACGTAATATCCTGTCCAAAGCTATGAAGGACCATTTAGTATAGCATGTTTTGTTCAGATATAGGTCTATCAAACAGCAGAATAGCATTTTCTTTCGATATATCAGGTAAGAGAGAAACACAGCTATTTAATCAGACAATATGTTTTGGAATTGATTCTACGGCGCTGCTATGTGTAAATCAGAAAGTAGCCTTAAGAATTCCTAGCAGTGTTTTTGGGGAACACATCTAGGCTCATCCCTCTTTTTCTTTGCATTGCTCTTGTGGCAAGATAGTCTCTCTTTGAGGATACTAATGGGTGGCTGCTTTCAATCCCACATGGACAAAATCGTTATCTATTATTGGGTAAACATGAGATGGATTTTTGGGAACAAGGAAGCTGGACATAGCCAATCATTTTGCTATTTTGTTCCTTATTCATGTATTTATTGCTTCAGGCACATAGCAATAGTAAATGAAATTGGAGGCCAACCAACGAATGCCAAAACCTGAGTGTAGATTAAAAGAGGACGAGAATTCAATGTGCCCATTCTCACTCCTATTTCTCTCTATGCTATGAGGTTTACCTGCAATAGACCAATAGGGATCAAAGTGTTCCCAAAAGGTCTACAAAACTTGCATTTATTCCATCAAAGATAATACATTTTTAAGGGAAAAAGAAATAACACCATCATAGGATGCGATAAATCTTTATCTTATATTATAAAGTTTTAGCGTATGTCATGAAGAAAAAACCCTAATTTGGATGGTTGAGATCATCTAATTGTATCCGAAGACCGAGATTTATCACACGACTTCCCACCACCATGATTGGCCATGCTCTAATGTCTGAAGAGGAAAGAGAAAAGGAAAAGGAAAAGGGGGGAGAAAAAGGCAAAGTGGAAGGCAAAAAGGCACGAGTAAAAGGGAAAGAAAGAAAGGGAAAAAGGAAAGGGAAAAGTGCACGAAAAAGGGAAGGGAAAATAAAGAAAAAAAGGTCACTACAAAAAGGAGAAGATGGAAAGGATGAGGATAGGAGTAAAAGGGAAGTTGAAAAGGGGGTGAGGAAAAGGGTAGAGAGGAGGGAAGGGAAAAGGAAAAGGGAAAAGGAAAGAAAAAGGAAAAAAAAAGGGAAAAAGAAAGGGGGAGGAGTAGGGAGCGAAAAGGAACACTGGGAAAGGGGAAGAGGAAAAAGGTGGAGAAAGGAGAAAAAGGGAGGAGAAAAGGGCAAAGTGGAGATAAAAAAGGCACGAGTAAAAGGGAAAAGGAAATGGAAAAACGCACGAAAAAGAGAAAGGAAAAGAAAGGGAGAAAAGAAAGGAAAAAGGGACAGTACAAAAAGAAGAAGAGGGAAAGGGTGAGGACAGGAGTAAAAGGGAAGGGAAAAGGGGGAGGGGAGGGGCAAAAGGGAAAAATGGCATGGGGAAAAGAGGAAGAGAAAAGAAGGAGAGAAGCAGAAAAAAGGAAGAGAGAAAGGAGGGAGGAAAGGGGAAAAGGAAAAAGAAAAGAACAAAGGACGGAGGAAAGAGAAAGAAAAAGACTACGAGAAAAAGGGAAGAGGGAAAGGGTGGGCAAAGGGAAGGAAGAAATGGCTTTGTAAAAGGGGAAAGAGAAATAAAGGGAAGGGAAAAAAGTCATGAGAAAAAGAAAGGGAAAAAGGAAAGAAAAAGGAGGCGGAAGAGAGGGAAATTGAAGGAAAAAAGGGCATGAATAAAAGCAGAAGGGAGAAAGGATCGGGAGAGGAGGAAAAGGGAAGGGAAAAAGGCCATTGGTAAAAAAGAAAGAAAAAGGAAAAGGAAAAGGGAAAAGGGGAAAGGGAAGCCAAGGGGGTGGAATGGGAGAAAAGGAAAATAAAATATAGTAAAAACAAAAAGGGAATGTGAAAATGGGAGGGGAAAAAGGGGAAGAGGGAGATAGAAAAAGGGAAAAACAAGGAAGGGGAAAATGGAAAAGGCAAACGTGAAAAAGATGCAAAACGCAAATGGAAAAAGGCAAAAGGGAAAAAAGGGAGGTAAAATGCGAAAATAGAAAGGGGAGGTGGACAAAAAAGGAAGAGCAAAATAGAAAAAGAAAAAGAGAAGGAAAAGGAGGGGAAGGAGGGAAAAGGTGAAGAAAGGGGAAAAGAGGAGCGAAAAACAAAAAGCATGAAAAAATAGAAGAGAAAAGGGACATGGCAAAAAAGGAAGAGGGAAAGGGTGAGGAAGGGGGAAAAACTAAAGGAAAAATGGACATGCAAAAGGGGAAAAAGAAAGATGGAAAAGAAAAAAGGAGGGGGGAAAGGAAAGAAAAAGGACACTAGAAAAAAGGGAAGACGGAAGGGCTGGGCAAAGGAGGAAAAGGGAAGAAAAAAGGGGAAAAAAGAAAAGGTTGGGAGAAGGAAAGGGAAAAGGGAAAGGAAAGGGGAAAGAAAAACTGAAAAAAGGGCACAAGGAAAAGGGGAAGAGGGAAATTGGAAAAGAGAGGGGGAAAGGGCACAGGGAAAGGAAAAAAGGGCACCACAAATTGGAGAAAAGGGAAGGGGAAAATGGAAAAGCAGAAAACAGAAAAGGGAAATAGGGGAAATGGAATAATGGAAAATGAAAAAGGTAAATTGAAAAATGTAAAAAAGGAAAAAGGGCAAAGGGAAAATAGAAAAAAAAAAATAGTAGACAAAGGCAAAAGGAAAAGGTTCCAGTATATCATTCACAGTTCTTAGCTATGCCCAGCAACGCTGGGCACCTTAACTAGTATTATATAAAATTATACTGTATGTTCATCGTGAATCAACTTAAGCTCGGACGATTGAGGATTTGATCGACCAATGGTGAAGTTGATGTGTGGGTGTTTTTAACCAAAATTTCATCTTGATCGTTGCTTCAATACGATTCATTCAATCCACAGTCAAAGGGTGAAAGGTAAAAAAGGAAGGGAAAAAAGAGAGGAAAAAAAAGAAAAAGAGGGGGAAAACTAAGAAAAAGAAAAGGGAGGGGGAAGGGGAAAAGAGAAGGAGAAGGGAAAGGGAACAGAAAAGGGGGATGAGGGAGAGCAAAAAAGAACACTCAGAAAGGGAAGAAGAAAAGGGTGGGAAAAGGTAGAAAAAAGAAAGGAAAAAGGACATGAGAACATAAGGAAGAGAAAAATGGGAGGGGAGAAGGGAAGAAAAAAAAAGTGAAAGAGAAAAAAAAGGGGAGGGGAAAGGGAAGGAAAGGGAAGGGAAAAGGGGCATGGGAAAAAGTGGAGGAGGAAAGGAGGAAAAGAGAAGAGAAAAAAGGAAGAGAGAAAGGGTGAGGAAAGGGCAAAAGTACAAACAAGGGAGGAAAGGAAAGGAAAAATGCCTCGAGGAAAAGGGAAGAATGTCTAGTCAACAATAAGCAATAATCGGGTCAGTACTTATTGAATAAGTGCAAATATAAAACCAATAAAAAAAAAATCAACGCGAAATAGAGTGCTTTGAGCTCATTAAGTTGTGAATTGTTTTGCTACTCTAGATCTACATTTGTGAAGAATAATTGACTAGAGTAACAAGCCCAAGTCTAGCTTTTGGTGCCTAATCACATCTATGGCAGTAAGTATTAATATCTGCACTATTATAGTTCTGCCAAGTTGGATACGTAATGCCATGGCTGAAATATGATTTGAGGTGCATCAATGAAAAATCAGTGTTGTTACGTACTTACCGTACCTGTACGGTACTGTAAGTATTTTACGTATCGTACCTCGTAACGTACCTCTGAGTTTTTAACGTACCCGAAAAAAAAAAACAGTACGTTAAAAGGTGTTGTTACCGTACCTATAAAATACGTACCGTACCTATAAAATACTTATAAAATACTTACAGTACCTATAAAATACCTATAAAATGCGTACCATACCTATAAAATACTTACCGTACCTGTGTTGAAAACTACCAAAATTTGACACAAGAACAATGCATTTTTTATTCCGTACGTTAAGTACTTGAAATTATCGTACCCGTATGGATACAACACTGTGAAAAATAATCTGTGTTATTATATCCTTAAGATTAATCATTTCTCTATGAATTTTTGTATATAAACAATCTCTGTGCAAATGCTGAAAATCTTTCATTGACATTAACATACAGGGCTTAAAGTGAACTTCGATCCTTTTTTTAAGGAATTGAACATGCATCAATAAAACGGTTCTACTTGTGTATGGGATAATGTGTAAGGATCCTTCCTATATGCAACCTATTTTGTTGGCAAATGGTTTTTACAAGTTTTCTGTTTGGGAAAAAAAAACGTTTATAAAAAAAATAGAGGTTTTTTGTGCATGCTGAACTATTGAGATTATCTTCTACAATTGTTAAAAGTAGCAGATATTACATAGATTTTGTATAGTTTTGGGAAGTATTTGTATGCTAAAACCGTACTTTGATGAGGTCAGAAAATGGGGTTTGAGTTTTGCATGGTTATTGATTTTGTTTGAGGTCTTCCAGAAGCTTCTCGATCGGCTTTTCTTCGCAAGGAACGAATGGCGGCATGGAGGTCGAGGTTCATTTTGTTGGCTGAGGTTTTCCTGCTGCCGAGGCTTTGCTGGCATGGAGGTTTTGCTGCCGAGGTTTTGCTGGCCGAGGTTTTGCTCTGACAGTTTTATTGCAAGCAATGGATGTGCTTGGTTATGGGAGTGATTCATGGGTCGCCTCTCTGCCGCCATAGCTAAACATTCCAATTTCTGAACTTGTGCGTTTGATGCTGTTGAGGAACGATTGTGTTGAGATTGTTCCTTGCCCAGATTTTTTGCAGGTCATCCCCATTTGAATCCCCTGTTGCATCCAGCAAATGTGCTTAGAACCATTTTTGGCCTCCCCTGAATGGGCCTCCTCTGTATTTTCTTCCCCTTTTATGTTGTTGATATTTTCTTGCCCAATTCTGACATGCCAATTTCTGTGTTCATTTGAGAAGATGCATGATTGCATCTTCTATTTTCATTTTATTTTCCCTTCTCCATTTCCATGCAAGGCCGTTCTGGCAAGCTTCTTCCAAGCACATATTTAATTTCAATTTGCCCTGTTTCTTAATTTCAGTTCATCGAAGATTTAGATTTCCAGGGAAGTTATGTGAGCAAAGATTATGCCTGTGTTGAGGGACATTAAATGAAAGTCATCAAGGCTGGGATTTGAAACCTATGACGTTTCATGTTTTTCATGCATGGCAGCTCCACAAATCCAAAGCAGATCTTAGCATTTTTGTATTTTCAAGCTCTTATTCCTGTAGTCCAATTATTTTCTTGTTGTAAAAACACTGCAGGCAAATCTGTTTTAGTTGACTGCATCATGACTTCAAACCATGGCTCCAAAATCATAGGCTGACATGGATAAAGATTTTTGGGCTGACGCCTAGGGTTAGAGGATAGGGAATATCCTCTAGTATATTCCGTGGACCAACGATCCAGATGAAACGAGTATGTGGATGAAATATAGAGGAGAAGATGTAGCTAGACTTATGGCTGGTACCTTCGAGTGGACTGGGCATGGGCTCGACACCTCCTGGTCTGGTGCCGCCTAGGACTCTCAGAGTAGCGGGTGCTGTTCCGGCTCTGTTTTGGGGGGTAAAGTCGTGTACGGATCAGGGTGACAGGAGTTGCCATGATCCTCTAGCCGCCTATGGAAGCCACTGCACTTTGGGTAGGGGAGATGCAACCCTACCTACTTCATCGGGCAGGGGAGATATAGCCAGGAGTAGTCTCATTGGGCGATTCCATGAGATTGTGTCCTCGACAGGTTACAGTCACTACAGAGCTTGATGTATACTTTTAAACCTAATAAACTTTTCGAGAGCTTTTTTTGTTTATATTTTTAAGACCTTATTATTTCGGAATCCAAAAATGCAAAGGCAACTAAGAGTTTTTGTTGGATAGCTGCTTGCATATCGGAGGATGCCCAGATGAGTTGGGCCCCCTACCTTACCCGGGCAGACTGTTGGAAAATAGATTTTGATGGTTCGCCGATAGATTGTGTTGAATTTGCCACAAATTGATTTTATCTGGTATGGCAGAATTTAGAGTTGCTTTTGGATTCAGGCAACAGTTAATGAAAGAAGAGATGAATGGGAGAGGCTTAGTTGCTTCCAGAACTTAGCCATGGCTAAATAAACTAGAAGACCTGCAAAAGATAGCATTGCAAACTATATGTGAAAGATCATTGTAATGCAATAAGCTTTTATGAAGATATTGAAACTAAGACAGGTAGGTTGGGCAATTTATTTTTTGGGCCTCTTTCATTCCTTACTTTAGAAGATGATGTTATGTGGCCGCGTTTTATTGCCCGTATTTTGTATCAAAAAAAAAAAAAAATGAAATTTTTTGTTTTGGTATATTATGGGGTTTGTGCTATATTTAATGTTTTCTATGTGTTATTATGCTACATATTCTAATTGAGGTACACCCTGAACTACCTCGATCGTCAGATCTGTCCATCGTATGGTCCAGGTTGTATGTTCGAGCCCCTGGGTATCTCCTGTTTCGAAATCATAGGCACCCCTTGATGTTAGGTATCCTGTTCTTGCCTTGCCATGGCTGAATCTCCTCAGTGTTTGAAACGATGTTGGAAAGAGCATTGCACTACATGGTTTGCCCGTTGGGCTGTGCAACCAGAGCACTGCCTGATGCTTGCCAATTCTGATCCTGAGCTTTTGCAACAATATCTCAATGGTCGTTTTTCTCAAAAGATATGGGACGTAGTTACTTTGGCCTAAGTGAAAACTGGTCATTATCATGCACACATAAATCCCACCTTGGCACCAGGGCCCCAAGCTTATTTGCTTGCTTCATTGTCCAGGAACAAGCTTGTAGCTATTGCATCAATTCGCACGGGGTCCCACAGGCTACGGATTGAGACATGTAGATGGGAGCGGCCGCAATTGCCGCGAGAAGCGAGACTATGTGCCTGTTGCCAGTTACAGGTTAGTGAAGATGAAAGCCATACTCTTCTGAGTTGCCCTGCTTTTGAGATAGTCCGGAATCATTTTTTGACCTTAGCATTCCATTCCACGCTCCCACAACTTCTCAGAGCACTATCTGTGCATGACTTGGCATTATACATACTTGAGGTTCTAGATATAAACGTCTGCAATTACTGATCCCTAGCACAAGGCATCCAAAGATTTAACCACTATAATAAACCACCAAAAAACCACTATAAATGTGATATTTTATGGTAAAATTTTTATTATCAATAAAAACCACACAACATAGTGATTTTCATAACTAGTGTATGGTTATTCATGTTGCTTCTTTGTTATATCGTGGTTTACTAAAACCAATATCAGTTTATTGAATGGTTTCTAGCATCAACGATGATCTTCATGTTGGTTTTTTATGGTTTATTAAATCAACACCGGTTTGTAGCATGATTATTCAATACCACTTTAAATATGGCATTCTATTATCACATGGCTTAGAGAAGTTGTAGTTTATAAGGTGGTTTTTTTACACCAATTCAAATGCCGTGGTGGTTATTCATGCTAGTTTTTTATTATCACAAAGTATGATATACAATGGTTGTGGTTTGTAGCATGGGTTTCAATATGGAGTTAATTGTCATGGTTAATTGTCATTGTTAGTGGTTATCAATAGTGGTTACTCATAAGGCACCCAAAAAACAAACTTCATAATTACCATCAGGTGGAGAAGTGGATGAGTGCAAGTCTCATCACGGGTGGTGTGTGCTGGGAATGAAGCGGGTGAGTGCGAGTCTCATCATATATAGTGTGTGTCTGAGTATGAGTCGTCATATGTCCTAGGGGGATGCTGGCAATGTGGTATGACATTAAAACTACTAAATTAAACTATTAACCGTTATCAAGCCACTATAGGTATGGTCTTTTATAGTTTTTATTTTTTGACGGACGTCATTTGTAAAAATATATGTTTTTCTTGAAGAAAGTAAAAACTATATTACCATAGAAACAATAGGTCAAGTAGTGTGTTATCTTTCAGACATAAAAACCTCAAATCAAATGTGCCATTCTTGCTACTAACTCCTTTATTCAAATCAGTTCAATTCAATCCAATCCAATCCGATTCAATTCCTCTTTCAGTGGAGAGGGAATTATTTAGCCACATTTTTTATCCAATATTCATCTTCTGCCCGAAGAACAATCTATTTAGTTAAAATATTTATGACGTGCTTGCTGACGCCATTTTAACATTTTTTCTGGCATTCGCTTTATGCTTGCATCACTAACGCTCCCTTTGATTGGCTTCGTCTCTGCAAAAAAAAAAGCCAACGGACCATCTCGCAAAGACCCAACATCCGCATCAGTCAGAGAACCATGTCGCCATCATGCCGCCCCTGTTACACTTAACCTAAATCAAAATACTTAAAATAGAATATACCACGTCACCAAAATGAAAATATCTAAATAGCAATTGGCCGTGTTATCTTTTTTAGCATCTCCATGTGACATTTTTCTAACAACTAAAAAAGCAACTTTCGTAAAGGCATCTCTTTGGGTCAAACTAGCCCATCCACCATCAGCAACATACGAAAATATCTACCAATACAGCTCGATAACCATTCAAAATCTTATTTAACACCATATGCTTTTCACAATTTTGAGACCGTAGTCCTGCATGATGTCCTTCATTGGAGTATGATCTGGAGTTTGTATATGATGTTGCATGGAACAGGCGAACTATGCATGGATTTTTTCTAGAGTAAATTTGTGGTCTATCATTTCTCATCTCCATAGGTATATAACAGGATTGCGTATTAAACGGGAGCAAATCATCGAAACGAGAGCGAAAGGAATATTCCTCAAAGATTCCCCTTTTTTTTACAAAAGGGGGTAAAACTAGGTTAAAAAAAAAAAAGATGCATGAAATTCTATTTTGACCCCCCCCCCAAAATGACTAATTTTTTTGTGCAACGAAAGAATTGACATTTTCAAAGTGTCACTTTTCTTAGCAAATAGAATGTTCTTGAAGTATATTTTACGAGAGAATCTCTAATTTAAGAGGATAAAATATTTAACAAAAAATTGAAGTAAGTCCGTAACTGAAACTGTAGTATTCTCAAAATTTGAAGATAGAATCTTCATATTCACATGCAAAATTCTGATCTTTTCTAAGACTCAGTTATGTACAAAAGTGTGAGGAGTGATGAGAGAGGGATCCAGGACGTCATCTTGTTCATTTATGCCATCCTCATCACCTTCACTTCTTTCACTATCACTAGAGGAAGTGCTTGAGTTATCTTCCTCATCACTATCAACAGATGGTGAAGCATTGCCACCACCTTCTTCATCCTCTTCTTCGTAATTACAAGCTTTTTTAAGCAAATTGATAGTCCTCTGGCGTGTAGACGATTGTCAGATTTCAATTTAAAATCATAGCATAATATAGTCACGTCATTAAGGATCAGCTCATCCCTACAACCCACCTTCTTGGACTTTCTCCCTTTTCCTTGGCTTCTCATTTCTAACTCATATCTACCTTCAAAAACATTTTCTGAGCGAAATGTGTTGCAAGCCAATGAATCTTGAGTTTAGTGACTAAGCCTTCCTCCTTGACCCGTGTCAAGCACTTTTTGCTATCCGAAAGGTCGACCTTTGTCATCCTCCTCAGTTGGAAGAGCAATTAGCATACCCTTAGTAATTTCTGTGATATTACCTTGAGGCTCATTCCTGCGTCTTGGTCCGAGGTACATGACTCGATCCTCGTCTTCTTCTACTGCAGGTGCTAACGTAGCATTGCTTGGACCTGTTTGGTGCTGGGGTTGATGGAAGGTGTTAGGCCATTGAAATGGTTCTTGCAACTGTCTTAGAGCTATATTTTTCACAACAATTTTTTGTTCGAGAAAGAAGTTACTCCACCACATCCGATCTTCTTCTAAGAAGTACTTAAAGCCTGAGGAAATTCCATTTTCAATGGCTTTTAAGGATGACTCTGGGGTACTTTTCTTCTGCTTGGACTCCTTAGGATTTTTGAGAGGAAGTTGCTCAGCACGTTCTACGAAGGAAGTGTCTGCGTAATCCCTCTGGTGGACTCCAGTCCTTAGTTGTGGTATACTTCTTGCCCTGTAAGAAACTCTGGCCATCCTTCAAGTAGAACTTGATGTGATGTTGAAAGGTGAGATCATTCAATTTGTTCACAGCTTTGTTCTCTCGTGCGAACGTTGAGAGAAAATAAACTCTCTCGAAATCAGCGGTCTCTTTTAAGAAGATCGATCACCGGAGTGGGAGTGTAAGAATCTTCAATAATTCAACTAAAGTAGGAAGAGAGAAAGCCTTCTTCCTTCCGAGAGGCGCCTGAAAAATCTACTGAACATTTGGTCAATTTGATCATGAGTGTGGCCTACAAGTAAGAAACCCAGCTTCACTTTTCTAAAGATCCCTAGCTCCACTAACATGGCACAATACGCAAAGAGTGTTTGGTTCTTGTTCTCCCTTGCAGTATTGTCAAGTTGCAGGTAAAGCACTGGTGGTAATTGCTCTTGCTCGCACAGGACCTTGTTAAGAATTGTAATTGTGAGGTTCGGATCACCATGCAAGTTTGGATACGTCAAGAATACTTTGCACTTTAGACTTCCTTTGAAGACCATAGCTCCTACAAGGTGGACCTTAACAAAACATTCCTCTGGCACATCTTTAGGAATGTTCAAGAAATGCGGTAGAGTAGTTTTTTTTGGTCCATTCCATCAATCACAACAGACATATATTGCAGTGGACGTTCAAGAGCTTTTTTTCTGTGTTTGGCAAGCTTTCTTCTCTCTGCTGCTTGTTGTTCACGATGTCTGGCAAGGTTCTGTTGCACAATATCTGTAGAAGAAATGAGGTCAAAGCATTATCTTTAAAACAAGTGAGAGATTGGAGAACATGAGCTTACTTCTTTCGACCTCTGTCTTTGCAGTTTCTCTTTGACTCTTTAATTCTGCACACCTTGAGCAAACAGACATTCTATGTCTCCTGGGAATTTTCACTAAACCGAATTCACTTTTCCACAGTCTGGTGAAGTGTGAGTAAGAGATGTGCTGAAGCTGAGTGCAAGTCTCTTTGTACTCATTAAAAACATCTTTTTTGGTGATGTTATCAGTTAAATGATACATGTTACTATTAGGAAGCTTCTCACATGTTTCTCTAAAATATTTCTTCATCCATGACACAGCAGCAAGGGCATGCATGGTTACAACTCTTCTTGGTCCACAATGATCATCAATTGCTGGATTTTTGTCCAGTCTTTTATGTATTCTAGACATTCTGGTGGACCCTAAACGGTGGACAACCATGAAGCATTTCTGGCAAACTTCTTGACGCTTAATGTAGTGCAAGAAGGTGTTGCGGTCTGGTCGTACATGATAGGCCAAATAGGCATTCTGGTCAGCCAATGTCATTGAACTGTAGTTGTCTCTAATTGCTCGTAATTTAGCCATGTTAAATTTGTTGATGCAACCCAATGAGCACCATTTACTTCTTAAAAGTTTTCTCATTTTGTGCTCGTCCATAAGGTTTCTTCTTCTTACAGAGGAGCATGCTCTCAAACTAAAATCCACCTTGAATTTCTTGGTGGATTGGCTAGAGAATGTGTAATCTCGTTGCACTTCGTTGGTGTCTTCATCTTCTGAAGAGAGTTCTACTCTGGGGGTGACCTCCTCTACCCTTAGTGGTGTGCTTGTAGAGGAGAACAAACCACGTGAAGCTGTACCCGGATAAGGCGGAGGTGCAGTGTTGAATGAAGGAGATGGGCCACCATATGATGTGCCAGCGAAAGTTGTTGTAGCTTCTTCACAAGGAGTTCGATCAAACATGTCTCTTATAGCAGACTGAAATTCTGCAAAAAACCATGTGTCACTACGGTTGTGTGAAGAGGAGTAAATGTTGCAATGTCGTCTTCATTTGTTGTGAAATCGTGGTGGGAGAAGCTGTGGTGAATCTCACAGTCTTCGGAACGTACTGTATTCCTTGTTTGTGTAAGTGAAGATGGAGAAACTACAAACGGCTGAGGTAGTCTGTTTCGAACTATTTTCTGAGGTCGAGAATTTGTAGTGTCGGGGGATGGTACAAATGGTGGTGGAAGATTGCTACGTGCAACAGGTGAGAGCTGGAAAGGTGGTGGCAACCGGTTTCCTACTGGACTTGGAGAGGGTTGGAAAGGTGGTGGCAGTCTACTAGTTACTGGACTCGGAGTGTCTTCGAGACGCAACAAAGACCTTGTCGAGGTAGGTGTTGAAGAAGCATCTCCGTCTTGTGTTCCATCTGAAGTAGAGGTACTTGGGCAAACAAATGGTGGTGGAAGTTTGTTCACGAAGCGGTTAACCATGTTGAACAACTGCAAAAAATTGTGGACTTGTTACTAACTCACAAGTCGATTGGACTAAAGATACTAGAGAATACAAATGCTATTCCGGAATACTAATTTTTGTGCAGCGTTTGCTGTTTGTGTGCACAGATGCTATTCCAGAATACACTTGGCCAGAGTGTTTAAACAAGACGTATTCCGCATTACATAGAAAAATGCAACTGACAGTGGCCTACCTTTAAAAAGGAAAATTCAGCGCCTCAGTTGCGTATTCCGCTTCCAGAGATTTAGTCGCCAGCCCAAGCGCCTTCCGATCTATATTGATTTGCTGTATTCTGATTCACATAGCGAAAATAATGGACAGGTAAGCAATTAAAGTACATAGTACGTCTTTCGTGTGTTTAATGTTTTGCTTTTGTAAGCCAAAGTGTATTCCAGAATACACTTTGAGCTTCTGACGAAGTGCAAAGTGTATTCTGGAATACACTTTGATCACTGCCGAAGTTCAAAGTGTATTCCGGAATACACTTTGCCCTTCAGGAGAAGAGCAAAGTGTATTCCGGAATACACATTGAAAGTGTATTCCGGAATACACATTGCCCTTCGGCCGAAGGGCAAAGTGTATTCCAGAATACACTTTGCCCTTCTGGCAGAAGGGCAAAGTGTATTCCGGAATACACTTTGCTTATCTTCTTGAAAACACTAGTTTTTTTGCACTTGAACACCACTTTTTAGCTGTAACAGACCAATTTTTAGTTTGAACACTCCACATATTTACCCATTAAGGGCATGAAAAATTGTGTTAAAAAGACAATATTTGTGTTTTTTTTGTTGTCTTTTGCTAGCCTTTAGGGCACATGATTAGTAAATCCTATTCTGGAATATAGCTTTCGTCTCATTTTCTGTCTTAACATTGTTGTCTGCAATGTTTCAGTAACAGGGAAGAAGGCAGCAAAAGGGCAACAAAAAAGACTTTGAAGATTAAGCGTCCACACCCTCAAAAGCGCACTGGTGACACGGAGGAGCCTACCATTTATGAAAACTTTCAAACGCAGTGGTTCATTACCAGGGGTGCAGACGGAAAGTACAGCACATTGACATTTCTGTACGTCTGTAAAAGTGCTGGAAGCAAAAGGTACGCCGACACAGAGTTTGTCAACCTTGGGACAATTAAAGAGGTCTCAGAGGTAGCCGGACAAGGAGGTCAGATGGGGAGGCTATCCTTCAAGACCTTCCAAGGGTTCATTGTTGTTGACATCGCCTTCTTTAGAATTGTCAGTGTGCAACCACAAACACTGTACAATTTCTTTTCACACTACCGGACTAAACGCAGCTTGTCTTCAGGGTAAAAGCATGTTAGGGTGTCCCTTAAAAAGTATTATTTAGTGACCAAAAAAGTACCTAAAAAGGTACCCAGGACTGGGTACTGGGTACTTGTGTAATATCTCAATAATAGGTACACTCTAGAACTTTTATATATATTTTGGTCTCCAGTAGCATTATCTTTATCTTAACTTTGAATATTAATGCGTCCTTGACTTTTATTTTGGACTTTTGTACTAGTTTTAATGAAAATAAAAATGAGAAAGTACCCAGTTCTGAAGTACCTAGTGTATGTACTTTTGCAGGTTCCAAAAGTGGTACACCCTAACATGCTTTTACCCTTCACTAATTAGACAGGTTTGTACTAGTACCAGCGAAGATTTTCCTGTCAGTGAGTCAGAGCAGTCAGATGGAGGATCATCACCTTCTCCTAGTAATTCCGGGGGGTCATCAGATGGAGGGTACCAAGATTTCGAAGAGGAAGAGCCCCCAGTGCCGCCAAAGAAACCTAGCAGGCCAAGAGACACTATAGCTGCTAAGGAACCAAAGAAGCGGAAGGTACAGCAGCTTGAAGTTGCTGAAATCCCCGAGGGAAGCACAAAAAAACAAAAGGGAAAAGGAAAAGCTCCCGGGGTAGCAATAAAAGAAAAGAAAGTTGATAAGACCTCCGAAAGAATGGAGGTAATAAATGCAGAAAAATTTGTACAAGGGGTGATCTATCTTCCTGTAACTTGCATGAAGCTGCTTCCAAAGAATGAAGCTGGTGAAAGGCCGCTTGTGTTCAGTAAAATATATGCCGACCACTTAAGGAACCCGGAAGGATAGAATTAGGAGCAATCCTAATGCTCATGTGGCGCCAATAGTTGTCCTTGTTGACAGGGAGCAATGCAACACCCCCCAGGACTATGACAGAGAAAAAGCAGACACTTACACTCACTACGTCTTGGGAGGAAATCATACAAGAAGGCAGCTGTACAAGGAAAAAAATAACCCCAGGTATCTTTCCGTCCCGTAATGCGCCTCATCGTGGTCTCACCGACGAAGAAGCAAAAAAATCGCTTGCCAACACACACAATCGCGACAACGAATACAAATTAAAAATGAGCTTTGTCGACAAGATCCGGTTCATGCACGGGGGAGTACATGATTTTTAAAGAAAAATATGGAGAAGACTTGAAGAAACCAAACTCCTTTAGAGCAAGGAAGCTGCTTGCGAGGAGTGTTTGCCTCAAATGCACGACGAGGCTAACAAACGGCAGTCACTCATACCGCATGACAACTGGTTTCAATTAGCCTTCAGAGATGGCAGAGTAAGTGTCTTTTGTATTCTGGAATAACTTTCTTGCCCTCGACTGACCTCGTTTAATACTGTGCAGATATGGGACCT
Source organism: Isoetes taiwanensis (assembly GCA_021234155.1). Classification (NCBI taxonomy): domain Eukaryota; kingdom Viridiplantae; phylum Streptophyta; class Lycopodiopsida; order Isoetales; family Isoetaceae; genus Isoetes; species Isoetes taiwanensis. The sequence goes on along the minus strand of JAJEKV010000323.1, from coordinate 67,304 downwards.
ACAAAACGAGATATTTACCATGTTCGAGTGTGGTGAATTGAAAAGTAAAAGGAAGGTCTCAGAAAAGAAAAAAGGTTCTGATGTCCCAAAAAAAGAAATGACGATAACAGTGTGGAGAGAAATGCAGGGCTTTACTAATATGGACATACTAGAAAGGCTACTGCAGAAGGTAGTAGACAAAGAATTAACTCTAGAAGAAATGTCCAAGGAACTCGCATGGTAAAACGATGTAAACTTTCGTTTTAGGTTTCTTTCCTTAGCACTAAGCATATTCCAGAATACAGTAGAGATCCAGAACACACTACGGATTCTGCGAGTAGTCTAGAGTGTATTCCAGAATACACATCCGCTTACAAGCCGAAGCAAAAGTGTATTCCGGAATACACTTTTGCTTCCAACGTAAAGCAAAAGTGTATTCCGGAATACACTTTTGCTTCGGCTTGTAAGCGGATGTGTATTCCGGAATACCTTTTGGCCTTTCACATGAGTCAAATGTGTATTCCGGAATACAATTTGGTTTCCTCTTCTTGGTGTTTTCGTTTTCCGGAAACGAAGTCTTATTTTGTTTCCTTGTCGTTGACTTCCAGCCAAAAAAACGTTATTACGTGCCAAACGTGTTTGATGGAGCAGCTGAACGTGGACAGCTGGGAGAGGTGCAGAGAGCTCTATCCCATTGCTACATCCGACGAGCGTATTATTCAATACGCTCCAAATTTTGAGGGCTGGGTACGTCGTTTTCCTGTTTTAAAGTTTTCCGCTTGTGTTGCATGAAGTGACTTTAATCATTAACAGCAAGAAGAAGAACAAGGACCTGCCGCCAAGGTTTTATGCACCTGGTACGAACAGCCCGAGAAGAGAGAGGACCCTAGCGGACAGGCGTTGTAGATCTGAGCCGTCCGACTACGAGAGGTTTTCTATGTTCGATCAAAATAATTTTTATTCTATCGTTCATGGGGACTGCACTAAGTTGCCAGGCAGTATAAAGCCACAAGATTTTACATTGGTCATAGCAGACTTGCCATATGGTTTCAAGCTGAAGGATAGCCGCTACGACGATCAGCCTTTCAAAAACTCAGAATTCAATGCTTTCGTCGATGGAATTAAGCAGGTTACCACAGCAAAACACTGGCGTCTTGTTGTGTTCCATTCAAGCATGCAGGCCGGCCTTGTGGAAGCTACTTTCAAGAACCACTTCGGTTCCCCTGTGCAAGCCGGTTATGAAAACATGGTCTGGTGAGTCTTAGAATCAAAAGTGCCGTTCATGTGTTCTTTCTTTCAAGTTTTTTTTTATGGTTGCAATTGTAACCCGTCAGGGTGTATTTTGGAATACGTACTTACTATTCTGGAATACGATCTTGCAGGTACAAAACTAATATTAACTACCATGGTGGAGGACCGAGGCTGCTGAGCAAGGTTGAGTATCTCCATGTAGCTTACTGGAGTTTCGACGGGAAGCGTACCATGGAGCACTTCAACACTGCAACCTGCCAGAATTTTTCTAATGTCCTAGAGTTCCCAGCAGTATTATAGAAGCTCCAGGACCCAAGTGCACAAGGCAGAATTGTAAATCATTATCAGAAGCCACAGAAACTAATCAACCATATTCTGGATATGTTCTCACGTCCAGGAGATTGGGTCCTTGATGCTTTCTCTGGCTCTGGTACAACAATAGCATGTGCACTTAAAAAGGGCCGTAATTGTGTTGCTGTTGACATTGATAAAGAGGCTGTAGACTTCATCAAGATGAGGTTGTCTGCTCTACCAACTCTACCAGATGAAAATCAAGAGTTAGGAGCTAAATCATCATCAGATTTTGCCAAGATGACATCCTCTGAGATACAGCCTCCTTTTACAAGCTCTCTGGAAGATGAAGCTACCTTTGCAAAGCTCAAAAAAGTAGCTCTAGATACTATTCCTGAAGAGACTGTTGACACCAGCAAAGATAAAACTGTGCCAAAGGAGCAAACTGAAGAGATAGAAAAAGGTGAGACGAGCAAACCACACACTGAGGACTTCGATTTAGACCTCTGAGTTTTCTTTTGCTATATTATTTATTATTGGCTACAAAATACTGCCATATTTACTGTACTGAAAGAAATTAATAAAAAAAAAAATTATTTTTACGTATTTTTGATGTTTTCGACTTCCTGGTTATATTCCTGGTGTATTAGTGTCTGGAATTCTGCCATTTTCAAGTGCTCTTTCCTACAAATGCGAGATTATCATTTTAAAGGGCCCCAAAATGCATGATATAATATTTTGTTCCACTTAAAATCCCAAGCTTCTTTTGAAAATGAACATTTTTCCAATCTTGGTGTTTTTTTTAAGGGAATCTTTGAAACGGGAGTGATGCAACACTCCCGTTTAATTTGCAATCCTGTTATATCTGCTCCTTTTTTTTCATTACCATAGACCTCGTGGTCTGTGTTAAAGATAAAAAGGAACTTAATTTCGCCATTGACAAACCACCTCTGCTCTGTTGGAATGAGTTTAGGTCGAGATGTTGCCTTGCAAACTTGGAAGGTCATTTGTTTTTTATAAGGAATGATTTGCTTCAATGCTCAAAAGATAGATGGATTCATTTTAACATCCACAGAGACCATACATGGCCATGGGACAAAAGAAGGCCAGGGTAAGTGCATGGCAAGCCCGGCAGGGCGAGCCATGTCCGAACCCTATGTATGGGCCTGCGTGTGCCCTTTTTGAATAGAGATAAGATAAGATAAGATGAAGTTTTACGTCCACGGGAACCCAACGGGTTATGGGACGACACATGCAAGGGCAACAACCCATCTAAAACTTGGGGACTAGGCCCCATCACCAAACACAATAACCAAATATTAAAAGGCTACCAAGAATAAGATAAGATAATGCTAATGCTAGTGGTAAAGTTATGCTTCTAAAATTATCTAGACATAGCCAGTCCAAGGATTGGAAGGCCATTGATCTAGAATAATTGCTGCGCCTCCCCTGTACACTGCCCATTGCTTTTGCAGGCGGGCTGCCCTCACCTTGCAGAGCTCCTCCTTAGGTTACACAATTGAAGAGGGGAGAGGTCCTCCTGTACTGAGAAACTAGTCCCTCTGAGATGGTTTCCATGCTGAAGAACATGTAAGCGGCTAAGAGTGTCTTGAAACCGAACCAAAAGATGGCAAGGACGATCAAGTCTTGCCGCTCCCACCCTAGTAGCAGAGACAACTCCACCAGCCTTCACATGCATGACATTAGTGAAAAAATGCAAGCATCCATATCAGAAAGGGCATCATCATCTGCCTCTGAAACCCCTATAATACGCAAGTTCAGGCTCCTACTAATAGAAGATACTGAGGCAGCCTGCTCCTGGCTGCTAGCTCGGCACTGTGACTCCTGGTCCCCACCTCAACATGTTCCCTTTCCAATGACTGCACCTCTGCTTCAACACAATGTTTCTTCTGTGGCTGTAATTCTGTATCTAGTGTTTGTACTGAGGCATCACTTGTGCCCACATACTGGGCTTTAGGGTCTGGAACAAAGGCATGTATTAACTGTAATAAGTGTGTCCATCTCTCAATAGACACAATCATAGATGTGGCCGTCATTCCTCCTTCAGAATGAATGAGTCGTACCTGGTCACGAAGTGTAGGCGGCAAACACTGAACTTGCAGGTCTAGAGCACTTTGGAGATCCTCCCGATCTTGGAAGGTAAATGTACCAGGCCTGCTTGTGCCAATATGAAGAGGCCGCTGGGGACCAAAAAGAAAAGATGGAAAATCCATTATTACACTGTAATTAGCTTGCCCCTGACCATGGAGTTGTATGCTAGACCGAGCACTTGTGGGACGAGGGACCTCCTGTGCAAACAATGATTCTTGAGTAGGAGGCTTTTTCTTTTTCTTTTTCTTTTTCTTTTTCTTTTTCTTTTTCTTTTCTTGAGTTATGGCAAATTAATTATCACTTTTATGTTCATTAATTTCGATTTTGATTAGTATAACTGTCAATTACTTCCATTAGAATATAAGGTCACTAAGTTTACTCCTAATCCATGGGGATTACTGAATGAAAAGCCCATTATTGAGTGGAATCCTAGGACTATACACGTACAGTCTAAGCTAGGGTCATTTCTTATCATATTCGAAAATTGCAGAAAAGTTCTCTTTAACGCATAAAATGTTTTACAAACCAAGACACATACCATAAGATTCATAAATTAATGTCAAACTAGTAACGGGTGCCCGGCGTTGCCGGGCATGACTACAGTTTCACTGTAGGAGCTAAAGTTAATTTCTTGCATTTGTAGACGATGTTGCCTTTTGTTACATCTGAATAGCTAGTTATTGCCTCTTTTCCAAATCAAACTCTAGCATGCACATGCAGTAATACCATAAAGTCTATTTTCCTATTCAATACAGTAGCTTTTCTTCTTAGCATGCCCAAGGTCATAATTGTGAAGTCTTGTATTCATTAAAAATAAATGGAAAATGTCTATTAAGATCTATGCCCTTCAATATCTTTAAAAGCTAGCTAACTCTTACTGCATATAGTAGCAATTTTGCATCTTAACTACTACAGAAGTATAAACAAATATGACATTGCAGATCCTGGATGCTATGTTTTGGGAACTTCCCAGGTCTTAGGATGGTATATTTAAATCTCTAAAGGATAGTACCTGGATGGAGATGGTGACAGATGGTGACATGCAACTGATAACAAAAGGTACACTTACCTAATCCATTTATTGCTCTTAAAATTTACTCCTCATTTTTTAATAATCCAGCAACAGACAAATTAGAGAGAATTAGTTTTAGACGCGAGTGTACATTGAAAACATTGAAAATAGATGTACCATATTACATCTTTCTAAAGCCAAGTTGCTCATCTATCTATCTTTTGTCCACTGCTAGAATTGGACATCAACAGAATAATGGACATTGTTGCATGCATTTGCATATGCATCCAGCCACATAAAACAGATGTGTAGATGCCGTGATCATAGCTCTATTCGTCTACTTTTCAAGCTACTACAACCGTGATCATAGCTCTAAATAGTTCCATCAGCTTCCTCTCTGTCTTATTAGAGATTCTGATTCAAGACAGGATTTCTTTAACTCCCAATGTCCCCGACGTTCCATGAAATCAAAAATATTAGAGCACGAAACAAACCTTCAAATTTCAAGTCGGCATAAATATGGATAAGAGTAGACTACCTGATTAAAGCCATATATCTGGCACAATATAAAGTTCAAGTAATAAGACATTAAATACACAAAGAAACTAATCTATGAATGATGCAATGGATATTTTGCAAAACCAGAGTACCAGAGACTTTGCATACAGATCCTTCACAAATAAAATTGATAAATCATAGAATACCAAGGCTGAAAACCCATATTTATGTATCTGGTTGCTTTCCTCAGATTTGCATGAATTTAGGTTTGTGATAAATAGATTGTTGCATCGTATGATGTAAATTCAAACACTGATATAGCCTGCACAGAACACATAAAACTGTTCGTCCATGCTACCTACATTCTAAACAAACTTATAAGACTTACCATTAAGCATTGAGAGTGATATCACCATCTACACGTTGTGCCCACTTAAATGGAACGATCCATGAGTGCTCTCTATACTTTGGAGCAAGCATGGAGATGGAATTCATCATAATAAAAAGAGTTCAATGGGTCGAGGTCCATCATATTGCATGAAGCTGGCATCCATTAATCCACTTTAACATGGGGCTTTGTTATTTCACTGGAAGCAATTTGACTGGCATCTATTAATCCACTTTAACATGGGGCTTCATTATTCCATTGGGGCCAAACTGTTTACTTACCTAGATAGTTTGGTAGCTATAATAGAAGCAACTTATGTTGGCCCGGCATAAATCAAATCTTTTGTCTTGATCTAGAGAGTTGCAGATAAAGCCAACCAAAGCTACATAATGATACACCTCAGGACACAGAAAAAAATATTACCTCCATCCGATAAATGATGGGTCGTGAATAAAGCTTCCTTGAGACATCATCCTGAAACAACAATTGACAAATTTATCATTGTCCAACGCAATAACCTTAATTGATGCGCAAGAATAAATCATAATATAAGAACATTCAATGCTCAGTGGCGAAAGAATTTCTACCACGTCAGATCTCTCAAGGTTAAAGGGAGAGAAATGGAATGCTGCACTAATCTCGCAAATTCCTCGACTGGCACAATGTTTGCTAGAACAGGCTTGTTTTTGCCACTACATCATAGTTGCAAGTCTCTTTAAAGAAATGCGGAACATCCTCGTTCTTCGTCACTGCATTATAGTTGCAAGTCTCTTTAAAGAATATGCAGAGGGGTTTACAAATCTGTAAATGGAGCGTTAACGCCTCCATGGAACTTCTAAAAGAGTTACCATCACTTAGCAACTTTTTTATAAGTAAGGCAAACCCTATTCAAATGACACTGCAACTTAGAGCATTGCAAAGAAAGAAGCCTCAAATGAGAATACTGGGACAAAGATCTGGACCTTGGGTGCATAATCTGTGAAGCATAGAATAATAAAAATGATAATGACATGAATAGATGGTGCAAATATACATCATTACCTTCAGTATCTAAGAGCAGGATAAAATGAATAGATCTTACATGATACATGGCCGGGAGATCTGTCCATTTCTTGCCCACATATCCCTAGTTACCATCTCTGCAATCATGAACAGAAGGTCTGCTCAGAACAAAAAGTAGCAAGGCTCAAGTGGCCCAAACCCATAAGCTCCATGTAAGCATAAGCTCCATCCTAGGAAGGAGCCCTTTTGCTAAAATGGTGACCAGGATCCCAGATGACCATGCTGCTTCATATCATTCCAAGCTTTGCCTTGTCAACTGCTCCTTTAGACATCTATAACAAAGGACCAAGAAAAAGGATGCATGAGATGGATGACCTCAGAAAAGAAAGCTGCATTTCCTTACATATTTTAACAGAGATGTTTCATATATTTTATTGGAACCTAAGAAATATCTGTATGGATACAGAGATTCTGGAATCTCGCTGCTTTCCCGTATATAATTTGCACCTCCAAAGATCAGAAACTCCATCAACAACTCATCGACCAAATAACATGGGCCAACACAACTATAAATTCATACAGAGAAAACATTCTTGATTTCGTCCATCCTCCTCCTTATACCTCCCAAATGCATGCAGATGCAACTTGCCATCATTTCCGTCCATCTACCAACAACTGCAAGAATCTCGCGACACTTACGATCGATCCCAACAAAGGAACCTCCAAAAAATGATGTCTACTCGTACTCCATTTTTTTTATTTTTCATTTTTTGACCAAAAGGTGTACGCAAGAGATGCCTTATCAGTTGATATGAAAGAAACCAAATATAGACTAGTAATGGTGCCCAGCGTTGCTGGGCATAAGTTCAACCTGTAAATATTTTGGCCGCAATGAGAAAAGCATGCAATAATAATTCAACTTTTGTAACTTTTTATTATAACAAAAACTTTCTAAAGCTTTAACAACATTTTAAAAGAAACCTAGCTCCTTCATGCTAGATAGTGTTGCATCTTACATTTTTGAGGTTTGAGTGGTGCCTGTTCATAGCAAATATGAGTGTGTTAAGTATTAATTTGAACTTAAGTGTGTAGCTCTTTGTAAGGCTGGGCATAAAGGTGGCACATTGTAAATGATGCATTGGAGTCATCATCCTTGGTATACATAAAGATCATATGGTGAAACACTAATGTTGAAATATGATATGTGAATATGGTGGGATCATTATGAAGTTGAACACTAATGATGTCAATATTGTAGTGTTGCTACTATTGAGGTGCAAAATGTAGCGCCACCTTACATTTCGATATTATGGTTCAAATTGTTCTACCCTTGTTTACCTAGGCGAAGTTGGAAACATGTTAATGATAGACCTTACATTTAGATATTATGGTCCGAATTTTTCTACCCTTGTTTACTTAGGCAAAGTTGGATGGACTTGTTAACGGCCTCAATATTTTGCAACTGGCATTTTGCTCTATACTACATGTCAATGAACTTCCATATTGTTGAGTCCTTTATCTTGTAAGAGGCCAGCGTTTTTCTCCGGCACTTATCTCCCACTTATTGACTCAGCACAATGTTATGTTTTACACTTGTGTTAGCATTGCGACTGGGTTGAGACATATTAAGGGTTGACATGTTGACATTATGACTTAGAACTTGTGCACTTATGTTAGTATAATGACTGGATTGAGACAATAGGGATTTCTATAAATCTTATATTCATGCAATGGTCTCATCATAAATTGAAATGAATGTCAATTTTGTCCTTGTTCAATTATGACTCCAATTATGATTCAAGAGGTGTGGCGCAATTCGTCTTGTGGTCCTATTCAACAATCTCCTATTTTATTTTATAGAATTTTAGAAAACCAAGCCTAGTTGTATATATATAAGGGATTGAGATGCACATTGCACCACAAAGAATGTTGCCACATATGGAATTAGACCACTGTGAGGCGCAAGACCATTAGCAATAGCACCCAGCATGTTCTCAAACTCCAAAATGCAAATTACGTTCTCCTGGGTTTTTCTTCGGGTTTTTCTTCTCCTGGGTTTTTCTTCGGGTTTTTCTTCGGGTTTTTCTTCTGGAAACTTTCAGGAGTGCCATGTTTGACCAGGAAAACCGGTAAACGTTTGCAAGGCAATTCAGGCCGACTTGTGTTACGTGTAGCATCACCTAGTATCTTTGATGTATATGTCTGTAAGTGCTCGAAGCTCAAGAAAATCTAAACACTTAAGATGAGATATGTCAGCATTCATAGTTAGTTTACATCCCGGCAAAGCCTTTTCCCCAGACCATCCGGACGATCCGGAGATGAGTTTCCTCGAGGTATTTTTTAGCATATCTTTCAAACTTGGCATTCCTTTTTCATTCCGGTCTTTGCGGTCCGAGTATGCTTACTCGGTGGCTGCAATGAACATTAAATGGTTAGTCCGGATAAAAAGAGTATGATCTGAACTTGAATGTTCAAATAATAAAAACGATTAAATATACCTCTTCACATCTTCCTCGAACAACAAATGGCTCGATAGATTTTATGTATAAATGAGATATCTTTGGACATGGCGGACATGAAATGAGTTGTTTCCAATAACAAATTCCTGAAGGTAATGCATCGGAAGGGAGTATTCTTGGATCATGACTTTAACGAGTTGGGGGTGCAAGGGAAGCAATCGGGCGGTGTCATCATTTAGCGGTATTTGGAAATGAAATTGAGGCATAGAATCTCTATTTTCGCCATCCTTCGCATAGCCACCTCTGTGGAAACCCCAAAGCGGGGAAAAATGTCCGATCATTCTGTCCCAGTTCTCGTGGCATTTGCTTTTTTGCGTGAGCCATGCATTTCTGGATATCCCAGTGGCGACATTGTGCCGACATTAATCCATGATCTCACTTCAGATATATATATGCAAAGCTGCATAAAAAGGAATTAGAATATAGACAATCAAAAGTGTAGGATAGAAGCAAAGGCTTACCAAAAGCATTGAAAGTTTGCTCACGGGTGTAGATCTATAGGTGCAAGATGATAATGTGCTAAAGCAATCTTGTAGATTGCTAGGAAGGCCTACGAGCATTGGATAAAGGCTGAAACATTTCGCCGGGCAATGAGACCAAATTTGAAAAGCCATGGACCATTTAAATCTGCATAAAGTGACAAACCACTTGAGTTGCAGCGCAGACGGATGAAAAAGGAGCATATACTTGCACCGCATGTGTATATTTACCAGATCGCATATAGTACTTCAAGAAGCCGGCCATGAACCGTTGCCAAGCTTGCTAGCAACTACATCAAATTATGCAAAGCATTGAATACAAACAATTAGCAGATTGTATATGTTTCAAAGACGTTTTTTGTCCATTATCTCATTCGGACCCTCAAGTAATTTTAGATAATTCCTTACGCCTTCGCTTTCGACATAAGGATTGCTCGCTTCATTATGTGTGTAGCTATAGCGGTATGTGTAGCCTCGCTCATATGCAATAAAACACCTATCCAACCTGCACCCTATTTTGCAAGAAGAAGAATTATTAATGGTCTGAAAATGTATGGGAATAAAGGAAATTCTTACCATCGGCAATAATCAAGAACGCATACAAGACATCCAACTTCCCCTCCAAGAGGGTCTTCCAAATAGACCCCCCCTCCTTGCATCTTCTTTCAACCGGTTGAAGAGGCAAACAACAAATTGGGATCAAGCATGGTATTTCTGTTGAATAGTTCTACGGGCAACATGATCAAATGTAAAGTCGCTTTACGATGCTCCCAGCCATGTCGGGCTTTGAGGGCTTTCTTGCATTATACATTTTCTATAACTCTCATGATGAAATGATATTCCAGAGCTACTGACTGTCCTAAGACTATAAGAATGGTCTGGAATTAGTTAAATAGCAGATTCTTTGGAGATGGCGGCGTTCATGGACGACAATTGGAAGCTTTGAAATTAGCTCCAAATGATCTCGGGACTTGTTCTTCAGGACTCTAGGAGGCCGATTTGGAGAAGCCCAGGTGCTGCAAGTCATATGGACCATCTAAGCAAGGGAACTCCAACGGGTATAATCAGAATCTGGGTTTTGTTATAACTTACTGCAGTGCAAGGGATGTTTGCAGGGTCCCGAAACTAACCTGGGTAATCGAAGCAGTTGCTGCATCCATCTGCTCGTCTCGATCAGGGAAAGTTGGGCGGAATTGCACAGCTCCGTTTTGATCGGGGTCATTCATTAGCCCCACACAATTTTCCTTTTACTTAAAGTTGTTATCTCTGCCGCCATCGCCGATGTATAGCTCCGACCTAAACCATAACGAAACTTTTTTCTTTCGTTCTTGTATTTTTTCTGTGGCACGTTTCCCTAAGGCAGGTTCCGGACCGTCCGATCTGAAAGTAGATGGCAAAGCACAATCGTAGCCATCCAGATTAGGGCTGGATCCAAATCCAGGAATTACAGCATAACATTATAATATAAGATATTTGGAAGATGAACGTTGGGGCGCCAACTGCTCGCGCCTTCCCTCACCGACCCAGCTTCCCGAGGATTTGCAAAGAATTCTACAGCCCTGATGGATGAGGCCTTGCTAGAGGCTGTTCTCCAGAGGTTGGGGTTCCCTCAAATTCCTTGGGATCATCAAGATTCGGTGTTGATAATTGAAAATTTGATCAGATTAGCCTTTGAAACAAGATCCAGAGTCGGTTTTTGCAGAATTAGCTTTAACTTCTTCTATCTGTGCATCCTTTGCTTTGACAGGGAAGGATCCATAAGGGTTGCCATACATAATTCACAGCCTTTCCTGAGCCTGGGAAACAATTTCGAAAGAAACCTCTTTCTTATGAACTATCCAGTGGATTTTGGGGTTGAGCCAATTTACCATTTGGCCATGTTCTTTGATATGGAACCAGCAAGAACTATTCCAGATATCGACACAGTGGTCTGGAGGTTTTCGATAGCTAACTAGAATCCCTGTCAGTTCTGGGATTCCGTGCTGGGGTACAGAGAATTTCAATGTAAAGGCGTCCTTTGGCTTTCTTTTGCCTCTTAGATTTTTTAGGATTTTTTAGGTCCTTTTCTGGTTTTGTCCTTCGTTTCCCTCTCCTTGGGGTCTGTGTAGAGGTTGCAGAAGGCCCTTCTCTTCTAAGCGCGCTCCCTCCGTCTCTGCTCTTGTCTTCTTCCTGCCATGAAGCCGAAGCCCACCACAGAGAAATCGAAGGCGGGGAGCTCCTCTTCGGCAAGGATTCCCTATGAGTACAAGGACACGGACCCCATTTTGGTGATCAAATACTGGGATCAAATCTTTGTGCTGGATAGCAAGAAAGATCAAACATGGGTTAAGATGAAAGAGCTTAAGGCTGCATTTGACATTATTCGGGAACAACAGGAAGCCGCTGCGGTATGTATGGGAATTCAAAAAGAGGGCCAGATCATAGTGTGCAGGTTGGAGATGCAAAGGCTAGAAAATCAGTATGCCGAGGGAAAAGCTAGCGACAGAGATCTTGTATGGCAGATGCTTCAGAAATTACAGGAAAATGGACCTCCTCCTTTACCAACTGATCAGAGTTAAAACAGGTCATTCCAAAGAAGATTGTTGCAGCCTCAAGAATCAGATTTTTAGGAGATCAATGACGGAAATGCTGCAAGCAGCAAAGAGCCTGGCTGAAGAGTTAGAGGATTTGGGATGGAAATCCAAGGCTTCCTTCAGATTGGTCAAGATATGGGAGGAGGCAGACGACCATGTCATTGAAAATTTCCGGAAGGAGTTCAAAAGCAAAACGCCAACCTTTGCCAATGATACTCTTAAGGATGCAGAAATGGAATACATAGCATACCAGTACCCCCTTGAAGCGACCAACAAATGTGAGATACAGGACAGCAATGGCTATTTCCATCCGATTGAAGCAAGCAACTGCGAGTGTACCAACTGTAACATGCTCTCAAGAAAGAACCTGGACAAGAATAGAACGAAAATTTCTGATCAAGTGCTGAAGTCCTCGGTTCCAGTTATGGGCAAGTACGACAAGATCAACGGTAAATCTTATAAGAATGTTTTGCTTTCAAATCCCTCTGATCCTAGTACTGTCTCTAATGAGGAGAGTAAAGATATTCTTGATTTGGATGCTATTAATGATAATTCTGCTATTATTAGAAACTCTAAGCATGGTATTCTGATCCACTTCCCTCAAAAGTGCCCTTCTATTGGGGAAGTTAAGTATTGGATAACAAAATCTCAGGCTATCCCTATTCTATCCATTCTTAAACTGGATCAAAAAACTTTCCAAATAATATGTAGGGAGGAGAAGAATGTGAACCATATCCTTTCCAGAAAAATTCATTCAATTCTTGGTATGATGGTGTATTTGATGAAATGGGACCCGGCCTATGTCCCTGGTGATTTTTCGACAGTTGCCACTACCACTTGGATTTCCAGTACTAATCTTCCTCCTGGTTTTTGGACTACTACTCATTTGAATGCCATTGCAAGTAAACTGGGAGAGGTCATCCAGATTTCTATCCCTCAAACCAATATCCCGGCAGTTTGTATTCAGAAGAAAATCCACTCCCCCTGGGTGGATACAATTCCCTGCAAAATTAGCAGCTCTAAATTTATTGATCTCCAAATATCTTATTCTAAAGAGCCTGTGGCTAATTTCCAGAGGAAATAATAAGGGTAAAGAGAAAGTTAAGGACAAAATCCCCGATCAAGGGAATCAGGTTTGGAGACCCAAAAGCAGAGTTGTAGAGGAAAAAGGGGAAGGAAGTGATAGTAACAAGGAAATTATGGTTATTCAAGACCCTACTCCTCTTCCTTTGCCTACCCCTAATCCTATTCAGGGGATCGATCAGGAAGGCAGAATAATTTTGCAATTTCCTCCCAAGCTTCTCATTTGTATTGATCCTGCTATTTTATGCTTAAGTGTTGTATGCTTATAGTTGTAGTAAGATGTAATAGTGTTGTTTCTTGGCTATGTTGATGTAAGTCTAGGTCTATTAAGACTGCTAGATGTACAACCCTAGATTAAATGCTGCATATTTATACATAGTTATATTAGATATAACAAGTATGCGGAAAATAGTCTGATCTGAAGTTATTTATTGAATTTGATCTTTTTTTTCTTAACTATCCTGGCCATAATCATATTAGTATCATCTGATTTTATAGATTTTTGTTTTGATGTTCTAATATATGGTGTTTATATCCAGATCAGAAATGTGTCAATGGCTCCCCGAGGTAGATTGGCTCTTTGAAGTAGAGAGGGACGCAGAGGACAAATGGTTCAAGGACAAACATCGATCTTGGCTGGGTTTGCATAATATTCTGGGCACTAGAATAACTTGCTACTATCACTTTCTTACAGCTCAATTGCTGCACGAGATTTAGTCCGTTTCCAGTTTTAAAAAATGGTATGCTGTTTTCTTGCTGTGCGAAGATGATAATAGCATCGTTCTCTATTTCGTTTCTTATGAATCTCCATCAAGGTTTCGTATTGTGTTATATCACTAGACCATGGGGTATGGTTGATTCGAGGTTCGATTCCTTGGCCCTGAAGTGTAGAATCTGATGTATGTTTTTGTTTTATGTATGTCAGATTATGAATGGAATATTATTAGATTAAAAGTACTACATGTAAAAGCCACTCAGGCTATGAATTGTAAGGTATTAATGATTAAACTTCTACATGTAAAAGCCACTACATGTAAAGCTATTAATGCAATGAGTTGTTCACAACATGTAAAGCTATAATGCAATGAGGTGCTCATAATCTAGCTTGTAATGCTTCGAACAATAAAAACCTAGAGATTACAAATGGAAAATTATTTATGATCTATTAAATAAAACACTACATGTAAAGCTAAAATAGAATGAGGTGTTAACAAACCAATTTGGAATGATCTGGACAACAAAACACTAGTAACTTATAACCTTAACCAAATCAAAAAACAGTGTTAAAAACTCAGTGCTATCTACTACTAAGCCATTTATGGTTTTGATGCACTAAAGATGAAAGGTTGTGGAACACCAACCAATGGTGACTTAAGAATTAAACATGTTAACTTACCACAATATTTAATCATGTAGTTTTAACGCTAAGAACCACATTTACAAACCACATTCATGAAGTGTTATAATAAACTATACCTACTAAACATGTTCTAAAAACCACCATATTGAACACCACATATAAACCCACTACATTTAGAATGTCAAAATACCACATTCATAAACCATACACATGAAGTGCTAAATTAAACTCTACCTATTAAACATATTAAAAAGCCACTTTAGAGAATACCATATCCAAACCACATACTAAAGCCATATATGGTTTTTAATGATATCAACCCACTTACCTGTATTGGTTTTGTAGAATGGTTTTTTGGTCATAACCATGGGAAAAACCATATAGTGTTTTAATTTTGGGTGCCTTGTATCAGTAGTCATTATCTCCGCTTCCCTCGTTACGTTAAAAAAACTATTCTATTCTATTCTATTTATGACTAGGGGTGCCTATGATTTTGAAACATGGAATACATGTTTGCCTAAGGTTTTGAAATATAAAATACTGGGATTCCTCTCTATACGGGTTCGCTTAGGGCATCCTATTTTGAGATACGGAGATTCGAACCTCTACCACAATAATTCAATTCAATATACTAATAAGAACGCTTTAACCAATGCTACCAGTAAACTAACGTGCTTTTTTTTTCCAATAATAACCTATTCAAATGTTTTAGGGGTATGGTATGGTCTCAAAGATAGTGACTTATGCATCCATATCAAATCCTCCTGGAACCCCTGTTATTGTGCTACATATTCATGAACTTGCCCATGTTTTTTGAATTTTTATTTTTTTTCTAAACCAAAACGTTAAAATCTCCCATACACACCAAAATAAAAAACAGGCTAATACGGGCTCTCATATTCTCAATTTCTGTTATTCTGTTTGTTGCCTTCTTGAATGGCTTATAAGTGAAGGATGCCTCTTATTCTAAATCAAGCGGCTCTAAATCAAGCGCAGCAATGCCAGACACACATCTGCAAAATTTATAATGTCAGAGAGCCATTGACATGCCTGTACATTATCACAAACTACATGTATAGCCACGGATTGTGTGACACTGTACTAATGACGACATATAAACAGAAGTTCGAGTCTTTCAATTGGAAAGTTCGACTATCATAATGCCAAAACTTGGAAAGATGGCTTATCCAAGGCACGCACTACAATTATATATTAGAGATAATTACCTAATTCTGGGCCCAGATCAAGGGAATATGCCATGTAATATTCCCTCTCAAAAATCAGAACCATCCAACAAAAAAGATGACGTGGTCCAACCCCAATTTCCATGTCATACTATGATTACGCAACTACAGCCATAAAGTCAAGATATCTCTTGACTTTATGACCTAGACATGCCTTCCTTTTGGCGCTCTTTGGAAAGCTTATGACTGGATCTTTCCAAAGACATATGATTCGAACCATTTGCATCCTTATACATTTCAGCTTTTTAGATGTTTTGATTTCGGGACTGATTACTATTATAGATCAGCCCATTTCGGCCCTCTGGAAGTAATTGCTTCTTCAATTCCTTTGCAGCAGCTAGGGGACTTTTCTATGGTGGGTATTAATCCCTTTGATCAGCCAAATTCGTCAGGGCCTGCTCGTCACCCCTTGAAGTCTCTCAGATCCACGAACAAAGATAACGGTTACAAAGGTGATGTGACTCGATCTCTCAATAAAGATGCTCATCTTAAACAACAGACATTAAATAGGGCATTGCATCTTTACTCTCAACGGGATAAGCATTGTCCATCGCAAATTCCCACAGGTGTTGGTGGAGAAAATGGCCCAGACGAACCTCCAACATGCGTTGGAGGTTCAACACATGATGATGGAGAGTAGATTGCATCCGTTACAGGTGTTGGCAGTGCAACTGGCCCAGACGAACCTCCAACACGCGTTGGAGGTTCACCACATGGTGCTGATGGGGAGCAGATTGCATCTCCTACAGGTGTTGGAAGTGCATATCGCTCAGCCACACCTCCAACATGCGTTGGAGGTTCAACTCATGATGATGAAAGGGAGCGGATTGCTGAGGCATTGCCCTCAGATGATTTCTCCAAGGTCCCTCGTCCAGCACGTCTTCCTTTCTATGTCAATTTGCTTCAAAAAGACCTAGAGAACAAGTTTGACATTCTTACAGCTACTTTGCACATGCAGCAACAAGAGATGACACAATTTCGATGTGCATTGAGGTCTGAATTGGCAACGTGTCGTAACGACCTTGCAACGCTCACTGGCAAAATTCATGCTGAATATGCAAAGCTTTGGGAAGCAATTGAGGGCGCAAAGTTGGAGTTTGCTGCTTGTCATATGACTGTGGAACACCTAATGGTTGATATTGGCAAGCAAAGACAAGATTTACTCTGCCATGTCTCTGATGTCTACGAGTTGTAATACTCGCATGCAAGCATTGGAAGAAAGCATGACCTGCCAAGTGACTGAGCTTGCAAAGGACACATCTAGTCGAGTTGCTGCCTTGGAACGTTCCTATTCTCATGCAATCAAGGCACCTCCAACTTCTTCTTCAAAGCATCATGATCCTAATGTGAGATCCATGCCTAGTTCATCCTCCCCCCAATTTCAAAACTCTCATGTAACAGGTTTTACATCTACACCTGCATCTACATCTGCTCAGAGGCGTAGAGAATACATTGGGGTGAAAGCATGTTGTAGTGGAACACCCTGGGTGTCCCCCCTGTCCCTCCTAAAAATGTGGTGGGAGATATCAAATTTGTGGTGCGATTTTAAATGTTTGTTTGGCACCTAGTGCATGTACTGCCCGGATTCAATCATTTCTTGAACTGCAACAACCCGATTCCTACGCCACCCGTCCCATTCCAATTTCCTACGCCACCCATCCCATTCCAATCTCCACCGAACCGATTTCTAAACCCACGACCCACCCGTGCCTTTCCTGAAGCACACGGCTATGGCGCTTAATCCGGTTATGGATCAATCCGGTTCATACTTTGAATCATTTAATTTGGAAGCAAATCTGCCTAAAATCTCAAACCGGAGCACAGGTAAGAGAAAGAGAACTCTAGAACAAGAACGGGATCATAAAAGACGCCAAAGGAAAAGAAAAAGGGAAGCTAAAGAAGAATTAGCAAAAATTGCATCAGCAGAGGGAGGATCCACCAGAACGGCCTCTACTAGGCGTCGGATGGTATTAAAATTGCTATCTTCATTTCATAGCACCACTAAAGGCTTGGCTGACGGTGATAAGAAAGAGGTTTTACGAGATTTTCTGCAGGATGACACAATGGACAACGTACTTGGTGAAGAGCTGAAAGATTTGCAAGCCAAGAGCATTGTGGTCAGCAACCTCAGGGCTTCCATTCAACTTGTGAAGAAGTCTAACAACAATGACAGTTTAGCAGCCAAGAGTAGTTGCCTTGCTATGGCCGTAAGAGGAAGCATTAATACCGAAAGTGCTAATCCCCGCCGCTGCTCGGGTTTTGGTAAACTGGTGGGTGTTCATCCTAGGAATCTTACCAAAGCAAAATTGAAGAGGGAAGAGATAGATTGCAAAGGGGGGAAATGGGTTTTGTACAAAAGAGTTACAAGAGCAGATGCAATTCCCAATTCAGTCATAGAACTTGTGCAGCAATTTTGGACCGAAAACAGTAGGGTCTCTCCAAATGCAAAGGATGTTAAGTTCAGAAGATTGGAACGAAATGTAAGAGAGGATCATGCCACTCACTATCTGGAAGAATCACAGGTTATTTCATTTCTTCATCTTCACCACATTTTTTTTATTGTTAATGTGGTATGTTGTATGTGGTTAGTGATTGCTTGTGATATGTGGTTGGTGTGGTTAGTGATTGCTCGTGGTGTGTGGTGCCTATTAATCTTTGTGATATATGATGTGTCTTTAGCCTAGTGTGGTGAGGCACGTGGTGTAAAATAAATCTTTGTAAATATATGCTTTGTGGTGCCTAGTGTGGTGAATAACATGATGTAAAATACATCTTTGTAATATATGCTATGTGGTGCCTAGTGTGGTGAAAAATATGGTGAAAAATAAATGCTATAAATATACGCTTTGTGGTGCCTAGTGTGGTGAATAATATGGTGTAAAATAAATCTTTGTAATATATGCTATGTGGTGCCTAGTGTGGTGAATAACATGGTGTAAAATAAATCTTTGTAATATATTCTATGTGGTGCCTAGTGTGGTGAAGAATATGGTGTAAAATAAATCTTTGTAATATATGCTATGTGGTGCCTAGTGTGGTGAAAAAATATGGTGTGCAATAAATTATGTATTATATGCTTTGTGGTGCCCAAAGGTGGTGTGAATAACGAGGTGTAAGATGAATGTCCATAATATATGCTATGTGGTGCCTAGTGTGGTGAAAAATATGGTGTACAATAAATTATGTATTATATGCTTTGTGGTGCCTAGTGTGGTGAATAACGAGGTGTAAGATGAATGTCCAAATATATGCTATGTGGTGCCTAGTGTGGTGGAAAATGTAGTGTGCAATAAATATCTTGATCACCTTGTTATCTTCCTTGCGGTTGCAATTGTTCAGGAAATTCAAGATGGAACATCCTAGTGTTATGATCAAGCAGGGATGTTTGAAAAGTTGAAACCATGGTTTGTTGTAAAATTAAAGGACTTCAATAGTTGTTCTTTGTATATACCATGTTAGAATGCGATGCTAATAGATGGCTTCAATAGTATGAGAACTAAGCACCCAAAAAAGCTGCAATGCACTTGTCGACTTTTTGCGGTCGGAACATATATGGTGAATGCAGAATGCCCGAATACAAAATAAGTAGCACAAGAAGTCTGTGGCGGGGAACCTTATGTGAGAAAACTAGCTTCCAACCTTACCATAAGAGGGAATGCATTCTAGGTGAGTGTAAAAAGTGTGGGATTAAGAAGTTCCCTATCCTGCCCACATGAACAATCTAGTGATAGTGGCATGGTGAAGTGGGAATACCTAGACTATGAAAAAAGCGTATTCGAGAGATGGCAGCAAGAAGTCTAAGCTCGTTCACCAAGACAATGAAACCAAGTCTTCCATCGGTGAACAAAATGTTGGAGAAGCTTCCAAAATTTCCTTTACACAACTTCGGATATAAGTGGCGGCGTGGCCGGTACAAAGAACTCCTTGATAACTTGCACGGAGATGCTTACCTATCCGTGGTTGACTTCAAGAATTATACTTTTAAGGAGCGAGAATGAAGTTCAGTCCATGCTTATTTGGGTCAACAACCAGATAACTATATTTGTTCAAATAACCTATCGGGTTGATCCACGCATGACACCATTGAGAAGGAAACACACTACTATGTGTTGGGATGATAGGGAACATGACACACTTTTTGTTCAACATTGTTTTATGAAACATTTTGAGTACTTAAAGCGAAAAGGCAATGTCCCCAAACAAAGACTATGTATTTTCAGATGGTGTTGCATCACAATTCAAAGCAACCCGGATCATTTTATTTTGTTGGAAGGTACAGCGGTTGTGATACGAGAGGTCAACATGATGTGGAACTTCTTTGGATCAAACCATGGAAAAGGTGAACATGATGGGAAGGCGTGAGAATTGAAAAGATGGATCTGAGGTCTACAAAAATTAAACATCCCGACATTAAACTAGATAATGCCCATGATGTGGTAAAAATTGCGAGAGAAACAATTTCAATGTGGTACATCCGAGTGGACTGAAAATGGAAGAAAAGTTCTGAGATACTTAAGGGAAATAAAACCCGAGGATATCAACAGGGAAAAGGCTTGGGGTGCGAGAGACAATTCCGAAACCGCACAAATTCATTCACCCATGGATTCAAGATGGAAATCCAACACGCCTACATACCGTAAAGCTATCATGTTTTTGCAGCAATTGTTTGGATGGAAAATGGGACATGTGTGAGAACAAATTGTATGTAGATGAATGGAACCTTGTAGTCGTTGAACCATCCTCCAATGTTCATGCGGATGTGGAAGAGACCCGCAAGTCTACCGTGCCACTATACTCAACCTTGGCAAATGTACTTGCGTAAGCACTTAGAGAAGGAGACGACTTTGCGATTCTTTGCACCTAAAGGGAATGAGGATGATTCTATTTTTGGATGTTGCTATGCACCAAGCCAAAATTTGAAGTTGAAAATGACTTCAAGCAGAACGGAAACTTGTTTATGAGAGGTGAAACCGTTGTGGAGGGCATTTACTATAGAAAGAAGCCTCGGTCAAAGGTGATGTATGAGTTGTTGACAAACGAGCCAAAGTCACTTGTATTCTCTACTCAAATTTGTGCTATTCGAGTTCCCATGCAGCAGATCAAGAAAGATGCTCGAACTGTTTACAGGCTAGACCAGGCAGATGAGGAAAAGATTCTAGAAAACTTGTCCGAGGTTTTATCTGATGAAGATAGCATGTCTGATGAAGAATAGTTGAACACATTCTTACAGGTTAGGAAATGATTCAGAAATTTTGAATATATGTTGTTGTGTCTTGCCTTGTTTGGGAATAATATAAGAAACTCAATTCCATGCTCAATTGTATTTTTTTTTTTTTTTTTTGAGTGAATGGGGTTTTTTTCATTAATTATAGAAAAAGATACAACATAGTGAGTGAGCCTTTATAGGTAGGCTATTTATGATAAAGCATGCAAATAAATACAAATGAAGTAGGTGCCGTTGAAAGCACATAGCAATGTTTTATAATAACAGTAGTAGTTGTGATATGTGTTATCTTTTAACAGAGTGAGCGTAGGACCAATTCTACTTGAAAAAAGATGTAGATGTTAATAAGATGCAGAAGTTATATGCAG
The DNA here is from genome assembly GCA_021234155.1 of Isoetes taiwanensis. Taxonomy (NCBI): domain Eukaryota; kingdom Viridiplantae; phylum Streptophyta; class Lycopodiopsida; order Isoetales; family Isoetaceae; genus Isoetes; species Isoetes taiwanensis. Next base: position 45,921 of record JAJEKV010000323.1, on the reverse strand, counting down.
ATCTGTTTCTTGTCAAAAAAGGGAGAGGTGCAAGTCAATGATGTGGAAGAGTGGGGTGATTTGTGTGGAAATGGTAGGTGTTTAGGAATTCATGGTGAGCTCGGAAATTAGGCTGAAGTATAAGAGTGTTGCCATTTCCCCAGTTTAGCTCAGTAATCAGCCTGTCTGCATTGGTAGTGGACATCAAAATTATCAAAGTGCCATATGCATCTGCCAGGCACCTGTGATGATAATAGCATTCCCTGTAGTACTCAAACTGCTGATCTGTCATTCTTCTGCTGTTGCTTTCCATGAACCACCATATTTGATGCATAAGATATGTGCCTCTGCAGAATTCTATAGCCCATTCTAGTTCATCATCAGGGATATCAATTATATCTATATCTGTGATGCCCCCTAATCGTACTTTGTCCACTTTTCATGAGTGTATTGAATATCGTGTACCAATCTCTGCCCTGGGAACAATCTATATTCTACAGGTTCCACTGAAGTTCCAATGTCTTTGCTAAGGTTCCTCATGTAATCTCTGAATAGCTGTATGTTTGTGGGGACTCTGGATTGTTGGTATTCAAAATCTGAGGCAAATTGCTCGTCCGAGATGCTCGGCCCAGCTGGTCTCAGAAATAGAGGAACTGGTACACCATTAGCATCCAATCTTGGCAGAGTTTGAGATCCTCTTTGATCCAGAGAGAGTGTATCCCAGTTTGGAGCAAAGTTGCTGAAGTGGTTCATATCTTTTGACAGAGGATCTTGGGATCGAGATGGAATGCACTTAACTGTGAGAGTAGAGCGTCCCTTTGAGCAGCATGAAGGAGCATGAAATTGTGAAGGAGCGAAAGAGAATTTGAATTTAGGGCTGACGTGCCATGTAAAAGTTTATTTTTTTTGGGAAAATTCGCCATAAATTTCACCACATGTGTCACCACATGTTTCATCACATATTTCACCACATGTCTCACCACGTGTTTCACTTTCTGTCTCTTCCCCCGAGACAGAGATCCTTCTGAACAGCTTTTTCACTGAAATGCTTTCCTTTTCCTTAAATTCTCTCGGTCCCATCAATTCCTCTCATCATCCTTTGGCTGACAGCCATACCTCGGGCAAAAATCATTATGGGATGGCAAAAATTAATGACCTCGGGCAACCCAAAAGGCCCGAGGTGTCATTCTTCTTGCTCCCGACTGAGTTTACAGTTTACAGTTTACAGTTTACAGCAGCTACTTCAGCAGACATGGCCAACTTCACCTCTTGGATCCTGCAAAACGATGGCACTCCGGAATGGGACAATGTCACCAGAGAAGAAGAGCCCATGATACCTAGGCGCGCTGTCCCGATTTTCACCCATGCAAAATGGATGGACATTCTCAGGCAACAGAAATTTCTCTATTCACCGGATGAGAATATGACCACAGAAATGTTGAAAACTCTCACCAGGAGGATGAATTATACATCAAACCTCCCAGATCTCTCAACTTTCTCTGCTTCCACTGAAATTTTTACACACCAGCATCTTTGGCCTATTCCTCCTACTATTGACCAGGATCTGCGAAGGTTGAAACCTTTTCTGCTTAATGGCTACCAAGCCTTTACGCTAGACAGGTTCTGCTTTTGTTATGATAGGTTGTTTACAGAGGAACAATTCCTTCACTTCAGGGATATATTCTATCATCACAAGGGCTTGCAGGATGCACATGGAGAAGCTGCTATTCTGTTTGGTAACACTGCACCATTATGGTTTTTTGCTTTCCCTCCAGAATGGGATGATATAGGCTGGCAAGCTGACCCGGTGGCCACTGATCTGGTGGTCATAGAAGATGACGAGGAGGAGCTGGACCCAGATCTCTTTTTGATAGACCACACTCACCCCGGTTTTTGGTCCACTGTGGAAAACATCAGTTTTGGTAGGTCTACATGTCCTGTTTTCAAAGAATCCTACATGTGGATTTGTGGAGGTATGGTTTTGTTCAATAATGGTGTTCTTTTTTCAGTGGACTAAAACATCCACTGTTGTTTTGTAGTTTCCTCTATTGTGACATGTCATTTTATAATACAATCCACCGTAGGAAAGAATACTTGAATTTCTACATGTCTAATAATTCTGTTGTCACATGTCTTTATAGATGTAGGAAAGAATATTTGATTCTCTACATGTCCCATGCTTCCATTCACATGTCTTTATAGTAGTAGGACAGAGTACTTTATTTACTAAAGCATTGTAGGAAAGAATACATGAATTACAACATGTGTAATACTTCTATTGTCACATGTCTTTATAGAAGTAGGAAAGAATACTTGATTCTCTACATGTCGTATGCTTCCATGTCACATGTAAAACAATTCTATTCTTTATAGTAGTAGGACGGAGTACTTTATTTGCTAAGGCATTGTAGGAAAGAATACATGAATTACGACATGTGTAATACTTCTATTGTCACATGTCTTTATAGAAGTAGGAAAGAATACTTGATTCTCTACATGTCCTATCCTTCCATATCACGGGTCTTTATAGTGGTAGGACAGAGTACTTGATTTGCTACATGTGATGCACGTGCACGATCACATGTCCTTATACTAGTATTCCATGTAAGACAAGTTACTTCAACTACTTCAATTACTTAACGCCTATTTTTGCATAACAAAACCATCAAGAATTTGATTTGTATTCCTTGAGGGGTGCGGGACCCATTTGCAACAAATCCCTAAGCATTAATGTCATAGGACCACGCATAAAATCCTAACAATATCCTAACATTTTGGATATTGTTAGAGAAAAAACCATTAAACCACGCCTACATTTTTGCATAACAAACCATTAAGAATTGTGAGATGTATTTCTTTATGGAGGAAAGGACCATTGCAACAAATCCCCAAGCATTAAAATGGCAAGACCATGCAATATCCTAACATTATTCCCCCATTTTGGATATCGTTAGTGGAACACCATTAAACCATTCCTACATCTTGGTATAATTTAGACCATTAAGAATTTGAGATGTAATTGTTTATGGGGAATAGGACCATTGCAACAAATCCCCAAGCATTATAAAATGGCAAGACTATGCAATATCCTAACATTATTCCCCCATTTTGGATATCATTAGTGGAACACCATTAAACCATGCCTATATCTAGTTGGTACTAAGGTTAAGCTATAGGCGATCCAATAGTTATCCACGCCATCCAATGGTTTTAATTGTATCTAATTTATCTTATCCAATGGTTCTTTCTAACGATTTGCACTAAGAATCCAATGGTTCTTTGAAAAACAAGATAACTTATTGCACTTAGACGATTTGCATTAAGAATTAGAGATGTAATTGTTGGAGCCATCAAGCAAAATACCACACTAACACCTTAAACCTAAACACAAACTTCGGAAAACCTTGCTCGGGGAAAACCTTGCTTCCGAGTCATGAGGGACCAAGTTACGGGTCATTTTTTGCAGCAAAAGAAACACGATCCCTCTACATGGCGTGATACGCACCCTTCGCTAAGGCCAATTCACTCTGAACGTCTGGACATGAGCTACTTTGGCACGTCCGGGAGCAGGGGTGGTCTTCTGCCCACGAAACTTGGTCTCCAGGGTAATGTCGATGTTTGAGTCCGTTGGCGGTCGGATCACGTTCGGGGTGGGAGAGTTGCCCGTCAGGTGGCCAAGGACCTTCGGAGAGGGACCTTTGGGACCGAACTTCTTCCGAAGGTTTTAGGGCTCAGATCTTACGGCGTCAACGCCCTCCCACTACTCATGACATTGTGCAAGATCCTAGTCCAATCGACCGGTATGGCCTCCAAAAACGCAAAACCACAGTGGGTTCCTAGGTTATTGTAGGGTTTACGTTATGGAGGTCGAGTTTTATTCATTGCACTTGAGACATGGTCGAGAAGCTGCAGATTGAAAACCGAAGCAATAAAACCCGCGAAATGGGGTTTGGATTTACCGAGGCGGGCTTTTCCTACCGGTGCTCCTCGGGGAGGGCAAATGCCAATGCCTCCCTTCCCGAAACCGGTTTCCCTATCCATTGTTGAATTTTCCATTCAAGTAACTTGCTTCGAAAGGGCTCAAAAAATTCAAGATCTGTCCGGGGAGAACATATAAAACCGCAAAGTCTCCCTGCAATGATCGGCGGTGTAGAAAACCAAGTGTTTTGTCATTCGGGCGGTACAAAGGCCCCCGGAATGGAGATTTGACTTCGCCATGTCGTCCGAAATAGTGAAATTACCTTAGGGACCAAGTTACGCGGTCATTTTTTGTAGCAAAAGAAACACGAACCCTCTACATGGCGGTATTCTGCACCCTTCGCTAAGGCCAATTCACTACGAACGTGTTGGACATGAGGTACTTTGGCGGCGTCCGGGGCGCAGGGTGGTCTTACGCCCACGAGACTTGGTCTCGGGGGTAATGTCGATGTTTCGAGTCCGTTGGCATAGTCAGATCATAGTTTCGGGGTGGGAGAGTTGCCCGTCCGTGGCCAGGGACCCTCCAGAGAGGACCTTTGGGTCGAACTTCTTCTGGAAGGTTTTAGGGCTCCGTCATCTGGCTTCAACGCCCTCCCACTACCCCATGACATTGTGCAAGATCCTGGTCCAATCTGACCAGGGTATGGCCTCCAAAACGCAAACCCTGTGCCTTGCCAGGTTATTGTAGGGTTTACGTTTGCCAGCCAAAATGTGGTCAGTTGCACTTGGGACCTGGTATACCTTTTTCGAACATGCATGCGGAGCCATGGCAACTGAAATAACAGACTTTGGATCTATTGGCGATCCCGAATCATTCCAAAAATATTTGCTACTACAAAATGTGTTTTGCGACACTGGGAGCTCGGTAAATCCAAACCCCATTTCGTCAGTTTCTATTGCTTCTGGTTTTCAACTGCAGCTTCTCGACCATGTCTCAAGTGCAACTGAATAAAACTCGACCTACCCTACAATAACCTAGCAACCCACAGGGTTTGCGTTTTGGAGGCCATACCCGGGTCAGATTGGACCAGGATCTTGCACAATGTCATGAGGTAGTGGGAGGGCATTGACGCCAGAAGACGGAGCCCTAAAACCTTCCAGAAGAAGTTCGTCCCAAAGGTCCTCTCTGGAAGGTCCTTGGCCACGGACGGGCAACTCTCCCACCCCGGAACTGTGATCTGACTCTGCCAACGGACTCGAAACATCGACATTACCCTGGAGACCAAGTTTCGTGGGCAGAAGGCCACCTACGCTCCAACATGCCACCACATATGGCTCCATGGGTCAAACATGCCACCTAGGCCCAACATGCCACGTGGGCTCCTACATGCCAACGTGGCTCCAACATGCCACGTGAGCTCCAACATGCCACGTGAGCTCCAACATGCCAAGTTGGCTCCAACGTGCCACCTAGGCTCAAGCATGCCAAGGTGGCTCAAATATGCCACCTAGGCAGAAGACCATCCCTGCTCCCGGACACGCCAAAGTAGCTCATGTCCAACACGTTCGTAGTGAATTGGCCTTAGCGGAGGGTGCAGAATACTGCCATGTAGAGGGTTCGTGTTTCTTTTGCTGCAAAAAATGACCGTGTAACTTGGTCCCTAGGGTAATTTCGCTGTTTCGGACGACATGGCGAAGTCAAATCTCCATTCCGGGGCCTTTGTACTGCAAGAACGACAAAACACTTGGTTTTCTACACCGTCGACTGCAGGACACTTTGCGGTTTTATATGTTCTCCCGGACAGATCTTGAATTTTTTTGAGCCTGCTCCAGGCAAGTTACTTGAATGGAGAATTCAACGGTCGGATAGGGAAATCGGGTTCCGGGAAGGGAGGCATTGGCATTTGCCCTCCCGGAGGAGCACTGGTAGGAAAGCCTGCCTCGGTAAATCCAAACCCCATTTCGTCAGTTTCTATTGCTTCTGGTTTTCAACTGCAGCTTCTCGACCATGTCTCAAGTGCAATTGAATAAAACTCGACCTACCCTACAATAACCTAGCAACCCACAGGGTTTGCGTTTTGGATGCCATACCCTGGTCAGATTGGACCAGGATCTTGCACAATGTCATGAGGTAGTGGGAGGGCGTTGACGCCAGAAGACGGAGCCCTAAAACCTTCCAGAAGAAGTTCGTCCCAAAGGTCCTCTCTGGAAGGTCCTTGGCCACGGACGGGCAACTCTCCCACCCCGGAACTGTGATCTGACTCTGCCAACGGACTCGAAACATCGACATTACCCTGGAGACCAAGTTTCGTGGGCAGAAGGCCACCTACGCTCCAACATGCCACCACATATGGCTCCATGGGTCAAACATGCCACCTAGGCCCAACATGCCACGTGGGCTCCTACATGCCAACGTGGCTCCAACATGCCACGTGAGCTCCAACATGCCACGTGAGCTCCAACATGCCAAGTTGGCTCCAACGTGCCACCTAGGCTCAAGCATGCCAAGGTGGCTCAGATATGCCACCATCAGCTTTAACATGCCACGTAGGCTGCAACATGCCACCTGGGCTCCAACATGCCACGTGAGCTCTAACATGCTACCTAGGCTCCAACATGCCACCTAGGCTCTAACATGCCACCGTGCCTAGGTGGCATGCTTGAACCTAGGTGGCATGCCTGAGCCACCTTTGCATGTTGGAACCTAGGTGGCATGTTGGAGCCTGCGTGGCATATTGGAGCCACCTTGGCATGTTTGAGCCTAGGTGGCATGTTAGAGCTTAGGTGGCATGTTTGAGCCACCTTGGCTTGTTGGAGTCCACGTGGCATGTTGGAGTCCATGTGGCATGTTTGAGCCACCTTGGCATGTTGGAGCCTAGGTGGCATGTTAGAGCCTAGGTGGCATGTTGGAGCCACCTTGGCATGTTAGAGCCTAGGTGGCATGTTGGAGCCACCTTGGCATGTTAGAGCCTAGGTGGCATGTTGGAGCCCACGTGGCATGTTTGAGGCACCTTGGCATGTTAGGCATAGGTGGCACATTTGGAGCACACGTGGCATGTTTGAGCCTAGGTGGCACATTGGAGCACCGGCATGGCATGTTTGAGCCTAGGTGGCATGTTGGAGACCACTTGGCATGTTTGAGCCACCTTGGCATGTTAGAGCCTGGGTGGCATGTTAGGCCCTAGGTGGCGTGTTGAAGCCCACGTGGCATGTTTGAGCCACCTTGGCATGTTGGAGCCTAGGTGGCATGTCGGAGCCACCTTGGCATGTTCGAGCCTAGGTGGCATGTTGGAGCCAACATGGCATGTTTGAGCCACCTTGGCATGTTAGGAGCCTAGGTGGCATGTTGGAGCCCACGTGGTATGGTTGAGTCACCTTGGCATGTTTGAGCCACCTTGGCATCTTAGAGCCTCGGTGGCATGTTGGAGTCACCTTGGCATGTTAGAGCCTAGGTGGCATGTGGGAGCCCATGTGGCATGTCTGGGCCACCTTGGCATGTTAGATCTTAGGTGGCATGTTGGAGCCACCTTGGCATGTTCGAGCCTAGCTGGCATGTTGGAGCCCATGTGGCATGTTTGAGCCACCTTGGCATGTTGGAGCCTAGGTGGCATGTTGGAGCCACCTTGCCATGTCGGAGCCTTATACGTGGCATGTTGGAGTCCATGTGGAATGTTTGAGCCACCTTTGCAAATACTTAGGTTGCAAATCTTCTCTTAAACAACCCACCATATGTTCATCCTCCATAATATTCATTCAGAGAACTTTCGAGAAGCCTTGTTATAGAAAGTATTCAATATCTTGCATTGCTATACACAGAATCGTCGAGTAGTCTCGAGTGGAAGTTAAGAATGCCCTCCTCCTCACAATAGTAATACATGTTCCATATTCAATTTAGAAGAATGTTTGTGTGAAACAACTATGTGATACACTTGCTTAAAATTACTGTATATTTCTGTACATTTTACAACGAATAATATGCCCTCGCTATCTATAGCGTCGTCGCCACGCGGTTTCTTTTGACAGGGCTGAGTGATCAGAGATGGAGGCCACTATGATGAAGTGTCTAGAATAGCCATGCAGTCGCAGAGTCCATCATTCAAATGCTCTGCAGTTGCTGAGCCCTGCATTCAGATGCCCACTTCAAACCATCGCTTGGGAAGAAACGAGTAGTCCCCTGTCTTTCCCCTTTGTCAATTTCTTTTTTGCTTGCAAAGGCAAATCCAAATTGGATTATTGGGCCACAGCCAGAGCAGTTCATCCTATAGCTGAATAGGGAAGTACTACCCTGCCATAGCCGAACTCTATTTTCTAAATATGTGCAGGTATGGATTGGGATGACAAAAGGGACGATTGTTTTTCTGTTGTGCCCTATTTTCTGGAAAGTATGAGAAGGCATGGCTCCACCGGCTACTGCATCGCTTCCTTCTCTGAAAGAAAAGAATCGACGAGCCATATCCATAGCCATAGCCGCTCCTGCTCCTTCTGTTCGTAATTTCAGCAAGTGTATATAACGTAAGGGAATATTCCCTCAGCGATGCTGCGGCTTCGCCGCTTGGGTGCCACCCGTCTTGTGGCGCCGCCTCAGGAAATTCGCTGGTGGATTTTCTAGAATTGGAACTTTCCCTAGTACATTGGATTTGTGGGAAAAAAGCCACAACTATATTATATTTTTATAAAAATGCTCTTATCAACGACCCAGATGGGCCAAGATGAACGGCCTGGATTTCGATCCAGGTCCTCTCCTCATATTGGCCTGTGTTTCCTTTTGAATTGGCAAAATGACCATTACGCCTTTGACGGGCTCTGCTATGGCGCCCGCTATGGCGCCGCGGCGTCTGCTTCCACTTCAGCTATGGCGCTCCGGCTATCCAGGCTCCTTTCATGCATGCCCATGGCATCTGCTTCCATGCATGCCCACTGGCTAGTAAGCAATCCTAGTGTTTTAATTTAATATGGAAAATATGTAGGCCATATGGCCATGGCCAATATAGCAAGGATATACACGTAGCGCACGTCCTGGCCATTTTATATGGCGTGAATATAGCAGGACCCATGGTGTCACATGTTGAAATGAAAATAATAATTAAACTATGCAGTGAAAAATTAGCCCACATGGATGGCCCAGATCTCGGCAGAGGTGGACGGCCGAGATTGCAATCTTCATGGTGTTATCCTATTGGTTGGACTAAAGGAATGGACGGTCTAGATTTTGAAAAAATAGACGGCTAAGATGGCGATCCTCTTGGTTTCATTCTATTGGTTAACTTTTCCCGCCCCTGTATCAGGGTTTTCATTGCGCAGCTATTGGTTAACTTTTCCCGCCCCTCTATCAGGGTTTTCATTGCCCAGGCGCTTGCATGCACACAACCATGGCAGATCCGAAGCGAGCAGCGGTGAACAAACATCCATGGCGGTAGAAGCGGTAGAGCACACATTCGGCAGCTTTGGCAAATCCGACAGCTATGGCAATGGCAAATCTTTGGTAGCTATGGCGATGGCAAATCTTTGGCAGCTGTGGCAATGGCAAATCCGTCAGGTTTTGTTAAGTTCTTAGAGGCTTGTTTTTCGTTTATTTTCTAACCTTTGTTTCTCTGAATCCGAACTCTGAAAGCATAACATTTTCCAGGACTAGGAAGCTTGATCAGAGCTGGAAGCAGATTATTTTGCTTGGGCTTGAAGGGTTGCAGACTTGCTGGATGCAATCTGATGGAACGAATTCGTGGTAGTGTTAGAACAGCCGATTCATTTCTGTGTTGCTATGCCGGAGCAACAGAAGCTAAACAGCTGCCTGGCTTCCTTAGAATGATCTGTTTTTGGATGTTGCTTATCATATCCTATTCTGAATGCCACTTCATTCCTATTATTGGTCCTGAAATCACTTCTTATCTTTGATCTTGTCCCCAAAAGCATTTCGAGCATTTGATCATCTAAGAGCCATGCTTTTTGCAACCGTCTCACCTATTTGCCTTATGATTTGTTCCTCTAGGAACCATTTCGACCCTTTACCTCTAAGATCGGAGATAACTAATGGCAAAAAGCTGATATTTTTTTGGCAAGAACAAGCAGCACGCATATCCCTGAAAGCTCAACTTGTGGAAGAGGGCAACTTTGCTTGACAGTGACATATAATCCTTGGGACATGGTGGTGGTCTGCCTCATCTTATCATTTTTATCCTTTGCAATCTTTCTCATCATGACTGTAAGGATCACAAGAGCAGTGATTATTGATTCGTATGATTTTTCATAAATTTAAAACCCTTTCATCTTACAGGCCTCGTTTTTACGAGATTATCATATGGGCAGCTTCTTGTTTTTTCAGTACAATTCAACTTGGAGTGTTCTCTCATTCTTGTGAAGCCATCATATTGGTTATTTTCTAATATAGAAGAAGAACTGAGCATCTTATATGCAGTAAGTTGTGCGATGTTCTAAATTCTATGAAAATGAACTTGGCAAGCTTATTGCAAAATTACTTGACTTCTCAAAGAGCCTCATAGGTTTATAATCACGTTCTATTTTATTTCAGGGTCAAGACAAAAAGATATGAGGGTTTCTTGATCCTTTCCCATAATGCTTCTTAGTTGTCCGTGAAACATGCTTATAGTCTGATCTGTTCCATGATGAAGCTTATAGTCTGATCTGTTCCATGATGAAGATGAAGTTGTGGAAGAAGAAAAGGAGAGTTGAGATGACGTTAGTCATTGTTTTTAACCACAACCATTAATTCAATTGTTTTAAACCTTAACCATTGAATGTTAATTGAATGTTATAATCTGACGTTAAAATTTAAAATTTAGATTGCAATCCATCAGTATCAGTATATATAAATGAGAATGGAGATAACATGAATATTATGTCTTATGGACTTGTTTGGGTTCGATTCCCAAAAGGCTTTTTTTTTTACAATTAAAAAAATCAATGCAAAATTCATAATATATTAGCTTTTAAATTGTGGTTTATAGTAATTTTTTATTTTAATGTGTGCCATGTGTCAACATTTGATTTGATAGAAGACATATTAAAAACAATACCTTCTTTTTCTACATGTAATAATAATGCTTTTTTTATTTCAAAAGTATGCCACGTGTCCATATTTGATTAGCTAGAATAATATTTTTTTATTTAAAAAGTATGCCACGTGTTAATATCTCATTAGTTAAACAACCACATTAAAAACATACATTTTTTCTACACGTTATAATATTATTTTTTACATGTCCTTATTTCAGGAAAACTATAGCTAGATTCCAATAACACATGTAGGGTTTCGTAAATAAAAAAAAGGCCATACGTGATTTTTTTTTTAGTTTTGCAAAAACAACACTTGAAACAACATGTCCATATTGCGAAAAAGAACACTTGAAAACATCAACTTTCTATTTCCTACGTGTTCTTTTCTTTGTAGTGTTTTATTTCTAGTGTTGTAATTTAGTTTTTCAAGTGCAGTAAAATTAAAACCTACACGTGCTATTTTAAAGATAAACAACGCATGGTTCCGCCAAAAAACAACAGCGAAGGAAAAAAGTACACGTTGACAAAAATTCACAAAAACCATGTCAATTTTCTCTACGCATGGATTTTTCTGCCAAAAGACCACAGTGGGAAATTTCTGCCAAAAAACCACTGTCTCTTTGTGCAAATCCGGATAAACAGGCCACGTGGACTTTTGGGGCCATTTTGGTGTTGTTTTTGGCATAAAATAACACTTCCGTACAACTAAAAAACAACTGTGGACCAAAAATTGGGGTCAGTGTGGACGCACAGGAATGAAAGCAAGTGTATATAAAAAATTTTGTTGCTCATGTAATCTGAAATGTTTAATAGAAATCCTGGCTTGTAATCTGAAATGTAACCTTATGTAATCATTTTATATGTTTAATATAAATCTTCACTCTTCAATCTCTCACTGTTTAACTGACAGGGTGAAAGTGACACACAGAAAAATTACATTAAGGATGAACAGAATGGGACAGAGAATCATTGGAAATCTGTCACATCAAATGCAAGGTGTGCAGGAAGCATTGGGGGGAAACCCTAAATCTAGTTTTGCATGCAGACATTGGCTTATCCCAATCCAGCTATGGCGGAAGAAAACAGAAAGAGAACACGAGCACAAACAATTTCGCCAGTTCAAATGCAGTCGCATCTGGTAGGACCTATACTGGAGCAAATAAACCAGGAACAGAGGCGGATATTAGAGGAGCGGAGGACCCATGAATTCCGAGGTATTCTAGGCTTAAAACATAGGTTAATTCCTGATGGGCTTAAAGAATTAGAAGCCACGGCAGTGATAGGTGGTTGCCTTTCTTTGTAGTAGATGTTGTTTTACACAGATGATGTTGTTTACACAGATGCAGTCAGGAGACTTAACAGAGCTGGTGCAGCCAACAGGGTTCTAGGGGTGGCGTATGATTCTGAGGATGAGTTCGCAGCTCTCTCCATGCTTGAGGAAGAGGATATGTTCATAAAACTAAAGCAGGAAATGATCCATGCTTCAGCCATTAAAAAAGTGCTCAACAGGCCAGATGCATGGAGACACAACAACCTGAGACAATACTTTATGAATCTGTATCATAAGTGGGAGCAGAAACGAGAAGCTCATGTTTTAGTGTTGCTGGATTACACCAACTATTCAGCAGAAAAACTTGATGAAATCTTGAACATACTTGGAAGAAGAAGAGTTACAGATCTCACAATGCAGGATCTGATTGAGGCCCAGTAACTGTATGTCATCATTAACCTCTTCAAAACAGCTATTATTATATCTCTAATGCATTTTGATAATACTAGAAGCTCAGGGTTATAGTTTTCCCTGATTTTTCTGCATACTTCATTTCATAAGAAGTATGAACTATTCTACCGGGTATGGTAGATTTCCATATGTATTTTTCTCCCTTTGAAATATAAAAACAACGTTTGCATCACCACAGCTTCACCACAGTTTTCACCACGGCTTTCACCACAGATTTCACCATAATCAGCCAGGGGCATTGACCATTTTTTGACCCGGTCAGAAAATGGAATGGCTCTCAGATTCCTGTTAGTATCTTGACTGATTTTGGTGACAGCAATATATGGATTTCAAATTAGGTCCCTGAATTGATATGAGGCCAAAATTCATTAAGCTCTGCTTTGTACAAAGATTCTTGCAAGGCCACTAACTTTTGCTTCAGGGAATTCTGTGTTTTTCTTTTCAGTTTCTTTTGGGAATGAGGCAGAAGAGGAAAGGGACGTTTGCATGCATGCCACCTAGGCTCCAACATGCCACAGTAAAGGGTCAAGCATGCCACATAGACTGAAAGTATTAGGAAAATCCACTTACTGTGGCAATTGTGTAAAGGGTACTGTATAGATACTTTTATGAATATAAAGAAGTTTCTGTTTTGCATTCTCATTTTTTATGCTTCAGTTACAGAAATTTGTACTTGAATATTGAATGAATTCCAAGGTTAAACTGGATTAAACTGAATTAAACTGAATTAAACTTGCACAAGGCCTGTTAGACATATGGGTGAGATCAAAGAAAGGCACTAAGGCACTGTGGTATCCGCTTTTAGAAACAGGGCATGTGGTAAAAAACAATTAGAAATTTACACAAGGCACAAATTTACACAAGACACAAAGCCATTACAAACTATTTTCCGGATTAAACAAAAGGCACAAGGCACGGATTACAATCGACACAAGGCCATCATATGTTAAAACAGAAAAATACCGTAATACTCCGAATTAGAAATTTACACAAGGTTCAAAAAGGCACAAGGCCATCATATATTCAAAAAGGCACTAAGGCCATCATATATTACAAAGAGGCACTAAGGCCTGTATCACAAGGGGTGAGTTCACAAGGGGGTGGGATCAACAAGGGGGTGAGATCAAATGAAGGCACTAAGGCCTATATACCATCTGTTTTTTAAAAAAAATACAAAGGCACAAAAGGCCTGTAGACTAACTTGATCAAAAGAAAAAAAAAAAGAAAAAAAAAAGGGTGGCACAGCCGGGACTTCAAGCTTCATCTGTAAGAAAAAGTGAAGAAAATTAGTTTAGAATACATAAAAGAAAGCAAAAATTTAATGCATGCATGCTACTTACTCTGTAGAAAATTTTGGAGTTCCAAAAAAAATTCATGTTCTTCTTCGTCTTCTACCTCTTCTTCTTTTCGGTCTGGTCTTCGCTCCATTCGTTATCAGAATCTTGGGAATCTTGGGGATCATCAGAAGAAGCTTCATCAGAGGAATCGAAATTACAGGAGGATTCCACCTCTTAAAAGCTCAAAAGATCTTGAGCTTTAAGAGGTGGAATCTGAATCGAAGCTCGAGCTCGGGGCTCTCGGGTAGTAGGCTCTCAGGATCGGGCTCCTGCAAATGAAAAATTGGCCAAGATCCTATGCCATAACTGGCAAGGACCTCAGCCAAAGGGATTGATAGCAGTTTCCGGCGCTTATGAGGGCCAGGGGAGGCAGAGCGAGAGGGAGAGGCAGAGCTGGAGGGAGAGCGGCAGCTTAGACATTCGGGAAGGAATTGGACGATGCTTCTCCTTCACGACCATAGCCCATAAAGGCTGGCGTGAAATTAATTTCGTAGGCTACGATTTTAGGATTTCGTACCATTAGTATCTTAATCGTAATGATTTAGTAGGATATACTAATAATAACCTCGAAATGACCATTATTTTATTTTCTAAAAAACATAAAAATATATATATATACAAGTGGTTGTACTATGAGGGACTGTACAAATTCGATTAGACGCCAAAAATGCAGTGCCATCCAACGAAGATTCTATTAGGATTCTCCTAGATTCTCCAAGGCTCTAGAAAGATTTCCCTAGATTCTATGAGTTTCCTTCAATGTTGATTCCTCGAGGGATTGTACAAATTCGACGAGAAATCAAATTTAAAGTCATACGATGAAGATTCTATAGAGATTCTCCAAGATCTCATCAAGATTCTCTAGATACTCAAAGATTTTATGAAGATTCCCTTAGATTCCTCTAGATTCCTAAAGATTCTCCTGAGATTCCTGTAGATTTTCAAAGATTGTCCTAAGGTTCGTCTAGATTCTCCAAGATTCCATGTAGATTCTTCAAGATTCCCTTAGATTCCAAAGGTTATCCCAAGATTCTTTTAGATACCTTTAGATTCTCTTGAGATTCCCCTAGATACTCAAATATTATGATAATATTTGAGTATCTAGGGGAATCTCAGGAAAATCTTAGGATAATCCTAAGATTTCTTTAGATTGCCTAAGATTCCATGTAGATTCTTCTAGATTCTCTTATATTCTATGAAGATTCCCCCGTAGCCTAGTGTCAAAGATTCCCATAGGTCCCCTTGGATTCTCCCTCGATTCCCTAAGATTCCCCTAAGATCCCCCTAGATTCTTAAGGTTCTATATATTCCCCTAGATTTTCAAAGATTATTTGACGGTTCATTTAGATTCCCTAAGATTCTATGTAGATTCTCCTAGATTCCCTTAAATTCTATGAACATTCCCCTAGATTCGTTAAGATTCTATCTGTGACGTCCCCTACTCGTATACGGTGCTCCCACCGTGTACAAACAGGAGTTCATCCCCCATACCAGCTCCACACTGATACAGGGCCCTCCACAATCACTGCACCCGTAACGAGTCCCAGTGGGAAGAGTAAGGGGTCATTTTACCCCGTCTCCCTCAGGGCCTACCTAGCTGTGGAAGCGTAAACATACATGTCAGTATACAACATACACACATACCCACCTCGAAGGGTGGGGCATCAACATCTGCATAGACAACGATCAGCATCATACATAGGGGTCCTACCCAAGGCTCAGACTCGAAGGGATGACTGACGGCTTGGGTCCCCAGAGTTCATTGCGGACAAAATTCATGGCAATGGATTTGGCTGGCATAAGAACATGGCATTGGGTTGTCCACTCCATCCGCCCCTCCTGTGCACACTTTCCAGAGTAGGCTGAAAAGTGTTGGGACCTGACTGTAGCCCGCCGGAGGCATAGCCGAAGGGGCTATTCCTGGGTTGCATCTCCCCAGTTCCGATGGGGCAGGTAGGGATCGCTCCCTCCAGAGATCTACATGTTGACCCAAGGTGACTAGAGGGCCACTGCCCTTATTCGACTGAACCCACTGGAAAGTGTACACCACTTCACGGGTGTCGAGCCCATGCCTTACCCACACTAAGTGGTAAGTCATTAGACCTAGTCACAATAATCCCCGGTAGGCCTTACACACCAGAGGGATCGTTCAAGGGTCAGGACACGAACCTCCTTCTTAGCCAGTCTGGCCCCTTCACCCACAACCAGGTGTGGTTCTTGTACACAGGCCGAATCTATAGTGTGCTAGAGAGGCTAATCTAGGAGTATCTACTACTAAGCTTTAGGTCTCTACCCCCCTTCCCAATACAAGGAGTTCATAGAGATACATCATCCATATACATCACAGAGAACTAAAGAACAAGATCTAATCTATATCATAGAGTTAGGTTCTTTAGTTAGAGTCTGGTATCTAGAGATCTAGAGGGCTGCTATGGGAAATTTAATAGGCTAAACCTACTGATTCAATGACTAGAAGATGGTTTAGGCTATTAAATTAACGAAATACCTGATCCCTGAGTTCCTCCTCCTGACTTGAGCTCAACCATCCTGCTAAACTGCTCGAATCAAGGGAAACTAATGGGGCAATTCGCTCAGACAGAGTCTGGGCGGCAGTTTTGACCCCCGGGGCAGTCAAGACAGAGCTCTAAAACCCTAGAAACGAAAAATGGGCAAGTTAGGGTTTCAATACTTAAATAGACAAGGGGGTTGGCTAGGGTTTCCAATTATCCCCTTTTGGCATGTGGGATAATTGGGAATGGGCCCACTTGCCTTTAATGGCTAGGTGGCAAAATGTGCCCACATGGAAAGGTGTGCACATTAATGAATATGCACATTGGTAAATGTGCACATTCACTTGGCATAAAGTGTCCACATGGGAAAATGTGCACCTAGATAAATGTGCACATGGTTAAATGTGCACATTAATAAATGCACATTCCTTGCAAGTTGCCCCCTAGGGGCTACCCGCCTGGCTACACGTTGGCGTACACGTCAGTCGGGGTGGCGTGTATGCGTGACGGGGCAGTACAGTATACGTCCTGGGACCGTATACTGTGCTGGAACGTCACATTCTCCCCACCTTGAAATGATGCTGTCCGCAGCATCGTGGGTCTCCCCACCTTGGGGTCTTCCTAACCTGCAATCAACCTGATACATACAATATACTACTATAATACTTACACGTTTACTAAGATTACCTTAAGGTAATATTTTTAAAGCATTATTACGCCCTTAGCTTATAAAATAACTTATCAATTCATGACATCGTCAACAAGTTACTCCAGATTTCACTTATCACAACAATTCGGTTTGCCAAAATTTTAACATTTTCTAATTATTGTTCGAGGTACTCTTCATTCCTTGCAACACATTCCAACAAAATTTGTGTTGCAAGTCTTCGTAGCTCGACCTCCTTGCCCTCCGGAGCGCTCTATTGGCCTGCAGGTCGACACTACGTTAGTACCATTTTAATTATTCATAAAATTTTGGTTATATGGTGACCACCCCACCTATCTACATGAATGCATGGCTAATCTCCCGGCGTAGGAAGAGGGTGAATCTTCCATTATGGCCGTGGAGACAGCGCCTATATGCCTATATGCCGCTCATGCCTACACCCTAGTTGCCCAGCGTGGAGGATAGGTCCTTCCCGTATAAGGGGCGTGAAGGCCAGATTCCTCCTATCAAAGCATATATAGGGCTTGAGGTGCTTTTCCTATCAATGCATTCCTCAATGACCTCCTTTCTCTCGAGGTCGTCTACTTCCGTGGGACAGAAGTAGACTTTCTAATCTACCTTCCACTCGTCCAAGCGGAAACGCGGTCATGCCTACCTTGACATTACACCACGCCCTAGAGATCACCGTAGTGGTCTCATCATCGGTAACAACGCATGCGACCCATACCTAGCATAGGTTGCATGCGTAGATTAATCTTAACTACACATAGAATTAATCTACACAAATCGACATGCCTGAGCCAATTTCTTCGGAGATGACCTTGCCGTCCCATTGCTCCATGAACTGTGGGTACTGCTTTACTAGATCTTTCTTAAGTACCCATGTCGCGTCTTCCACTGGCAAGTGTTTCCACTTGACCAAGTATTGGAGGAACTCTGACCTCCTTGTTTTCTTGAAAGCTTTAAACAAGGTTTAAAATGAAACGCACTTATTTAAGAAGTGCGTTTGAAAGATTCCTTCTAAAAATTTACAAAATTCTAAAATACCCCTAAAAAGGACTCTTTTACTATCTTGTGTCTAAAGATTTATAAAACTGCTTATGAAAACAGACATTTTAGGAAGACTTAACATTAAGGAGAAGAACAACAAAGAAAAATATCTCATTTTAGAGGGGAAAAGGACCACTACGAAAGCCAAAGATTTATTATGGGGCAAACTCATATGATAAAATTAGACGCTTTTGTATCTTATCCCTTAGAACATTTATATTGGCTGTTATAGAAGACAAAAAATTTGTTATTTCACAACCATTTTGGCTAAACATCCTAATTGACCTTAAAAGACATTGGGAGACAGTTGAACAAACTGCTTGAATGAAAAATTATTGTTTTTGCATCATATGGTATTACAAATGGTAATACATCCATGAAATCATGCAGTTAGTTGAAGTTCCAACTGACGATGCCGTATAAATTTATACCGAGGAAACAGAAGTTGAAGTAGTGAAGCTCTGTGATTACATGGTCTTTTTTGTTGTTCTCGGAGATGTATTTATCATGTCTTTGGGCTTGCACAATACCAATCCACAATATAGTGATGTTGAGAAGATAGTCAAGCTCCTTGTCAATGTTGAGAGTCTTCAGCACAATTCCATCATCTGTAGCAGTGGGCATCACTGCACATTTCTCCACAGAGAAGTATTTGTCTATCTTGCTTTTTTTTGTCTGTTTGCAAAGAAATAGGTAAACTTTTTGGGGTTGCTACTCCTCGCACCCCTATGGACAAACTACATAGTTTCCTTCTCGTTGAACACATGTGTCTCCATAACATTTTGGGGTCCTTTGCCTTTAGTATCAGTTTTTGAGCTGCCTAAAGTGAAGTTAGCATGTGTGTAGAGAAAAAAAAGTAAAAATAACAACGGGATTCGACTAATTTATGCTCTAACATTGCATTACAAGGTCAGAGAATTTAGAACTATTTTAGAACTTTTTGAACTAAAAAACTAAGAAAACTGCATAAAATTATCCCTTAAGTGTGTTATTTCAACAGTATTAAGTTGCAAAAACCTTTGGGAGCAAGAAAGACCCCACAAGATTTTGCACGATATAAACTTATACTCCTGGACTACATATTTTATGTATATCTGATATATATATGTTCTTATGTTTGTCCTCCTAAATCCGACCGTTGATCCGAGATCCTACGGCTCACGTGGCTTTGGGACGTATCCTACGGCCCAGATGGCTTGGGAGTTTGTGTATAGACTATATGTAAGCGATCCTACGGTCCAGGTTGATTTGATCCTGATCGTCGGTCCGAGATCCTACGGCTCACGTTGCTTTGGGACACATCCTACGGTGCACATGGCTTTGGGAATTATATGTAATCGATCCTATGGTCCAGGTTGTTCTTGATCTTGATCGTCGATCTAGGATCCTACGGCTCATGTTGCTTTAGATTTTTGCCACATGGCACGATCTCGGCCCTTGATCGGGTCCAAGATCCTACGGCCCACGTTGAATGCTCATCCTTTAAGGAAAGGCTTTTAAAATTTTTATGTTGTATGGGGGATTTGAACCCTGGTCATTGATCCTGCAGCCCCCCATTCTAACCACTAGACCAAGCATTAATTCTATGAATAATTTATGTTTCAAATATACTTAAGGGTAATAATCCAGTTAAGATAAAATAGAGTATAACATTCTAACTAGTTCAAAAAAGTAATATAATATAATATTACTAGTGGTGGCTTCCGGAAGCTTCTTCTATACACCCCCTCAGATCTTGGCCGTCAGTCAGATTATATATGCTCCCTTGCAATCTCGTCCGTCAGATCTGGTGGCTTCTAGAAGCTTCTTGGTGACTTCCTGATGGCCCACTGGTGGCTTCTAGAATACCTTGGAGTGTCTAGAACATTCAAGAATGTTCTGAATCCTCATACATATACGATTATTGGATATCGTAATTGTTTTGACAGGTGCGGTGCTGGCGCTGGCCTTCCCCTTATGCTCTGCATATTTTCTAGCTTGGAGCTATGGTTACGGAAATGGTGTTTCTTCCTTGGTAATATGTGTCATTTTGTCTTTTTTCTGGAGTATTTTCCTTGGCTTTAGCCAATATTTTGTTGGCAGTCGCCATCATTTCAAGGAAAGCCTTTCTTCCGGATTTCTTTTTCAAACAGAGTAAGGGCAAAAGTGGAGGAGGCATTTTCGGCTATGGCAGTGCACAAGATGGCCCTCATGCTATTCCGGCTTAGAGCTTTATGCTCTGGTGCTGCCGAAATTAACAAATCCAGCTCTTCCAAGGACCTTGCTCATGCCTGCTTATTGGATTCTGATTTCGGCTTATGGCCGGACATTTGTTCCCCTTTTCGAAGCTTAAATAGGTCTTCCCAGCCAGTTGCAGAGATTCTCCCCTGTGGGTCTACCAGTTTTCCTTGCTTTTCTACAACCGGGAGGTATTGCTCAACGGTTGTGTGCCTTCACAAGTTGTCCCAGCAACATTGAAATTGCTATTGGATTATTGCCGGTTGCATCAAGTGTCTGGGCGTTTTAACAAGGTTAAAACCAAGAAATATGTTAGATGTTTAATGTTTTGCATGGGAAAAGATGCTCATTTATCCTGGTCATGTGCAGGAACGAAAGATCTTTGATGAGAAGTTTGTTCGGCTGGATACAAAAGCGCTATGCGAGTTAACTTCAGCCGCAGATAGTCTAGATATGAAACCTTTAGTAGACCTCACTAGCAGGACTCTTGCACGAATGATTGAAGGCAAAACTCCAAAAGAAATTCGTGAGAAAGAAATTCGTATGTTTCAACTGACTGTCTTTTGTTTGCAAAAATTTATATGCTTCTGAGATGTGCCATTTATTCTTCTAGGAGGAAAAGCTTGAACCTGTTAAGAATACGACAGATCCTCTTCGCATTAGATTGCTGAACAGACTATTTGCTCTTTAGATGTGATTTTTTTAATGCAAATGGCTATGATTCGTTTGTTTTTGCTTGCAGGAGTTCATAGGAGGGATTTCAACTGGAAAAGGGTGCTTAAATCGAGCATATCCGTTAATATCAGGAAGCATTGAACTGGGTCACAAGTGGTTGCCATAGTTTTGGGAATCCCTTCATTTTACAGCCTATAATTCAGTTTTGGAGCCTATAATCTCGAAATTTTCTTCAAGTATGAGGCCTTCATATTTCATTTCTTTGTTCAGTCCAGTTTGTTTCCTTTTGTTTTTGGCCCAGGTGACTTTGATTAGGCTGTCCAGGAGGCTCTCTTCCCTATTTGCCATGCTATTACAACTTGCATGGTGTGCCCACAGCCTAGAAATTAACAAATTGGTTTACCTAGTCACAAATCGGGCCTCAAAGCCATCAAATCGGATCTCTGAAAAATGGGTGTCTAAATCCAGCCTGGTAATCGCCAAATCGGGTCGCCCTTAGCTTGCTCGATTCCTACAATCATCTGGAGACCATTTTTGCTGCCGATTTTACCCCTATTCCAGCCTTTGCTCCCCTTTTGTATTTTTCAGTAAAAAATCGGCTGCTACAGCAAGACTCTGGCCGAATGGTCTTGAAGACTCCAGAATTGCATTCACCACTCCTTCAAACTCAATTCGTTTCTCAGATCAGATCCCTGGATTTAACTATACAAATTCTGCAATGGCTATTTCAAGGCAAATCCAGTCGATTCTGCTGGAAGACCGCAGTCCTTGTTGATGCTAGGGGTTTTCCGATTAATGTAACAACACACATTTTCATTCCCTACCAAAGGTAAGGAGAACTTTCATATTTGAGAGTATGTATAGCTTTATTTTGCCATAAATCCAAGTTATGCATGTGAGATGTCATAAAATATTCTTATGCTGCTTTGGTACCTCATTTGAATTGCATTGCCCTATGAAACTGTTGTATTCATAATTGTTGAGCTCCATGCCCTATGTAATACTTGCTCAGTTTCAATGTTGTTACTGCTGACAGCTTTAATTTGTAAACCTCTAAATTCAGGGCTTCTGCAACTTAAGTTTTAAAATCTAAAATTCGAACAGTACTGCATTCCAAACAGTAAAGAGTTAAATGCTTCCAATAATATACCATAGTTCAACATATCAAGTGATGAATATTTAAGCAGACTGATAAACCTTAGATAAGTAATGGTAACACAAGCTATAACCATTTCACGTGAAAAAAAATGTATAAATCATGTACATGGTACCACCCATAAGACCACTACCAGTTAAACCGGTAAACTGAAGGCGCAGAATATATACAAAGCCTGGGCCTGGTCCAAAGACCAATACCAGACATCTAACACAGATCAAGATTTCTTAGCCTAGCCTGATCCATGTAAGGGTATTTACGGGAATCTCATAGATTTTAAAGGAAATTGCATAAAATATAATAGAACCAAGGAGGATCTCATAAAATCTAAACAAATTTAAGCGAATCTATGGGAATCTCGTGGAATTTGAGGGGAATCTAAGAGAATCTTCATAAATCATAGAGAATCTAGGACAATCTTGATAGGATCAAAGGGTATCTCACAAAATTTAAGAGAATCCAAGGAATTTTCATAAAATATAATGAATTCTTGGAGAACCAAAGGAATCTTCATATAATCTAAGCGAGGAATGTCATAGAATTAAAAAAGAATCTAGGAGAATCTTCATAACATCAAATCCAAAAGAATCTCAACTTAGACCGTAGGAACATGCTAAAATTGAAACTTGCGCCGTCGGAACATGCACCGTAGGACGTGCTAATTTTCTTGTCTATCTATGTTCTTATGTTTGGCGCTTATCCGACCGTCCGTTCGAGATCCGACGGCTCACGTGGGTTTGGGACGTATCCTACGGCCCAGATGGCCTGGGAGTTTACATATAATATGTGTACCGCGGTCCTACGGTCCAGATTGATCTAATCCTGACCGTCGGTCCGAGATCCGACGGCTCACGTGGCTTGCGGACACATCCTACGGTCCACGTGGCTTTGGGAATTATATGTAATAGATCCTATGGCTCATATTGCTTTTATATGGTGAGATCTTGATCGTTGATCAAGTCTAAGATCCTAAGGCTCATATTGAATGCTCGTTCCTTAAGGAAAGGCTTTTAAAATTTTTTATGTTATTGGGGGTTCGAGATCCGACGGCTCACGTAGGTTTGGGACGTATCCTACGGCCCAGATGGCCTGGGAGTTTACATATAATATGTGTACCGCGGTCCTACGGTCCAGATTGATCTGATCCTGACCGTCGGTCCGAGATCCGACGGCTCACATGGCTTGGGGACACATCCTACGGTCCACGTGGCTTTGGGAATTATATGTAATAGATCCTATGGCTCATATTGCTTTTATATGGTGAGATCTTGATCGTTGATCAAGTCTAAGATCCTAAGGCTCATATTGAATGCTCGTTCCTTAAGGAAAGGCTTTTAAAATTTTTTATGTTATTGGGGGGATTCGAACCCTGGTCCTCAACCCTCCAAACCCCCCACTCTAACCATTAGACCAACTATTAATTCTATAATAATTTATGTTTCAAATATACTTAAGGGTAATGTTCTAATTAAGATAAAATAGACTATAATATTCTAGGATGTTTTGAAAGTTTCAAAATGTTCCAGAAAGTTCTAAAATGTTCTAGAAATTTCTAGAATGTAAGGGAATCCAGGAGAATTAAAGGGAATATAAGGACATGCTAAAACTGGAACAATGCGCCGTAGGACGTATTAATTTTCTTGTATATATATATTTATATACATCTTAATATATATATATTTAATATATATACGTTCACATATTTGTATATATAAAAAAAAAACGGTATAAATTTATACCGCAGGAAGTCTCTCGGTATAGATTTATACCGCAAGACTTCTTTTTTTTTCGGATATATATATGTTATATATATATTATATATATATATATATATATATATATATATATATATATATATATATATATATATATATATATATATATATATATATATATATATATATATATATATATATATATATATATATATATATATATATATATATAGACTGGCCTAGACTAATCCTTCTAACCAGCCAAGACATCCAAATAATCCCAGATTATTGGCACTCATAAACTTCGGATCCCTGTCGGAGATAATCTCCCTTGGCATGCCATAAAGCCTAAAGATCTCTTTGGTGAAGAGCTTTGCTGTATCCATAGCCGTATCTGTGGTCCTGCAAGGCACAAAATGTGCCATCTTCGACAGCTTGTCGACCACTACCATCAAGGCATCCTTCCCTCTTACTGTCCTTGGAAGCCCTGTGATGAAATCCATGCTGATCACCTCCCACTTAGCGTTTGGCACCACTAATGGTTCCAATGCCCCTGGAATTCGAAGCGGTTCTGCCTTTGTCTGCTGACATAGCTGACATTCCTTGATGTAGCGAGCTACCTGCTTCTTCATTCCTGGCCAATAATAGCTGCTGCGCACTTTGAAATATGTTTTCATGAATTTCGCATGGCCAGCTATTGGGCTATTGTGCGTGTCATGGAGGATCAATTTCCTTACCCCTGATGATTCGGGCACGCACAACTTGTTCTTATGGTATAACATGTTGCCTTCCTTCTTATAATGTTTAAAGGCTTCCCGCTCTTTATCTGTTCTAGCCTCCCTAGAGAGACTCGCCCATACTTCCCTGAAATCCACATCCGTTGGCAAGGACTCTTCAATCTTCTTACCAAAGTCGCTGGAGAGCGTCGAAATTGCATTGCAATGCACTCTAGTTGTCAGGGGATGCCTTGAAAGTGCATCTGCTACCACATTGAGCTTTCCTGGCTTGTAGACTATATCAAAGTCATACTCTTCAAGGAACTCCATCCACCTTCTCTGCCTCAGGTTGAGGTGTGGTTGCGTGAATACATACTGGAGGCTTTGATGATCTGTATCCAATTGGAACTTCCTTCCCAAAAGGTAATGCCTCCAAATTCTTAATAACCTGACAACCGCAAGCAATTCCTGATCATGCGTGGGGTAGCGCGTTTCGGCGTCGTTCATCTTCCTGGAATCGTACGCTACCACGCGCTCTTCTTGCATGAGCACTGCGCCTGTAGCTATCTTACTCGCATCTGTTGCTACAAGCTTATCTTTCTCTGGGTCCGGCAGGGTTAGGACTGGGGCGGTTGTTAAAGCTTCCTTCAACAATTCAAACCCTGCTTGGGCTTTCTTGTGCCAATGCTCTGCCCAATCTTTCACCTTCTCCGCCCTCGTCAGGTCTGTTAGCGGGGCCGCTATCTTAGCAAAGTTCTTCACGAACTTTTCAGAAGTACCACTACCGACTTCATGCACATTCTTGGTCGCCGCCATCAATCATCGCTTCAATCTTGGCAGGATCCGTTGAAATTCCTTCTGCTGAAATCACATGACCTAGGTATTCCACCCTCTCCGTTGCGAAGTGACACTTCGACAACTTGGCGTACAACTGGTGCCTACTCTCCTTAAGTTTTGTACGTGTTCTTCAAGGGATCTGCTATACACCAAAATGTCGTCAAAGAATACAATCACAAAGGTGTCCAAGAACTCCCTGAAGATGTCGTTCATGACCCTCATGAACGTTGCTGGGGCATTCGATAAGCCGAAAGGCATTACCGTGAATTCATAGTGCCCATACCTGGTCCTGAAAGCCGTCTTATGGATATCTTCTTCCTTTATCCGGATCTGATGATAACCTGACCTTAAGTCGATTTTGGAGAAGACCTTTGCACCCTGGAGTTGATCCATCAAGTCATCTGATCTGGGAAGCGCATACTTGTTCTTAATGGTGTGCTTATTCAACTGCCTATAGTCTATGCACATCCTTAAACTGCCATCCTTCTTCTTAACAAACAGAATGGGCGCTCCAAATGGCGAGACGCTAGGTCTAATGAAGCCTAGGTCGAGCAGCTCCTGCAATTGCTTCTTTAGCTCCGTTAACTCTTGCGTCGTCATTCTGTATGGAGCCTTACTTGTCGGCTTTGTTCCCGGTTCGAGTGCTATCTCACACTCGACTCCCCTATAAGGAGGAAGCTGCTTGATCTCATCTGGAAAGAGATCATGGAACTCCGTGATCAAGTTAGCTACCTGCTTAGGTAACTTGCTCAGCCCCTCATCCTCCTTGCCTTCTTCTGGCTCAGGCTCTTGGATCTCAAGCTTGAAGATATAAGCTACCTGCTCACTCTTTATGCACTTGAGCATCCGTTTAGAAGACATACACTGCATGATGGGAACAACTTCCTTAACGGCCGACGGCAAGATCATTGAGATCACAGGTGGGAAGGTCACCTTCCGCTTCCCACAATCAATGATGGCCCCTGCTGGTCCAAGATACTCCATTCCTACGATCAGGTCATACTTGCCAATGCCCATTACCTCTGCCCCCATCTGGATATTAATCCCTGGCAAGTCGATGTCGAAGTTAATTCTCTTACCTGCCGTCTGCCTTACTGCTCCACTTGCTAAGAGAATGGGCCTCGGCTTTGACTTCAGTGGTTTCAACTTCAACATTTCCACCATTCTGGGGGATGCAAAGTTATGGCTACTTCCTGAATCTATCAGGACTAAGCAGAGTTTCATTAAAGTTGGAATTCTGAAGACAAGTTGGAATAATTTTTATATAGTATACCTTGGAGGGTTATGTATACCTCAATACTTATAGTATGCTTATGTGTATTACAAAAGGTTATGTATACCTGTTGCATACTAGTATACCTCAATACATATAGTATGGTTATGTGTATTACAAAAGGTTATGTATACCTGATAACAATAAGATTACAATAAGATAACAATAAGATTACAACCAGATTACAATAAGATAACAAGTACTATTATTCTACTATTACTTATAGTACGGTTATGTGTATTACAAAAGGTTATGTGTACCTGTTGTATACTAACACAACCAGATTACAATAAGATAACAAGTACTATTATTCTTCTACTATTACTCTGAATGATCAGAACTAGTAGAAGGCGCTCCAGAGATCCTTTCGATCATGAACATTTGATACTTCCTATTCCACAGGAGATGGATGATAACATCGACGGGATCAGGATAATGGTGAGGATTGAGAGCAACAGTGGTGAGCAGGTCTTCAAGCGGTATATCTGCCACACCGCACCGCTTGAAGTCCTCATGATTCATCTTGCAAGTGATAGAATCACGTTCAAGACCAGAATACGTCATAGCTAGACGGAGGCCAATGTTGCTGCACTTGACAATTTGATGTATATTTATACCCACCAAAATTATTGATGGTATATACCCACCAAAATTATTGATGGTATATACATAGAAATTATTGGATCATATACATACTTGTATGGTACTCGTATAAAGGCAATGAACACCAATAATTCACATCAATAATTTTACTTCACTATAAAAGCAGCCCCATCCGGTGGTAGAGCTCATTCATCTCCCATGGCTTCCTTGCCTGATCGTCCAGAGAACATCCGATCCTTCAAAAAGCTACCTTAGCTATAATGATCTGTGTGAATGCTACAGAAATGGTATCAAACTTGATCCATGGCTGCAGTCCAAAGCAGATGGTCCTGCGAGTGCTTGCAAGAAGCTCACTCGTGTTAAGGTCCACCTTTATTGGCTTCCTTATCAGGAGATCTATGAGCTGAATAGCATCACGTGCTTTGATGTTGATGATGAGTGAATCTGTATCTGCTAAGGATATAATAATGACATGAGTACCTATGAACTATGCAAGCTGTCTTTAATTTCAATCACACCTATATTAGTCAAGCAGCAAAGACGAGTGAATCATCGATGATATGTATACCTGTTAAGGATATAATAATATAAGCACTTATGATTTGTATATCTGTTAAGGATATATATAATATAAGCATAGTGAATATTAGTTGATGTATAAAATCTGAGTACATGATAGAATCATACCTGTACGAGTACATGATACTTGTATACGCCTGTACGAGTACATGATACTTGTATACGCTCAATGATGGCGCTCTGATCCCACCCCAATAATTCACATCAATAATTTTACTTCACTATAAAAACAGCTCCATTCGGGGCTAGAGGTCATTCATCTCCCATGGATTATTTGCCTTCTTCTGTTCACCACATTGAGGCGATCAAGTGCTCAATGAGCCACTCTGATCTTGTTGGTTGCCTAGACAGGCATCTTCTTCTTGATCCCTACCAAAGAAAAGCTTTGGGCGCCGATTCATTGCCTGCGTCAATTAGTTGTTATGATCCATCTGATTTGGCTCCCTGAGCGCATGAGCTATGAGATATCAGGGATCA
This sequence comes from Isoetes taiwanensis, assembly GCA_021234155.1. NCBI lineage: Eukaryota > Viridiplantae > Streptophyta > Lycopodiopsida > Isoetales > Isoetaceae > Isoetes > Isoetes taiwanensis. The sequence continues at coordinate 17,460 of JAJEKV010000323.1, read as the reverse complement.
CTACTACAGATCCTGAAGATGAATGAATCACCTGTTCAACATATAAGCACTTCTGACCATCTTATCTATGAATCATGTATGCATTTATATATTAAAGATGTAAGCAGTTATATATGATCACAAATATAGTAATGTACAAGATCTTATGTATTAAGTTTGAAAGATATGTATTACAAGTACAAGATCTCATGTATTAAGATGAACAATGTGCTATGTCTTTCCACATGTCTATAATATATTTCGGAATTTGGACTGTTTTCGGCCTCTTGCCATTGGCATCCTAGGCATAATGAATAGCATCTAAATTTTCATACCTTGAAGGATCGGAAGGATTAGGCCGCCAACGCTTAGTCAAGCAGTCTTTGTAGTCCCCTCCAGTAGGCTTCCACCACGATACAAAAATATGGCCAAAATATGTAGATTCTGGATCAAGAACAGCATTCTCCTCTGCATATCCTAACCAAGTGGCGGTGTTTTCATCTCCGTGTCTGACTAGAACAAACATACCCTTTGTCACATGTAATGAGGGATCAAACTCTTCAAGAGGCAACACCGGACGCCATCCGACCCACAATAAGATGGTAAAGGTCGTGTGACCAAGGCAGATCGTCGACCTCTGGAACAAATGCTGTTTGTTCTAGAGGAGCTTGTCTTGTTTGTGGCCAAAATGCATCATTTTGAGGACGTCCTGGAGCAACATCCTCCAAAGAGATAAGAAGCTGGCTCCAATACTCAACACTTGCCGTGTATTGCCTTGCAAACAAGCTACTTTCTTGATTCTTACATATGTCCTTCCATAGGGAGATGTATTTGTTGATGCTATCCTTCAACCCGGAAGATCTTTCAATGTTGGTCTAGGAGGAATATTTTGTGGCACACCACTTGGTATCATTGGTGACCATGTTCATCCTCTTTCCACATTCTAACTCCCGAGAATCTGCTGAAGCCACTCTTTATGTGTAGGGCGATTTTGTATTGCATAACAGGCCAATCTCCCGCCATCTTAAATTTGAAGAGCAATGGTTCAAGATGCCCAACCGGCGTTGGCCCTTATCGTGGATGAATCCCTTCACAAAATCCTTCCAATTTGGAACTTCATCAATAAAGTATGGAATTGGGGATTTTGCATTGCATTTGCTAAACAAGTAAAGTAGCTCTGGTAGTGTCAAACCATCCGACGAACTCATCAAGGTTGAAAATTTTCCAAATAAAGCATCAATATCATCATGGGTGTGGCCGACCATCATAAAGCCCACTTGAATCTCATCAAAGACCTTAAGCCAAGTCAAATAAGATAAGTATGAAAAGACATACCTATTTTTGTTTTGCCCTGCTGCATTATCAAGTTGCAAATAGAGATTTCGGGGAAGAGGGTTGAACACCTCAGGATTCGTTGTAGTTGAAGTATTTGGCAATACTTCTCCCATGGAAGCAAGTTTGTTCTTCAAAGGATTGATGTCCTTGACTGCTTGCATCCATTTGCAATCTGCAGGCTTACTTCCACATAAGTCACCTATCTTGTCCTCTTGCACTTCAACGACTGCACCAACTTCTTTATGTATAAGCTTCTTATTAAGAATGGAAGGAAGCTTCCGTACATTTTCTCTTACATCATCTCTACCTCTTTTGCTCCTATGGGGAATACTTTCAGCATTCTCCTGAATGAATCTGTCTAGCACACATTCGGTGGCCAATGTAGAAGATCTAGGCTTCTTAGAGCCAGTATTACCATGTTCAGCTACCTTTCCACCTGCTTCAAATCTGTTTCTCCAATTGTAAAATGTTGCACTACAAGATTAAAGCCCTGTTACGACGTCTATTACGACGTCCAGACGTCATTTGCACGTCGTTTATCGACGTCGTAACGTCGATAAATGACGTCTATTTCGACGTTTAAGCGTCGATAAACGACGTTTATGCGTCGCTATACGCGTCGCAACCGCGGCGTCTTTAAGCGACGAGTTGACGTCGTTCAACGTCGTTGCGTACACGTGGGTCAGCCACGCGGCACTGCTGCCAGAGTGACCGCGCCAGCGCGGCCGGCTGGCGTGGCAGATGACCTGGCAACGTCGTTCAACGACGATAAATACACGTCATCATGTCGCGTGTCGTGCGTCCAGCGTGGCGTTGCCACCGCGTAGCGCTGACGTGACGTCTGCTGGCGTGGCAGCCACGCCACCACGTCGTTCAACGACGTCTCTGACGTGGCGGCCGCGCCTGACGTGGCGACGAATGATGCGGTGGCGATACACGTGGCAGCCACGCCCTCAACGTCGTTAAACGACGATTAATGAATTTTGAAAAAAAAAATATTTATTTAATAATATTCAATATTATTTAAAGGACAATTAATATTCATATTCAATATTAACAAATATTTAATATAAATAAATATTTAGTAATATTTATTAATATTATTAAATAATATTAATATTAACAATAAACAAAATAAATCGAGAATAAAAATTAAAAAATTTAAAAATTCGAAAAATAGAAACAAATATTGATTAAATTATATTAGTATTCAGTATCATGGTAGATAAGCATTATTATTTAATATGTAATTAAATGTTTAATAAATCTAAGAATAAAAAAATAGAATCGAGCATAAAATTAACATAACAAAAAAAAATCACAAATAATAAGAACAAAGCATAAAAAAATTAATATATTTCACAATGTAATTTGCACATTACAAAATATATTGAGTCTTTAGTTGTTGCTCTCTTCTTCTTCTTCTTCTTCTTCATTGGCGGGTTCGTCTTCATTTACCTGCATTATATTGTATCGCAACAATTAGTTCATTGTAGTCACAAATAATTATCTAATGAATGATACACACGTCCCCCCGTTCACGCGCAGCGGCGTACTGGATGGCCGCATGACTGCCTTTTTTGAAGGCCCTTTCGCGTTCATTTTTAGCAGCCGGGCGACCAGCAAATGACTTCTATTGAGAATGAGCACCAAAACTAATGTTAGTGTTCAACTTGAGAACCTACATTATAAACCAAATTTATACTTACAAATAGCTTATCCAGAAAGCCATAACCGCCAGACCCAGTCTTATTGGCACTATGGCTGCCACTTGCTTCGTCGTACCTACCTGTCCCAAATGCCTTTGTTCTAGCTTCCCCTTTCTTTGACAATATGTTGGCCTTCAAACACTACAATGCAATACAAGGACTTAGTCCACATGGCGTCATCTAATTATACGACTCTCCCGACTACAATGCAATACAAGGACTTAGTCCACATGGCGTCATCTAATTATAACGACTCATGGGAGAGATGATGTACTTGAAATGCCTCATTAGTCAACCCGGATAGGTCATGCCACTTCCTCTATCGAGACTCCTCAGTAGCTTTGGCAAGAGCTTTCAAACCGCTTTCCGATTACCTCTGCAAAATATAAAATAAAATATGAGTACAATGAGGTTATAATGAAGAACAAAAGAGCCCTAATACACCGTGGCTTTAACATGTTTACCTCCCTGCTTTGAACAAACCTCCCTCCATGAGATCTCTCCTGACTTGAGCTCGGGATATTCTGCTTCTAAAAGCTCCTTGATCCTCTCTTTTTCCTCATCATAGGCTCCCGAGTTCCATTCACCCTTGTGGACGTTATGGCAAACGCTATTTGTGACACTATTAGCCATCCTCCAAAAATTGTCGCCATCTGCAGTGCTGTGGCGCGGCACCTTCTTGTTACTACACTCAACATACGACTAACATATGAATATGTGTTCGTGAACAAAAAAGGGCATAATTCAAGATGAACTCACTCATATTCAAAGACATGCCTTCGTGGAGGTGGTGCAGGTGGTGCACGATCTTTAATAGAGCTTGAAGAGGAATTGCGTCCACTCCGACGTGAACGACGGTCGGTGCTCTGTCGTGCGGGTTGGATCCCCTCGTCCTCGGGAAGGGGCCCAAGATTGAATTCTGAAGGAGTGTATGAGCTATGACGTGGAGGGTCACAGGCGCCAGACCTCCGCCTACTTTGTTCAACAGCCCGGCGCGCAATATCCATTTCTGCGGGCGACATCCCAAGTTGCAAGGCATTCCACCTATCTTCAGGGTTATCGCCTCGTTGATATCTCGGAGTTCCCAGCTCTTCGTCTGGCTCCTCGAATCGAGGTCCTTTTCCTCCGACTCTTCGTCTTTCATGAGAAGAAGATCCGCCCAGAACCACGACGACGAACATTATGCATAGGAAAAGAAGGACGCAACCGCATTTACACGCTACATTTAAAAACATTAGAACGTTAAAAATAAATGGTTAACTTACATTTTATCCTAGAAAAAAATCCATACCAAATCCGCACAATGGTGGAGGTGGCGGTGGTGGCGAGCTAAACCCGAACGACCAACTTCGCCTCTTAAAGGCCTTTGCAGGTTTAGGGCTGTCATTAAGGCTACCAAGCCACACGAGAAAAAGTTGCGAACAATAGATATGCCATCGTGTCGCGCATCCCATGGTTCTTTGGACATGTGCAAAAACTTGCAAGTTATTTATATGGAGTGCGATGAATAACATAGTAAATGTTAGCAACATGGGAAGTTCATTACAAAACATTGGGATTTGAATAATTAAAAGTGTCTATATATTTGGTTATTAGACAATTAAAAAAATTTAATACTCTTAAACATGGCAAGATATACAATATTGTATTCATTCTTTGAGTTGTGACAACAACAATTTTGACATCTCCAAGGCATCCATGCACTTCATGTGTCGTCTTTGTCTCACAACCATGGTAGAAGATATTCCAACACTTTGTAAGGCTTCAACAACTTCAGAAGCTTTGGGTCGTGATGAGAATACGTCTTCAATGTAGGCACATCATTCTTGTTTTTTGCTCCTCCAACTTGTCAAGACGTCGTTGGTACATATGGGTTGGATTAATCCATTGGGCATTGTTGTTATTATTAAACCACTCCATTCGTCGCATAGCTTGCACGAAATCCAGAAGCATCTCATAAATATATCCCAATGCATAGACATCATGAATTTCGTGTCCCCATACACGATCATCATCCTTTGATTTCTCAAACACAGTTTCCTCTAACCATGGATATTTTGCTTGTCCATCCGAAAGTAAGTCACCGACACTTCAACAAGGGACGACGCTCTTTTGGCGTAAAATGAATTGCATTGTCCCAATCACCAATGGCCACCCACACATTTTGGTACTCATCATCAAAATGTAATTTGACTCTCTTGCAATTAAGCTTTGTGTGAGTGAAGTGGCCTTTGTGGATCTCAACGACACCTTCTGCTAGGGCAAGAGCTATCTCTGGAACATACTGATATACAACTCGCATTTTGCTCCTAAGTTCAGCGCCTATGTGTTTGTCAGTTCTTCTTGGCGCTCTAGCAATTGCATTTGACCATCTTCTAAAACGTGACAAGTTATTAGGTAAATAGTCAAACAAGTGTGCAAGTGTCTCTCCATTCATGAAAGGTAGAATCACCATTGGCCCTATGGTATCCCCACTAGAGCTAGCAACTTCATATGCAAGTCCAATGGATGTAGCCAAAGCAGGATGCGGGCTCTTGAAGCGTATGTATCTTTGAGCCATCTCATACGTCTCTGCCCTATCTTTGCCCTTGAAAACCCATCCACTGTATAGCTCATCATCTTGGAAGTGTTGTGTTCCGTTGATCTTGATTTGATACGTGCGATGTGTTGGTTTCTCCTCAATAAGGCGTATCACATCCACGGCCTCTACGGGTATGGGATCAACAAAGATTGATGTGTTCATGTGATTCTCCAAAGAAAAGTGGGCCTTGCTAGGCCCTGCTCCACTAGAGCTTCCCCCCTGATGCAAAGCATTTTTAATTACCTCCAACTGACATGCATTGAGATCCGCAATGATGTTCTTGTGATCTGCGTTAAACTTCTTTGAGCAATTCCATGAAGCTACCGATTCCTTGACACGAGCCTCGGCATTGGGACTTTTAAGCTGCACTGAATGCTTCAAACATGTCTTCAGTTCATCCATGGGGTTTCCAATCATTGGTGTGTCAAGGAGAGAAGTCAACATTTCTTCTTGACCTGGCCATTTTTGTGCTAACTCAAATTGGCACTTCCTTTTCACATGTCTGACAAAATGGTCGACACGTTGACCAGTTTGCATCTCCCGGTCGGGACTTTCGTTAGCACATATCTCATTTATGACCACGCGTCTAATCTCACTAATCATTTGTGTCTTCACACTCGGGGCCATACCTACAAACCAATTTAGATTCATTAATCTTGCTTTGTGACTTTTTTCAAACCTTCATTATGAATCTTTACCTACTTTCTTAAGAGTTAGTTTCCCTTTTAATTTTTTTTTAAAAACCAACTATTGAAATTTTTTCTTGCTCTTAACCACTCCACATCAGTGTTTCTTTGACATCCCTAACATTTTTAAAAAACAACATTCTTAACTAGAAACCCGAAAATCAATAATGCAATTTTTTTCAAAAACCCTGCCCTTGTCCAATCCCGTAAAGATTTCTATTTATTGATATATTAATAAAAAATAAACAAGAGTAGGCGGTGAGCTTGGACCCGGAACACCTAGTCTTCTCCACTCAAGGCGGAGCCGACCATGCCCTTGTCCAAGTCTCCCCAATTTTTTCTAAACTAAATACATTAATCAATAAAATTACAAGAGTAAACGGTGAGCTTGGACCCGGAACACCTAGTCTTCTCCACTCAAGGCGGAGCCGACCATGCCCTTGTCCAAGTCTCCCCAATTTTTTCTAATCTAAATACATTAATCAATAAAATTACAAGAGTAAACGGTGAGCTTGGACCCGGAACACCTAGTCTTCTCCACTCAAGGCGGAGCCGACCATGCCCTTGTCCAAGTCTCCCCAAGTTTTTTTTTAACCTAAATAAAACATTAAAATTTTATTCTCCTACTCAAACTCAAATTCTTACCTAGAAGCAATTGAAAGCTCTGAAAAACGATTTCCAAGAGCTTAATTTTTGTTATTAGTGTACATGCAAAAAAATAAAGGCATTCAATAATTAGAAAACTTACATAAATAAAGAAATAAAAAAAAAAAAACAAAAAGACCATTCACGTTAAAAAGATCATTGACATTAAAACTATTTACATTGTTAATTAAAAAGAACTATATATTGACATATAAAAACAAAAAAATAAAAAAATAAAAAAAAAGGAAGAACATAAAAAGAAGGGGCCTCGTCTTTCAACGCCGTCCCCTTCTTGTAATAAAAAATAGAGGAAGAATGGACCTCGTCTTTCAACGACGTCCCCTCTTCTTCCATGGAAAAAAAAATAGAAGAGGAAGAAGAAGAAGAAATAGAAGAAGAAGAAATAGAAGAAGAAGAAGAAGAAGAAGAAGAAAGGGGAGATAGGAAAGAAAGATTGAATAGAATGAGAAAGTGATGAAGAAGAAGAAGAAAATGAATAGAAGATTGGAAGAACGGAAGATTAGAAGGAAAAAACCAATGATTGGAAGAAGATTGGAAGAAGAAGGAGGAGGATTCGATTCATACTAAGAAGAGGCGAAATGGATTGAAGAAAAACAAGGATGGAAAGAAGAGGAGGATAGAAATGGGATGGATTGAAAACAAAGAAAAAACAAGAAGCCCTAAATCTATCAAACAACAAGCCTAATTCAAAAATAGAGTTGATTGATCCATTGAAATACCTTTGGATGCTTGCTTGAAGCTTGGAAAGGACCGCAAGGATGATCCGCGCCAAAAATCGCCACGAAAAACGCTCCTCCAGCCGCTTAGAACCAAAAAAACTAGGCGGCGGAAAAGCCGGCCCTGTTTTCTGTAAAAAAGTTACAGACGTCGTTCAACGACGTCTGTTAACGTCGTTGACCGACGTCTATAACGACGTCTTTGTGTTAAACGACGTGCCTTTTTTTTATTATCAAGACATATATTTGGTCCCCATATCTTTGTCACCTTCCCCATGTGGATCTCCTTGAATCTTTTGTCCTTTCATTATATTATTTAATGAAAGGACAACGTATAGTTCCCTTGGTAATAACGTTTCGTTGTCCACTTGGTAACCAAGTTGTCCACTTCCCTTGGTAATAATGCATCGTCTTTTGATGATGTTCCAAGCATATGTCGTTGTTTTATCAAGCTGGCTTCGACTGAGCGTGACTGTGCCTCGCCAATTTCAAGGTTTGAATTGTTCGATGCACTGTGCTTTTGATTGATGATCTAGAAGCAATTATGCGCCAGACTACTACTTATATTCTTTGTTTCTTCATCGTCTCTTCATTCTATCTCTTCGTGCAAGCACCTTCATTCGCTCTCTTACATTCATCTCAGGACACTCAAAATGGTCGACACAAGGCGCAGACAGGGACACACCATCACCGAAATGCAGTCTCATATTACTGAGGCAATCTTAGGCCATGCGAATCGGTTCTTGTACCGGAGGTACAAAACGAGATGAACCAGATCCGAACGAGAAGTTAGCCCAATTCACTCGAAGCTCCTCGGGGATGGGTTGATAAGGAATGGCGGCGAGGAACAACTCAAGAGGGTGGAGCTGGAGGACCGCCTCATATCTTTGAAACGCTTTATTTACGGGGCAAAGGCAATCAAAAGGGCTGCTGAAAATGGAGGACGTTTGGATGCACAACACGTTCCGACCTCTGTTTAAGAAGCTTTACAAGAAGCAAAGAAGACAATGCGAAGGTTTGGTAACCAAGCTCATCGTCAGCAGTGGTCACTCTCTCAAAAACTTGGATGACTGGCTGGATCTGTTCAGTCGAAGTCATATTGATGAGTTCGATCTGGAGGATCTTATTGAGGTTGAAGTGGGCATAGAGTGAAGCTTTGGTCTTTTCTATTATATGTTGTCTATTTTGTAGTATGTTTGTGTTGAATTAGCCATGTCTTGTAAGATCTATGTATTTTCTTTATCTAAAAGAATACCAAACATTGGAAAGTAATACCAAAAATCACGGACGTCCATAACGACGTCTTTGTGTTAAACGACGTGCCTTTTTTTTTATTATAACTATAGTACATAGCCCATACGTTGTAATTATCGTTTGTATATAGACCTTATGCAGGGGTTGTATACACGTTTACAGTACCCTGTATCATAGACCTTATGCAGGGGTTGTATACACGTGTACAGTACCCTGTATCATAGACCTTATGCAGGGGTTGTATACAATAGAGACCAAAGTATGAACTATGTATGTCCCTAGTAACCTTCCCCCAGGTTCCTAACCCCTTCCCCTTCCCCTTTCCCTTCGCCTGCGAGGTGTAACCCATGCATCTGGGTTAGGAGTCAAGAGCTCACGCTCTTCCCAAATTTGATTCTTCCCACCATATGGGGTACCTAGTCATTAGAAAAAGTAATTCCACAGGATAATACTCACGGAAGAAGAGCGGACTCAACTCCACAAAATTGTTGTACACGTTGTAGTACACCCTAATAAGGCCATACATATGTCCCTTACAAATTTCATGAATGAACTCTGATATGTATGCATCCAGAGAGTGTGCTAAATATCCAGCACGAAGAAGAGGCCTCAACTGATGTAGCATCTCGTCCAGATAAGGAGGGGGTTCAAGCATTCCCCTCATTGCAAGTCTCCTATAACATTCAGATGGATTAATTTCCATCAGTGGCTCATGACCACAATCAAATCGCTCCAGAATGAAGTTGATCAACTCCATTGTAAGCTCCTTGGTGGGACTGTGGCGCAACCTCCACTCCAAGAAATGGTCCCATAGCTCATCCATTCCAGGCCGCACAGAACTTCTGAGGCATGCTTGCAAGCCTTCTGGAGTAGCCCAGGGAGGATTGGGTCCAATCATTTGCAAAAGCAAGCAAGGATCACCGACGGAGCAAGGAACACGGAGCAAGCAGAGCAAGTAGCAAGATCAAGAGCAAGGAACAAGATCAAGTAGCAAGGAGCAGAGGTATGAAGTAGCAAGGAACAAGGATCAAGATCAAGTAGCAAGGAGCAATGAACAAGGAAGATCAAGTAGCAAAGAAGATCAAGGAGCAAGATCAAGTAGCAAGGAACAAGATCAAGTATCAAGATCAAGAGCAAGGAACAAGATTATAGCAAGGAGCACGGGAATGAAGTAGCAAGGAACAAAAGGAAGATCAAGTAGCAAGAAGATCAAGGAACAAGGAAGATCAAAAGCAAGAAGATCAAGGAACAAGGAGGATCAAGTAGCAAGAAAATCAAGGAACAAGGAAGATGAAGGAGCAAGAAGCAAGGATCGAGATCAAGTAGCAAGGTGAAAAGTGAGAAGTGAAAGCAAGGTGAAAGAATTTATAGCTACGAATCCAATAATGTTGAAGTATAATACCAATAATGTTGAAGTATAATACCAATAATGCTGACGTATAATACCAATAATGCTGCAAGAAGTATAATACCAATAATACCAATAATGTTGTCGCCCGTTCGTCCCCAGGGCCTTGGGGTGAGGAAATTCGGGGCAAGCAGCTTCCGGGGGGAATTTAGGGTCCGTGCTCTGGCGTCAACACCCCCACTCCACGTCAAGTCACGGGCAAGGTCCCTACCGATCGACAGGAGAGGGCCTCCAAAACGTAAACCTGTGGGTTGCCAGGTTCTAGAAGGATTTGCGTTTTGGGGGCCGAGACTTGGTCCGTTGCACTTGGGACCTGGCCTAGAAGCAGCAGCCGAGAATACGGAGCAAGGGGAAATGACGAAGCGGAGTTTGGGCCTGTCCTCCTCCCGATGTGGCAAGTAGAAGTCGGGGGGCGCTTTTGCAGTGGCAAGACATTCGTAAATTCGCAATTAATGCATTGCACGAAAATAAATTCCGATTTTTTGCCGGCTGGATCCCTAATTCATCTCCAGCACACGGCCCAATTTTTGGAATTTTCGGAGAAGGTCTAGGTCAAAGGGTTAGCATTAGAACGGTCGGGGGAGCCCGTTGCAGGGCAACCGAGCTGGCACCCTTCCCCAAGTCAAACGAGGCCAGGGACCTTGCGGGGATCCCTCACAAGAGGGGAGAGTCCCACCCCGTGAGGCCGGGATCCAAAAGTTCCCAGGCAGCCCTTCCCGCGGCGGCGCTCCCCTGGGTCGCACGACGCTGATGACCACCCTCCCGGAGCCCGGTTCCCCTATCCGATCGTTGGATCCTCCGTTCATGGGCCCCTCTTCGGGAAGGCCCAAAAGATTCTAGATCGGTCCGGGAGAACTTGTCAAACCGCGGGGCGTCCTGATGTCGGCCTTGTAGAAACCGCATTGTTTTGTCGTTCGGGCACCGGGGAGGCTCCGGAATGGCAAATCGACCCTGCCAAATCGTCCGGAATGGCGAAATTACCCTAGGGAGCAAGTTACACGGCCGGTTTTGCAAAAGAAAGAAACACTCACGCCCTCCACGACAATATCCCGCATCCACATCCTAGGCCAATTGACTACGAGTGTGATGGAAGTGAGCTACTTTGGCGCTTCTTGGAGTTCGGGTGGTCTTCTGGCCACGGAACTTGGTCCCCAGGGCAATGTCGACGTTCTGAGTCCATTGGCAGAGCCAGATCGCGATTCTGGAGAGGGGAGGTCGCCCGTCCGTCCCCAGGGCCTTGGGGAGAGGAAATTTGGGGCAAGCAGCTTGGTGGAGGGATTTTAGGGTCCGCCAGGCTCAAGGCCAACACCCCAACTCCACTTCAAGACACCTGGCAAAGGTCCCGCCGACCGACAAGGAGAGGGCCTCCCAAACGTAAACCCCGTGGGTTGCCGTGCTCTAGAAGGGTTTGCGCTTTGGGGCGGAGTCCTGGGTCCGCTGCACTTGGGACCCGGCCGAAAGCAGAGCCGAGAATACGGAGCAAGGGAACCGACGGAGCGGAGTTTGGGTCTGTCCTCCTCCGATGTGGCAAGAAGAAGTCGGGCGCTTTTTGCAAGGGCAAGACATTCAGAAAATTCGCAATTAATGCATTGCACGAAAATAAATTCCGATTTTTTGCCGGCTAGATCCCTAATTCATCTCCAGCACACGGCCCAATTTTCGGAATTTTCGGAGAAGGTCTAGATCAAAGGGTTAGCATTAGAACGGTCGGGGGAGCCCGCGTGGCAACCGAGCCGCACCCTTCCCCAAGTCAAACGAGGCCAGGACCTTGCGGGGATCCCTCACAAGAGGGGAGAGTCCTGGACCCGTGGAGGCGGATCCAAAAGTTCCCGAGGCAGCCCCTTCCTCGGCAGCCGCTCCCGGGGCTGCACGCTAATGACCACCCTCCCAAAGCCCGGTTCCCCTATCCGACCGTTGGATCCTCCGTTCATGGGCCCCTCTTCGGGAAGGCCCAAAAGATTCCAGATCGGTCCTGGGAGAATTTGTCAAACCCATGGGCGTCCCCGATGTCGGCCTTGTAGAAACCGCGACTGCTTTTGTCGTTCGCACCGGGAGGCTCCTAATGGCAAATCGACCTCGCTTAAATCGTCCGAATGGCGAAATTACCCTAGGGAGCAAGTTACACAAATCCGGTTTTGCAAAAGAAAGAAACACTCACGCCCTCCACGACAAGATCCCGCATCCACATCCTAGGCCAATTGACTACGAGTGTGATGGAAGTGAGCTACTTTGGCTTCTTGGAGTTCGGGTGGTCTTCACCACGAACTTGGTCCCCTGTGGCAATGTCGACGTTTCGAGTCCATTGGCAGAGCCAAATCACATTCCTGAGAGGGGAGGTTGCCCCACCCGGCCCCTGTGGCCTTGGGAGAGGAAATTTGGGGCAAGCAAATTGAGGGGATTTTAGGGTCCAAGGCCCGCGTCCAACACCCCAACTCCACTTCAAGACACTGCAAGGTCCCGGCCGAATCGACAAGGAGAGGGCCTCCAAACGTAAACCCTATGGGTTGCCGTGCTCTAGAAGGGTTTATGCTTTGGGGCCGAGTCCCGGGTCTGTTGCACTTGGGACTGGCCGGAAGCAAAGAGCCGAGAATACGGAGCAAGGGGGGAACCGACGAGAGCGGAGTTTGGGCCTGTCCTCCTCCCGATGTGGCAAGTAGAAGTCGGGGGCTTTTACGATGGCAAGACATTCGTAAATTCGCAATTAATGCATTGTATCGAAAATAAATTCCCATTTTTGCCTACCGATCCCTAATTCATCTCCAGCACACGGCCCAATTTTTCGAATTTTCTTTGAGAAGGTCTAGGTCAAAGGGTTAGCATTAGAACGGTTTGGGAGCCCGCTGGAGGCAACCGAAGCCGCACCCTTCCCCAAGTCAAACGAGGCCAGGGACCTTCCGGGGATCCCTCACAAGAGGGGAGAGTCCCACCCCGGAGGGGGATCCAAAAAGTTCCCCGAGGCAGCCCTTCCCGGCAGCGCCTCCCGGGGACGCACGCTAATGACCACCCTCCCAGCCCGGTTCCCCATCCGGCCGCTGGATCCTCCGCTCATGGGCCCCTCTTCGGAAGGCCCAAAAGATTCCAGATCGGTCCCGGAGAACTTGTCAAACCGCGGGCGCCCCGATGTCGACCTTGTAGAAACCGCACTGCTTTTGTCGTTGGGCACGGGAGGCTCCGAATGGCAAATCGACCGCCAAATCGTCCGAAATGGCGAAAATTACCCTAGGGAGCAAGTTACACGATCGGGTTTTGCAAAAGAAAGAAACACTCACGCCCCACGACAAGATCCCGCATCCACATCCTAGGCCAATTGACTACGAGTGTGATGGAAGTGAGCTACTTTGGCGCTTCTTGGAGTTCGGTGGTCTTCGGCCACGGAACTTGGTCCCCTGTGGCAATGTCGACGCTGAGTCCATTGGCAGAGCCAGATCACGATTCCGGAGAGGGGAGGTTGCCCGTCCGTCCCCAGGGCCTTGGGGAGAGGAAATTTGGGGCAAGCAGCTTGCGGAGGGATTTTAGGGTCCGGCCTGGCGCCAACACCCCAACTCCACTTCAAGACACGGGCGCGCAAGGTCCCGCCGAATCGACAAGGAGAGGGCCTCTCAAACGAAACCCCGTGGGTTGCCGTGCTCTAGAAGGGTTTGCATTTTGGTGGCCGAGTCCCGGGTCCGCTGCACTTGGGACCGGCCGGAAGCGAGCCGAGAATACGGAGCAAGGGGAACCGGCGGAGCGGAGTTTGGGCCTGTCCTCCTCCGGATGTGGCAAGTAGAAGTCGGGGCGCTTTTGCAGGCAAGACATTCAGAATTCGCAATTAATGCATTGCATCGAAAATAAATTCCGATTTTTGCCGGCCGGATCCCTAATTCATCTCCAAAGACACGGCCCAATTTTCGAATTTTCTGAGAAGGTCTAGATCAAAGGGTTAGCATTAGAACGGCCTTGGGAGCCCGCTGGAGGCAAACCGAGCCGGCACCCTTCCCCAAGTCAAACGAGGCCCGGGGACCTTGCGGGGATCCCTCACAAGAGGGAGAGTCCCACCCTAGGAGGGGGATCCAAAAGTTCCCCAGGCAGCCCTTCCCCCGGCGCTCCCGGGGCTGCACGCTAATGACCACCCTCCCGAGCCCGGTTCCCCTATCCGGTAGTTGGATCCTCCGCTCATGGGCCCCTCTTCTAGAAGGCCCAAAAGATTCCGTGACGGTCCCGAGAACTTGTCAAACCGCCAAGCGCCCCGATGTCGAGCCTTGTAGAAACCGCACTGTTTTGTCGTTCGGCACCAGGGAGGCTCCTTTAATGGCAAATCGACCCTGCCAAATCGTCCGAATGGCGAAATTACCCTAGGGAGCAAGTTACACGATCGGTTTTGCAAAAAAGAAAGAAACACTCACGCCCCACGACAAGAGTCCCCATCCACATCCTAGGAATTGACTACGAGTGTGATGGAAGTGAGCTACTTTGGCGCTTCTTGGAGTTCGGATGGTCTTCTGCCCCGCGGAACTTGGTCCCTGTGGCAATGTCGGCGTTCTAAGTCCATTGGCGAGCCGGATCACGATTCCGGAGAGGGAGGTTGCCCGTCCGGCCCCTGTGGCCTTGGGAGAGGGAAATTTGGGGCAAGCGACTTGCGGAGGATTTTAGGGTCCGCCTCAGGCGTCAACACCCCAACTCCACTTCAAGACACGGCGCAAGGTCCCTAATCGACAAGGAGAGGGCCTCCAAACGTAAACCCCGTGGGTTGCCGTGCTCTAGAAGGGTTTGCATTTTGGTGGCCGGAGTCCTGGTCCGTTGCACTGGGACCTGGCCGAGAAGCGGGCAGAATCACGGAGCAAGGGGAACCGACGGAGGCGGAGTTTGGGCCTGTCCTCCTCCCGATGTGGCAAGTAGAAGTCGGGGCTTTTGCAGTGGCAAGACATTAAATAAATTCCATTGCATCTAAAATAAATTCCGATTTTTTTGCGGCTGGATCCCTAATTCATCTCCAGCACACGGCCCAATTTTTCGAATTTTCCTTCTGGAGAAGGTCTAGATCAAAGGGTTAGCATTAGAACCGGTCGGGGGAGCCCGCGGGGTGGTCCGAGCCGGCACCCTTCCCCAAGTCAAACGAGGCCCGGGACCTTGCGGGGATCCCTCACAAGAGGGGAGAGTCCTGGACCCGGGAGGGGGATCCAAAAAGTTCCCCAGGCAGCCCTTCCCCGGCAGCTCCCCGGGCGCACGCTAATGACCACCCTCCCGAGCCCGGTTCCCCTATCCGGCCGTTGGATCCTCCGTTCATGGGCCCTCTTCGGAAGGCCCAAAAGATTCCAGAATCGGTCCGGGAGAACTTGTCAAACCACAGCGCCCCGATGTCGACCTTGTAGAAACCGCAGACTGTTTTGTCGTTCAAGACCGGGAGGCTCGGAATGGCAAATCGACCACCGCCAAATCGTCCTAATGGCGAAATTACCCTAGGGAGCAAGTTACACGATCGGTTTTGCAAAGAAAGAAACACTCACGCCCTCCACGACAAACCCCATCCACATCCTAGGCCAATTGACTACGAGTGTGATGGAAGTGAGCTACTTTGGCGCTTCTTGGAGTTCGGTGGTGGTCTCGCCACGGAACTTGGTCCCCGTGGCAATGTCGACGCTTCCAAACCATTGGCGAGCCAGATCACGATTCCTGAGAGGGAGGTTGCCCGCCCCGCCCCTGGGCCTTGGGGAGAGGAAATTTGGGGCAAGCGCCTTGGAGGATTTTAGGGTCCAAGGCCTGGCGTCAACACCCCAACTCCACTTCAAGACACCTGGCCAAAGGTCCCGGCCGGACCGACAAGGAGAGGGCTCAAACGTAAAACCCCGTGGGGTTTGCTGCCGGGCTCTAGAAGGGTTTGCATTTTGGTGGCCGAGTCCCGGGTCCGCTGCACTAAAATGGGACCCGGCCGAAGCCCAATTTTCGCAGCCGAGAATACGAGCAAGGGGAACCGACGGAGCGGAGTTTGGGCCCCGCCCTCCTCCCGATGTGGCAAGTAGAAGTCCCGGGAGAATTTACGCTTTTTGGCAAAGGCAAGACATTAAATGTCTGCAATTAATGCATTGCATTTGAAAATAAATTCATTTTTGCCACCGGATCCCTAATTCATCTCCAACTGCGGCCCAATTTTGGAATTTTAGGAGGAGAAGGTCTAGCTCAAAGGGTTAGCATTAGAACGGTCGGGGAGCCCGCTAGAAGGAGCAACCGAGCTGCGCACCCTTCCCCAAGTCAAACGAGGCCCGGGACCTTGCGGGATCCCTCCACAGAGGGGAGAGTCCCACCCCGATTCATCTCCAAAGAGGCCCAATCCAAAAAAGTTCCCGAGGCAGCCCTTCCCCGGCGGCTCCCCGGCCGCACGCTTAATGACCACCCTCCCAAAGCCTCGCACGCTGACCACCTCCCCTATCCCACCGCTGATCCTCCGCTCATGGGCCCTCTTCGAAGGCCCAAAAGATTCCGACCGGTCCCGGGAGAATTTGTCAAACAGGGCCCCCCGGCTGCTCCCTTTGTAGAAACCCGGTGACTGCTTTGTCGTCGGGCACCTGGGAGGCTCCCGAATGGCAAATCGACCCCTAAATCGTCTCGAATGGCGAAATTACCCTAGGGAGCAAGTTACACCGCCGGTTTTGCAAAAAGAAAGAAGCTGCTCGCCCTCCACGGCCAATTATCCACTTTATCCACATCTGGCTAGGTATTCAGGTGCGATGGAAGTGAGAGCTACTTTATGGCGCTTCTTGGAGTTGGGTGGTCGCCCGGCAGACTTAGTCCCCGAGACAGCCGGCGTTAAGGTCATTGTGAGCCAAATCATGAATTCAGGAGGGGAGTCGCTTGATGAATCCCGGAGGCCTTGGGAGAAATTTAGGCGGCCTTGGCTGCCAGGAGGATTTTAGGTCCGCTCTGCGTAAAACTTTAACTCCGCTTAAGACCACGGCATGGGGTCGGCCCGGTCACGACAAGAGGGCCTCCGGCGTATAAGCCACGGCGTAGGTTACCCGGGCTCGAAGGGTTTGCGTTTTGGCCAGGAATCTGTCTGTTGCGCAAGGACTGGCGAAGCGGCTTGGCCAAGAATACGGGCAAAGGGCGGCGGAGGAGTTTGACTCATCCTCTCTACTCCGATGTGGCTAGTAGA